>JAZHEH010001627.1:600000-946068 GCA_036589455.1 Ateles fusciceps
AATAGCAGGAAACCAGTGTGTCTGCAGCAGAGGGAGAAAGAGGAAGCGTGGTAGTAAGTGAAGCCCAAGAGGCACTGGGAGATCAGATCATGCAGCGCTTTTCAGGTTTCATTAAAGAGTTTGAATTATATTTTAATTTTGAGAGGAACTTACTGGCAAGTTTTGAGTAAAAGAGTGGTGTGATCTGACTTGATATATTAAAGGATCACTGTGGCTGCTGTGAGGAGAATAGACTGTCGCAGAGCAAGAGTGAAAGCAGGGAGACCGTTAAGAGGCTACTGAAGTCATCTAAGAGAAAACAATGGTGGCTCAGCTCATGGCAGAGGCAGTTGAGATGGTTAAAGAGAGAGAGAAGAAGAGAAAGAAAAGAAAATGGTGAGATTTGGGATGTATTTTTGAGGTGGCACGAACAAGACTCGATGGATTAGATGTGGAGGGTGACAGAAAGGAAAGATGAAAGATGGACACCACATTTGCATAATGGGGTGTGCAGAGGAGCCATTTCCAGAAGAGGAAGGACTGCTGATTATTACCTGGCAGTGAAATTACTAGCCCCTCTGCTTCCCTACCAAGGTCTCTATGTTGTGATGCTAATAGCTCCCATAAGCCCTATCTTGATAGACCAACTCAAAAGTACCTAGGTAACAAAATCCAAGCCGAAGATCCTAGAAGCCCATCCACCTCTGGGAGATGAACAACATGGGGAAAACAGTATTTCAGACTTACTTTTCACCCTGTGCAATCTCTATCAATATTTTTACTGTTGATGAAGGAAATTTGTACAACTTACTAGCCTGACACAGAGTATGATGGTCAGTCACCCTCCTAAATGACATGTTCAAATTCAAACAGGCTATTATATGAGCCTTTCTCATCTGTCCTATGCTGGACAAATGTGCTATGCCTGTGCCAACTCAAGGAAATATGTACCTGAAAAAATTGAAAAGAAAGAATTTATGCTTCAGAGTCTAGAAGGCATAATTTCCCAGCTGAAAGGCTTTGAGTATTGTCAGACAAAATGTCTGTTTTTACACAGGAAAAGATGCTTACGTTAATAGTCATAGGGAAAAGCACATCAAAACCACAGTGGAGTATCAGTTCATTTCCAATAGGATGGCTATGATCAAAAAGACAGACAATAACAAGTGTTGGTGAGGATGTGGAGAAATCAGAACCTTCATACACTGCTAGTGGGGGATATAAAATGATGCAGCCTCTTTGGAAAATGGTCTTCAGCTCCTCAAAATGTTAATCATAAATTTACATATGACTCTGCAATTCCACTCCTAGGTATATTCACAAAAGAAATGAAAGTGTATGTCCACACAAAAACTTGTACACAAATGTTCATACAGCATTATTCATATAGCCAAAATGTAGAAACAAATCAAATACCCATCAACTGGTGAATGAAAAAAATGTGAGGTATATCCATACCATTGAATATTGTTCAGCAATAAAAATAAATGAACTGCTCATGCATGTTGCACATGGATGAACCTTGGAAACATTGTGTAAAGTGGAAGAAGCCAGTCACAAAAGGCTGCATATTGTATGATTCCATTTATTTGAACTATCCAGAATAGGCAAATTCATAGAGCCAGAAAACAGATTACTGATTGCCAAGGCCTGGAGTACTTGGGGAGAAATGGAGAGTATGAGATTTCTTTTGGGGGTTATGAAAATGTTCTGGAATTAGATAGTAGTGATGGTTGCACAACTCTGTAAATATACTGAAAACCATTGAATTGTATACTTTAAATGGGTGCATTGTATGGTCTGTAAATTATATTTCAATAAAGCTGGTTTTTAATTTAATTTAACTTTATTTTATGTTTTTAGACAGGATTTCACTCCTGTTGCCCAGGCTGGAGTGCAATGATGAGATCTTGACTCACTGCAAGCTCCACCTCCTGGGTTCAAGTGATTCTCATGCCACAGCCTCCCGAGTAGCTGGGATTACAGGTGCATGCCACCATGCCCAGCTCATTTTTGTATTTTTAGTAGAGACAAGGTTTTGCCATGCTGCCCAGGCTGTCTTAAACTCCTGACCCCAAGTGATCCACCTGCCTCAGCCTCCCAAAGTGCTGGGATTGCAGGCATGAGCCACCACACCCAGCCCCATAAAGTGGTTTAAAACAAATGTCTTTTCTCAAAGCGTCAGTCTCTACAAGCTTCTAGAACAGTGCTATCTAATACAACTTTCTGTGATAATGGAAATGTTCTGTATCTTGCACTGCCGAATATGGTAGCAACCAGCCACCTGTAGCTATTGAGCACTTAAAACATGGCTTATGCTACTGAGAACTGAATTTTTAATTTAATTTAATTAATTAAAACTTAGCCACATGTTGCAAGTAATTATCATATTTGACAGCTCAACTCTTGAATTTATACAGAAATTTAGAGTTTCTACTCAAAGTTTATCCTCCACTTCTCCTTTCTCATGGAATTAGTTTCTCAAGAAAAGATAGACCAGGCAGGATTGTACATGGCTATAATGCCAGCACTTTGGGAGGCTGAGGTGGGAGGATCACTTGAGCCTAGGAGTTCAAGACCAGCCCAGGCAACATAGCGAGACCCTGTCTCTATGTAAAATTTAAAAAAATAAAAATCTTCAAACTTTTCCTGAACCATGGCTACACAAATACCTTTTAGTAGAAGAGCTTCTTTACCTTTACACTCCTACTGTGTCCTGACTGCCCTGACCTAGTTTGTCTCTATAGCATAAGGACTGATATTCTAACACGGCTCTTTCTAACATGGCTTTTCTGGGGCTCTCCCGTGTCAAAGGGATTCCTAGTCAGGTTGTCTCTGAATATGTGAAAACTTCTCAAGAAAGTTGATTCCAGCCCCAGATTGACTAATTGACTATCCAATATAGGAGCAAAAGGTACTGACTGTAGAAGCTAGTTGCCTCAAAAAGCCAGCCTCCCATCTCAAGAATGTCACAAAACCCCAGCCTCCCACCTCAAGAATGCTCCAGAACACTTTACACTCTTTCAGACAGCAAAGCCTGTCGTACTCCATTTGAGGTGTGTGTGTGTGTGTGTGTGTGTGTGTGTGTGTATGTGTGCACATGTTACGAGCAAGACCTTGGGACAACTACTCCAGCCCTATGTCTTCAACCCAAACCTACCCATACCCATTACACAGCCAATAGCCAGCAACAGTAAGAGGAAAATCATGTTATGGACTGAATGTTTGTTTCCTGCTCCCCTAAAATCCTATGCTGAAGCCCCAGCCTCTACTGTGTTAGTATTGGGAGGTGTGGCCTTTGAAAGGTAATTAGATTACATGAGGGCAGGAAGGTGGAGCCCCTATGATGGGATTAGCGCCCTTATAGAAGAGGAAGAAAAACAGAGCTCTCAGCCTTATGCAGACACAGAGAGAAGGCAGCTGTCTGCAAGCAAGGAAGAGGGCCCTCACCAGGAATTGACTCATCTGGCACCTTGATCTTGAACTCTCAGCCTCTAGAACCATGAGAAATAAATGCCCGTTGTTTAAACCATCCAATCTGTGGTATTTTGTTATGGCAGCCTGAGTAGACTAAAACAGAGCACTAGGAAACCAAGTCCCACTTACAGCCTAAGTCCTAGGACCTCTCTCTCTCACGTATGCCTTATTTTTTACTTCCTGCTCTGTTCTACAACTATCCAGTTCTTGACCTCAGTCTTCATCTCTTCTTTCCGGTTCTGCTCTCACCCCATAGACTTTATTACAGATTCGGTTTCTCCTTCTCAACCCTTGATATTCTTCTATGGAGACAGTTTTGCTCCACACTCTGGCTCCTCCCAGTTAGAGCATCTCTGAGTCAACCTCTGCTTAATCTGGCCTTAATCTCTCCCCCATAATGACCCTCACAGTTGGGAGGCTGGTGATTCATCTGGAGCCTGAAGGGAACTGAACCTTAGTTATGCTGCTGTTTCCAATGACAAGGTCTTTTTTCCCAAGAAGGAAGTTATTAATTTCTCGGCAATCAAAGAACAATTATAATTAAATGTTTGATACCTGAAAATAAAACTTACTTCAACTCATGAATTTGAGACTTAGACAGTCTGGAAAACCTTGTGATTGCTTTAAAGTGACCTCTGCAGGTTGAGGACCTGCACACATCTAACATAATTTTCACTGACCACTACAAAAATTAGCCAGGCATGGTGGTGACAGGCGCCTGTAATCCCAGTTATTCAGGAGACTGAGGCAGGAAAATTGCTTGAATCTGGGAGGTAGAGATTGCAGTGAGCCAAGATCACGCCACTGCACTCCAGCCTGGGCAACAGAGCGAGACTCTGTCTCAAAATACTACTACTACTAATAATAATAATAATAATTTTCACTGACCAGTGATGTTCCTCACAAACCCATGAAAACTTTTAGTACCATATACTCTTCACTTTTATTCCATAACTACACTAGATTCCTATATTCTATTCTAGATTGCTCTATTCCATGCCCCATAGCCCTTCACAAAAACCCAATAGCGTTTGTGTCATATACCCCACCACCATACAGGTGCTGAGAGTTTTTATCATTTCAAATTGCATTAATTCATTGGATCAGCGCATATGAACCAAGTGCCTAAACTGTGTGTCAAAGTCTGTGTTGAATGCATTGGATAAAGAAGTGAGGAAAATACAGTTTCTTGCCCTTGAGAAAACAGGCAGAGGGAAGACAAATCAACTTCTTAGCAGGTAGGCCAGGCCGGGTGACAGAGTTGTCACTGTACCCCATAGGTCCCATTTCAATCTCTATTATAAGAACATCGTTCCCCATCAGGTTCTGCATGCAGCAAGAAGTCAGTGTTTGCTATTAATGGCGATGATGATTTGGTATTTTTGCAGATTAGCTCTCACACCTGAGGACCCTTCAAATTAAACCCCAGGTCAATTTCATCAGTCCTTGTCACTCACTGGCATTCATTACCTTTTAGGTAAATACTTATGTGCTAAATGAGCAATGTTACCAACAGAATTTACTTAATATGGACAAGATTGTAGTTTACCAATACGTTCTCCTGAAGTCTCTAAATTATCAGCTACTTCAATGAACCATCTTATTTATCTATGCACTGCAAAATAGAGACAAATTCTCTTCATTCCTGTCATAGAGTCTAGGGAAGCTCTGGGTGCTTCCAGAGCACATGACCATTGTCATTATGAATCTGTTACCAGCTGTTTGCGCATCTCAGTTTCCCCATTATTCTATGATTCTTGCCATGTACATATAATGGAAACAGAAAGATGATATCACAATGCTTCAGAGAGCTTTAAATAAAGCATTATGGAAGAGAGGAAACAGCCCAAAAACATTAGATGTGCATTAGCCACCAATAGCATTTCAGAGTTGCTTTAAGAAATGTCAAAGGCAGCAATCCAAACTACTGCCGGCTTGAGGCCAGTTCTCCATCAGTGGTACAGAATACTGAATGAATTGATTCATTTATTAAAGCTTCAGCTTCTTCTGTAGCCATATTGACCAAAAGGTGGCCATTGACAGGCAACCAAGCAAATCTCCAATGGTAGTATTTTTCAAATGGTTTATTTCTATAGCCTTCTATATACATGAGACATTGAAAGAGACAAAAAGAATACATTTTCTTACCTGAGAGAAAGATAAAACTCGACATGAGAATCAATCCATAAAGCCTCTGATATATGATGCGTTCTTTCATTGTCTAAATCTGTTTAAAAAGTCAAAAATATGCCCAGCTCAGATTCAGAAAAGACAATTTCTAAATGTATATGACCACACTTCTCCTTTTCATTCCACCTAACATTTTTTCCTATTGCTTAAAATCATGTCAGCCAACCACATGATAGGCATTTATCTGAGTTATCCAGCCTGACTGAAACCTCACTGATGGATTTAGCTGTACACTAGCTCAATAAATTTTACTGAATTGCTACTATGTGCCAGACACTGTGTTGCCCACTGGGACTACAGTGCTGAGAAGACAAGATACAGATATCTGCCATCAGAGGACAGTTAGCCCTGTTGGGAGGACAGAAGTTAAATGCATGATTATAAAATGTGATGCCAGGAGTGGTGGCTCATGTCTATAATCCCAGTACTTTGGGAGGCTAAGGAGAGGGGGGATCACCTGAGGTCAGGGGTTTAAGACCAGCCTGGCCAACGTGGCGAAACCTCATCTCTACTAAAAATACAGAAAAAAAAAGATAGCCTGGTGTGGTGGTGGGCACCTGTAATCCCAGCTACTCTGGAGGCTGAGGCAGGAGAATTGCTTGGCCCTGGGAGGCGGAGGTTGCAGTGAGTCGGAATTGCACCACAGTACTCCAGCCTGGGCAACAAGAGCAAAATTCTGTCTCGAAACAAACAAACAAACAAAAATATGATATATTCAACCCTAATGCACAAACTTCAGTTCAGTTACTTGTAGTTGTAATGATCCTAAACTTCTTGAAGGAATGTTATCCAAGAAGACCTTGGTGACAAATCATTTGTATTTAGAAGACCCTGGTGACAAATCATTTGTATTTTTAAAGCAGATCTGTTTAGAGAAATCTAATCACCATTTCATTACATTCGCCCAGCTTCTCTCCTTAATTGTAACTAAAGCTTCTTATGTGGAAACGCACTGAAAACCCCCTCTTCTCCAAACAAAACCGCAAATCCTACTGAAACATGTTACAGAAACTTGGCAGTAGGGTGCTGCACGAGCATTTCTGATTTTAAATAAAATATACTTCTGAATGATTTACTACTGATTTAAAAAATTTCCTTTCCTATAGGATAATGCAACATATTGTATTTTTTTCTATCTCCAAGTGGGATTTGGAGTGAATAGACCCACTTTACATTTAATGTAACAGAAGCCAATTAGGAAGTCGAATGAATCTCGGGCTTGCTATGAACACCACCCATTAATCAGGCTCTTCATATTTACCAAGTATTCTACTGCCATTCTCATTAGAATAATAAGGGAATTTGTATGAGTTGGATGGATTTTCTAAACTATGAGCTTAGAAGCAAGGGGGTGTCTAAATCTTTTATGACTTGCAAAATGAAATGCAGCTTAAATTTATAGTGCTATAAGAGGACTAGGCTGAGAATCAGTAACTGGCTGTGAGGCCATACATATTTCTGTTCCTTAATTTCCCTGGGCCTCAGTTTCCTTATCTGTAAAAATGGAGATAATAATCTGCCTATTTCCCAGAGCTGCTCTCAAAGAGGATCAAATGAGATGATATTTCGAAGGCAATTTTCAAAGCATAAAGTGCTATAGAAATGGATATGATTGCTATCTATAAAATGGAATTTTCAGCAGCGAATAATCCAATTTATATTTTTCTTCCATTTCCTCTAAACTTTTATAACAACTTCAAGGTATGTTTCAGAAACTTACCTAGTGCCCAAAAAATAAATCATGGGACATTTACACAACAGAATACTATGCAACCATTAAAAGGAATAAGGGCCAGCATGGTGGCTTACACCTGTAATCGCAGCACTTTCAGAGGCTGAGGCAGGCAGGTCACTTGAGGCTAGGAGTTCGAGAACAGCCTGGGCAACACGGTGAAACCCCATCTCTATTAAAAATGCAAAAATTAGCTGGGCATGGTGGCACAGCTACTCGAGAGGCTAAGGTACAAGAATCACTTGAACCTGGGGAGGCAAACGTTGCAGTGAGCTGTGTTCATGCCACTGCACTCCAGCCTGAGTGACAGAGTGAGACTCTGTCTCAAAAAAAAAAAAAAAAAAAAGGAATAAGTTAAGGCTATATGTAAGGCATGAAAAGGTGGGTTGAGGAAAGGGGGTGGGGCTTGAGGACTTTTTCATACCATTTTGTATTGTTTGATTGTTTTACAAAGATCATAAATTAGTAACATAATTTTAAAAATTAAAGGAAAAGAGAAAGGGAGAAAGAGAGGAAGGCAAGAAAGACAGGAAGGAAGGGGAGCAAAAAGGAAGGAAGAACGGGAATTAAATGTTTCCTTTTTACTTCCTATGATTCTGAACTGTTTGCTTTTACAATAAGCATACATTACTTTCACAATTTTGAAAAAACATAAAAGGAAGGAAGGAGGAAAAGTAAAGAAAGAGGGAAAAGAGAAAAAAAGGGTGAGGATTAAAGACTTGAGTTTTATACCCCACACAATTACAAGCAATTTGGTTATTTTATGATGAGTATTTGTTACTTTTGTGATTCAGAAAAAAATTAAAGGAAGGAAGGGGAGAGAGAGGGAAGAGGGAAAGAAGGAAGGAAAGGAAAGAGGGAGGGGAAGGAGAGAGGGAGGAAGTGAGACACTTACCTCAAAACTGGACTCTTTTAACTTCCCCACCCTCAAATGACCAGATCTGGTCTCTAAATTCCTATATTTGATGTGAAATGAAAGGAGCACAAACAGGAGACTCATTCTCTGCTGGCCATGCCTCAGTCACCTCCTTTTCTGCATCAAACCAGCCTCTCTGCTCTTAGCTTTATGGGGCTTATTGATCCCGGTAGATCCTCTTTTTGCAGCTTGTAGCACGTCATGGGGCTGCTCTCCTGAGCATAAAATCAGCATGGGCAAAGTTCTCATATTATTACAACCCTGCAATAACCCATTAATTTGAGGGCTCTCTCCCAGTTTTCACTAAGGATTATCTTCAGCTCCTAGTTGATTATTGCTTTAATTAAATTGGATATATTAAATGGATACTTGCTTACTTGACTAAGGCTCATTTCACTTCATTGAGAAAGTGGAGAGGAGGAGGGGTGGTATTCAGAACTATGAGCAGAAAGCAAAGGCCAAAGAGGCATTAACATGTTCACATCTCACTCCATCAGTAAGGTGAAGCCAGCTATTTACCTTCACTTGATATTTCTTTTTCAAGTCGCCTCAAAAGTAAATAGATTTACTGAAGTGGCTTTGTGTTCATCTCAAGAAGGGGATGTTGTTTTGTCCCAGAGGGTGTCATTACAGCCCCTTAGGGGTGACGGAAGTGTCACCAAATCCCATGGAGGATTCATCGATGATCCCTGTCAGCCTCTGCACTTCACAGGTGAAGCCCCTGAGATCCCAAGGGTAGAATGACTCATCCAAAGTCACAGAGTTTGTGAAAGGTAAAGCAGGAGCTAGAACCAAGGTGTCCTGACTACCAGACCAGTGCATTTTCCCTCTTCATCTCATATCTTCAATAGAAAATTTAGTCTCCTAGGAGGCTGAATCCACCCAGCTTAAGGCAGGATTCTCCATAGGCGAACAGAGAAGGAGGAGGTATATTGGAATCATCCATGATTCACCACAAAACTCACTAACTGTGATCAGGGTAGTGAATAAGAACCTAGGCTTTGTGGAAAGACAGGCTTGAGTTTGAGTCCCCCTCTGTGTGACTTGTAGCCAGTTCCTTAATATCTCTGGAGCCCTTAGTGTCCTCATTTGTAAAACACTGATCATGGAACTCATCTCATATCACTGTGAAATTAAATAACACAACCTATGTAAAGTGTTTGGCCCAGAGCCCAGCACCAGGTTAAAGCGCCACTGTTCCTGTCTAGGACCCCACTGCTTCTCCTTTCCAGTAGGCACAAGGCTTAGGTTTTGTGACCTGTCCCCCCATGTAGGGCCACACAGCCTACAAGATGATGTGCAGCCATTACCAAGAAACATCTTGACACTTCCCTGGCATGTGTTTATATTTCATACCATGCCTGCTCATTGATCTGTCTCCCTCACAACACTAAGCTCTGGTAGGGCAGGAACTCCATGTTCTTCAGTGGTTCACATGCTGCCTGGCACATAGAAGGTGCTCAATCAATACTTCATAAACTATGCCTTTCTCCGCTATTAGCGTGTAAGCTTCCTGAGGACAGAGAAACATATCTCTGTTCTTTCTGTGCCCTTCCCCAGGAGTTAGCACAGTGTCTGACACATAGTAGGTGCTAAATTAATGTTTGCTGAAATGAAGAAAAGAATTTAGAGGATAATTATTCATATATACTCGGATATGTCATCAAATTTCTCTGGAAAAGGACCCCTCGTAAGAAGAGTTGCTTCTAGAGAGGGAAAGTCGGGGGTTTGGGGTGGAAGGGGACCTCAGTGTTCACTGAACATGCTTTTGTACTGTAAGAATTGTAATCTTCTGCATGTGCTTTTTTTTTTCAAAGAAAAACACTGTATGTTTTGTTAAAAATCCAACACAGCACAAATGAAAGAATTAACTAGAAAATTAAATTTGTACAAAAAAAGAGAAGAGGTTGGAACTCTTTTGTCATGAAAACATTTGCCACCAGGGAGGGCTTCAGTGGGTATTTTCCATTCCCTGGAAGGTTGTAAGGAGAATGTTGACCATCTGCTCTCCGTATCAACAGAGAAGTAGCAAATTGACTGAAATTTCAGTGGGAGATATGAGTCAGACATAAATAAGTCATTATTGACAATAGGAATTGATAAGCAGCAGAAAAGGCTATCACAGGATATTATGAGCCATCCATGCCTGAAAGCTGAAAGACCTAGATAGCCATATGGCTCTGCTGATTTACATGTCCTTTCACAGAGAGGGCTGAGCTGAGCAACTTGCTGCAACTCTGTCCCTGTTCCTAACACTAGAAAAGATCCTTAATCTGTTGAAGGTCCAAGCTGTCTTCATCCCCTCCCCCTTTCCTAGTGTGAGCATCCCACCAGGCCAATTGGTGGGGTGGTGATTTCCATACAACATGGAATAGCAAGCCAACTATTGAATTTGGGACTCAACCATAGAAACAGCAAAAAGGGTCCAATGCTGGAGGAATAATCATCTATGCTGACAACTCCTTAAGAGATTTTGAAGGATAATTTTAATTATATTTGATTTCCAACTTAAAAACTACTACCCAACTCACTACCTGCTCATTGTCATTCCCATGCATATCTTCAGACTTTCACTACATATGTGGGCATTCCTCAACAGTGTATAGTATTATTTTGCATAGTGAGATTACATGTTTTTAAACATCACATAGATTTGCCTGCCTGCCTGCCTTCCCTCCTTCCTTCTTTCCTTCCTTCCTTCCTTCCTCCCTCTTTCTTTCTTTCTTTCTTTCTTTTTTTCTATTCTAGCATTGCTCTGCCTGTACCCATGCTGGAATAAGTGGCACAATCAGGGTTCACTGCAGCTCTCCCACCTCAGCTTCCAGAGTAGCTGGGACTACAGGCATACACCATCTGGCTAATTTTTGTATTTTTTGTAGAGATAGAATCTTGCTATATTATCCATATGGTCTCAAATTCCTGGCCTCAAGCATTCCTCTCACCTTGGCCTCCCAAAGTGCCAGAATAACAGGTGTGTTACATAGGTATACAAGTGCCAGAACTTAAAGTATAATAAAAAAATAAAAAGGTAATCATCCCACATAGAAAAAACTGCAGAGCTTAATCTCTTCCTTAAATATTTTCAAGTACTATAAGAACACACACAAAAAAATAAATAAATAAAATAAAATAACAGGTGTGAGCCACTGCACCGGCCTCATGCTTTTAAACATACTATAAAAGGTGTCATACCACAAGAGAGGTAGTACACCATAGTAGCTAACAAAACAGACTCTGAAGCCAAACTATTTGGTTTTTCTAATGTCTCACTGCCTCAGCTTCCTCACCTGCAACATGGAAATGATGATGATGAGTTAATGATGATGATGGTATCTACCTCTATTATTTGTATAATATCAATGAGATAATATATGTAAAGCACTTAGAACACTGTCTGGTACATAATAAATGCTTTATTAAGTATTAGCTATTATTACCTATTCTTCTGCAACTTATGTTTCAAGCATAACAATATTCATTTAGTCCGCAATCATTTGAGCGTGCCCCTGTGTACAGGCAGCATTCTGAGATGCTAGGGATTCAGCAGTGAACAAAACAGGTAACTCTATCTGCCCTCAAAAAGTTTCTGTTTTAAAGTTGGAACAGGTCAAATTAATGGGTATGAGCCCAGTAAGCAAAGATTCTGCATTTAATGTTGCAGCTGGAGGAGTTAGAAAAGGAAATAGGAACACTCCTACACAGTTGGTGGGAGTGTAAATTAGTTCAACCATTGTGGAAGACAGTGTGGTGATTTCTCAAGGATCTAGAAATAGAAATTCCATTTGACCCAGCAATCCCATTACTGGGTATATACCCAAAGAACTACCAATCGTTCTACTATAAAGACACATGCACACGTATGTTCATTGCAGTCCTGTGTACAATAGCAAAGACCTGGAACCAACCCAAATGCCCATCAATGATAGACTGGACAAAGAAGATGTGGTACATATACACCATGGAATACTACGCAGCCATAAAAAACGATGAGTTCATGTCCTTTGTAGGGACTTGGATGAATCTGGAAATCATCATTCTCAGCAAACTGACACAAGACAGAAAGCCAAACACCCTATGTTCTCACTCATAGGTGGGTGTTGAACAACGAGAACACATGGACTCACGGAGAGGAACATCACATACTGGGGTAGTTGGGGGGGGGGTAGGGGAGAGACAGTAGGGGGTGGGGGAGGGAGGGGGAGGGTAGGGAGGGATCACATGGGGGAGAAATGCCAGATATAGTATGCACCTAAAGTAAAATAAATAATTTTTTTAAAAAATGTAAAAAAAAATAAAATAAAAAATAAAAGGCTCTAGGCGAACCCAGTCCGCCCAGCTCCAGCTGAGCTGCAGTGGCTACTGCGGCGGGCAGTTCGCGCGAGCCCCCCGCGGCCCCCGGAGCCCCCCGCAGCCCCCCCGCAGCCCCTTCCCGGCGCTGTGCATGGAGATGTGGCCAGCGCCGGCTAATGAGCCAGGACCCGGCTGGGGCTGGGATGGCCTCGGGCTCTGGCTGGCCCCGCCGCCAGAGGGCTGCACACAGCCAGGCCGTCCTGTTCCAGGAAGTGGCCTTCCTGAGCACCAAGGCTCACTCCCCCGGTGCAGTCCGGCCTCCCGGAATGCAGAACCTAAAGGCAGATCCAGAAGAGCTTTTTACAAAAGTAGAGAAAATTGGGAAGGGCTCTTTTGGTGAGGTGTTCAAAGGCATTGACAATTGGATTCAGAAAGTGGTTGCCATAAAAATCATTGTTCTGGAAGAAGCTGAAGATGAGACAGAGGACATTCAACAAGAAATCACAGTGCTAATTCAGTGTGACAGTCCATATGTAACCAAATATTATGGATCCTATCTAAAGTATGCAAAATTATGGATAATAATGGAATATCTTGGTGGAGGCTTGGCACTAAATCTATTAGAACCTGGCCCATTAGATGAAACCCAGATCGGTACTATATTAAGAGAAATACTGAAAGGACTTGATTATCTCCATTCAGAGAAGAAAATCCACAGATTAAAGCTGCCAACGTCCTGCTGTCTGAGCACGGCGAGGTGAAGTTGGCGGACTTTTGCATGGTAGCCAGCTGACGGACACCCAGATCAAAAGGAACACCTCCGTGGGCACCTCATTCTGGATGGCACCCAAGGTCATCAAACAGTCGGCCTATGACTCGAGGGCAGACATCTGGTCCCTGTGCATACAGGTAATGAACTTGCAAAAGGGGAACCTCATTCCGAGCTGCACCCCATGAAAGTTTTATTCCTTATTCCAAAGAATAAGACCAGCGTTGGGAGGAAACTACACAAACCCCTCAAGGAGTTTGTGGAGGCCTACTTGAATAAGGAACCGAGCTTTAAACCCACTGCTAAGGAGTTACTGAAGCACAAGTTTATACTACGCAATGCAAAGAAAACTCCTACTTGACCGAGCTCATCGACAGGTACAAGAGATGGAAGGCCGAGCAGAGCTACGAAACTCGATCTCCGAGGACTGCGACGCGGAAACAGATGGCCAAGCCTTAGGCGGCAGCGATTCTGGGGACTGGATCTTCACAATCCGAGAAAAAGATCCCAAGAATCTCGAGAATGGAGCTCTTCAGCCATCGGACTTAGACAGAAACAAGATGAAAGACATCCCAAAGAGGGCTTTCTCTAGTGTTTATCTACAATTATTTCTCCTCTCTTTGCAGAGTTGAAGGATAAGAGCCAGGCGTGCAGAGGGAATTTGGGGTCCATTGAAAAGCTGCGAGGGGCCATCTACCTGGTGGAGGAAGCGTGCACTGGCATCACAGACACCATAGTGACCCAGCTAGTGCAGCGGCTCCAGAAATATTCGCTAAGTGGTGGAGGAACTTCATCCCACTGAAATTCCTTTGGCATTTGGAGTTTTGTTTTTCTTTTTTTTCTTCTTCATCCTCCTCCTTTTTAAAAGTCAACGAGAGCCTTTACTGACTCCGCTGAAGAGTTGTGCCACCGGAGACCACCTGAATGTGGGCGCCTGTCCAGGGACACATACAGTCCTTGCTGTGCCGCAGCCAGATGAAATCTCTCAGATGAATGGGGAGGGTCAGCTCTTTCCAGCGATGATTTTATTATATTACTTTTGTTTTTAATTTTAACCATAGTGCACATAATCAAGGAAAGGGTCTTTAAAAACAAAAACAAACCCTGAAAGGTTTATTTGGGATGATGATAAGGCAACTAAAGACATGAAAACTCAGGTATCCTGCTTTGATAACTCCCTCTGGGAGCAGGAGAATCTCTCTGGTGGATGGATGAGTGTACAGATTTGTATATAGCGTCATTTTCACGGAAACCCTTTAGGGGTCCATAAGGAATCACTGTGTACAAACTGGCCAAGTGCTTCTGTAGATAATGTCAGTGGAGTAAGTATTCGACAGGCCAGAAAGAAAGAAAAAATAAAAGAAAAGGCTCTAACAGTTTTGGGGTTTTCGTTTTGTGTTTCTATTTAGTTTTGGTTCATAAAATTAATTAACTAATTCTTGTAAGTTATGTTCTAACGGAAGTAGACAGACAATAAAAGAAAAATATGTAAAGCAGATAACATACTAGAAGGTGAAAAAAGTCATAGAGGGAAGCGAACTGGAAAAGGGATATAAGGATTTTTGGAAGGAGGGTGCAGAATGCAATTTTATTTTTATTTTTGCTCCATGGCCCAGGCTGGAGTGCAGTGGAGTGATCTCAGCTCACTGAAACCTCCGCTTCCTGGGTTCAAGTGATTTTCCTGCCTCAGCCTCCTGAGTAGCTGGGATTACAGGCACGCACCACTATACCTGGCTAATTTTTGTATTTTTAGTAGAGATGGGGTTTCACCATGTTGGCCTGGCTGGTCTCGAACTCCTGACCTCAGGTGATCTCCCGCCTCAGCCTCCCAAGGTGCTGAGATTACAGACATGAGCCACTGCGCCCAGATGGGAATGCAATTTTAAATAGGGGATCTGTGATGTCCTCACTGAAAAGTGACGTTTGAACAGAGACCTGAAGGAAGTGAGCGAATAAGCAGTGGGGATACTTGAAGAAAGAGCGTTCTGGGCAGGAGGATACACCCTGAGCACTGCAGGCTGCTTGGAGCCTTTCTAGGGGCAGTATTGAGGTCAATGTGCCAGATGAAGAGCAAGCTAAGGGGAAAACGGTGATCGAAGAGGTGATAAAAAGCCAAATAACACAGGGGCTTGCAGGCTGTTTTAAGACCTTTGGTTTTACTCTGGAGAATGGGGAGGCACTGCAGGGTTTTAAGAAATGCATTTTGAAATAGCATTAAACTTACAGAAGTGGTGTAAGAATAATACAAAGAACTCTCATCTATCCTTTGTCCAGATTCTCCAAATTGTTAACATTTTGCCACATTTGCCTTATCTTTCCTTACATATATTTTTGAAGCATTTGAGTGTAAATTGGAGACATCCTGTCCCTCATTCCACATACTTTAGCAGGCATTTTCCTGAGAACAAGAGTAGTTTCTTACATAACTATCAAAATAAGGAAATTTACATTAATGCAATGCTACTTCATGTACAGTCCATATTCATATTTAGGCAACTGTCTCACTAATGTCCTTTATTGCATGCTCCCCTCTGATCCAGTATCTAATGTAGATCCTGCTTTTAGTTGTCACAGTTTTCCAGTCTCCTTTAATCTGGAAATGTTCCTCAGCCTTTCTTTGACTTAAATAACACTGACATTT
The DNA here is from genome assembly GCA_036589455.1 of Ateles fusciceps. Lineage (NCBI taxonomy): Eukaryota > Metazoa > Chordata > Mammalia > Primates > Atelidae > Ateles > Ateles fusciceps. Next base: position 615,995 of record JAZHEH010001627.1, read on the forward strand.
TTGATGCACACAGGCTGGCTATTATACAGAATATCCCTCAATTTGGGTTTGTCTAAAGTTTTCCTCATCATTCAGGTTATACTTTTTTGGCAGCACAGAGGTGATGGTGCATCCTTCTCAGTGCATCACATCAGCACATGCATGATGTCACTTTGCCCCATCATTGAAGATATTAACTTTGATTACTTGGCTAAGGTAATGTTCACCACATTTCTCTGCTGCAGAGTTATCATTTTCCCATTTGCAACTTACAAGTGATTTATAAGTGATTTGTGCAGAAATGCTTTGAGTCTCTATAAGTATCCTGTTCCTCCTCAAAACTTTAACCTGCTGGGCACAGTGCCTCACACCTATAATCCCAGCACTTTGGGAGGCTAAGATGGGTGGATCGCTTGAGTTCAGGAGTTTGAAACCAGCCTAAGCAACATTGCAAAACTCCATCTCTAGAAAATATTAGCTGGGTGTGGTGGCACACGCTTGTGGCCCAGCTACTTGGGAGGCGGAGGTGGGAGGATTGCTTGAGCTGGGAGGTCGAGGCTGCAGTGAGCCAAGATCGTGCCACTGCACTTCTGCCTAGGTGACAATGAGACTCTGTAAAAAAAAAAAAAAAAAAAAAAAAAACTTAACCAATGGTTTTAGTATTCATTGTTAATTTTTGCCTGATGGTTGCCTGCCAAATCGTGGTTTTCTATTTCCCTCATTTTTCTACATGTATGAGAAAAATTTTCTACTGAAAGGGAGAGTTTTCCTTCTCTCATATTTATTCATTCATTTTTGCCAGTATGGACTTATGTATTTCTCTTTTAATTAGTGAGTTACAATCTATTACTATTATTGTGTTGATGTTGAATTTGTCCCAGGTTTGTCCAATGGGAGCCCTTTCAATCTGGCTTCTGTGTCCTTTTGACATATATAGACCTGTGAATTTCTGAGCACTTTCTTACACACTTTCACAAGATGTTCCATGCAGAATCTTGCATTTTTTCCTTGCTTCATACCTAGAATCCATCATTTCTCTAAGGACTCTGGTTCCTTTTAGAAGAAAATTGTGTCTAGAAACCAAGATCTGAGTAGAGCCAGAGTTTTGGGCAGAAGAATAACATGATCTGACATGTTTTAAAAAGATCACTTAGGCTGCTATGCTAAAAATTGACTGTAAGGGGACAAAGAAAAAAGCAGGAAGATGTATCTGTGTTAACAGAGTAGATTTCTTTCTCTGTAATGCAAATCTGACCATGTGCCTCTTCTGTCAAAATTATCTGACAGATGATACCACTTATAAAGTTAAAACCCTGTGGCATTGCAAGGAAAGGTCTTTTATGATCTGGTCCCTTTTGGACTTCTCCATCTTCTTTTTTTTTTTTTTTCCAATATGGAGTCTTGCTCTGTCACCCAGGCTGGAATGCAGTGGTGCCATCTCAGCTCACTGCAACCTCCGCCTCTCAGGTTCAAGAAATTCTCCTGCCTCAGCCTCCTGCGTAGCTGGGATTACAGGTGCCCACCACAAAGTAGAGACGGGGTTTTGCCATGTTGACCAGGCTGGTCTCAAACTCCTGACCTCAGGTGATCCACCCACCTTGGCCTCCCAAATGCTGGGATTACAGGTGTGAGCCACCACGCCCAGCCCGGACTGCTCCACCTTCTTCCCCCACTGCTCCTCTTCCTCACATCCTATATTTTGCCTGTAGTGAACAATTTTAGAATTCCCAAAATGTACCATTCTGTTTATTCTTGTATGCTTTTGCAAATGCTGCTCCTTTTGCCTGCCCCCTGACCCATTGACCATCTCATCCTTCATGACTCAACACCACCCTCTTCTTCCTTTGTAAAGCCTTCCCTGAGCAATTCCCTCCATTTGCATCCCACCCCAGGTAGAAATTATTATTCAGGCCATTGTGTCATCACACATTCCATCATGGAAACATACTGCCTCTCCTTCAGTCACCTTTCTGGAATCCTAGGAGAGAAAAACTTGGCCTCCCAAAATGATGGTTCTTTTTGTCCTAATACATCAAGGATGATTGGTTCTGTTGGCATGAGGCCCAAGGAAGTTCTGATTCACTACAGCCTGGCCCCATAACACAGGTGAAGCCCCAAGGCTGGAGGACTGGAGTCCTTGAGCCAAAACAGGATTAGCAGGGCTTCCTGGAGGACAGAGGCCTGCTCACAAAACCCTGGAGATATGGGTAGGCTAAACTTCAAAGGCACCTGGGACAGAGGGGAAGAGAGAGGCAGGCTTGATTAACTAGAAGACATAACTTAGTTGAGTTTTGAGACTTCTTTAAGAACATTCGCCTTCCCTGGCTGGGCACAGTGGCTCACATCTGTAATCCCATCACTTTGGGAGGCCAAGGCAGGCAGATCACCTGAGGTCAGGAGTTTGAGACTAGCCTGGCCAACACAGTGAAACTCTGTCTCTAAGAAAAATAGAAAAAAAAATTAGCTGGGCGTGGTGGCGGGCACCTGTTATCCCAGCTACTTGGAGGCTGAGGCAGGAGAATCACTTGAACCCAGAAAGTGGAGGTTGCAGTGAGCCAAGATGGCACCACGCCACTCCAGCCTAAGCAACAGAGTGAGTCTCTTTTTATAAAAGGCAGACAAAGTCAGGCTGCAGGATGTTACTCCATGATACCGAGATTTTCCCCATTGCTGATCAGGAAATGGTTTTGAGAATGTAGTCTGTACTTGGACTGTAGTTAGTCCTTCCAGCTTGCTGCAGGATGGGTTGCTGCATTCTCTGATGTGAAAATGGCTGTATGGTACAAGTTCAATATAAAAGGACTCTGGGAATAGCATCCGCAATCTTAATTGTAATTAAGAAAAGCAGTTATCAGAAATAGATACCATGGCCGGGTGTGATGATTCATACCTGTAATCCCAGCACTTTGGGAGGCCGAGGCAGGCAAATCACTTGACTTCAGGAGTTTGAGACAAGTCTGGCCAACATAGCGAGATCCTGTCTCCACTAAAAATACAAAAAAAATTAGCCAGGCATGGTGGTAGACTCCTGTAATCCCAGTTATTGGAGAGACTGAGGTAGGAAAATTGCTTGAGCCCGAGAAGTGGAGGTTGCAGCGAGCTGAGATAGCACCATTGCACTACAGTCTGGGCAACAGAGCCAGACTCCATCTCACACACACAAAAAAAAGTCTCAAAGTTATGGGCCTAGATTATGAAACCTAGATAATGAAAATATATCCCAGAATCCAACCAGGTCTATTTGAGACTACCAGGTGGCTTTTTCTTTTAGCATACTCACAAACCATTCTGCATTCCCTGTAGTACTTACATAGGTGCAACGAGTAATATTTGCTACAACACAAACTCCCTCTTGGCTGGAAAAGAAAAGTAAGGGCTATGTGATTGCCCATGACAACTCTAGCTAATGAATTCTGACTAGTTTCTTGGGCTTTCAGAGCAGAAGTGTGTCATTTGTGACTTTTACTAGTGTCAGAAACAAATTTCAGACCACTTTTCTAGTTGTATTATACCCACTATGGGATTTACAGCTTGCAGTGTAAGCATAAAGAGGGAATCCAGGCCAGGCGTGGTGGCTCACGCCCGTAATCCCACCACTTTAGGAGGCCAAGGCAGGCAGATCACTTGAGGTCAGGAGTTCAAGACCAGCCTTGCCAACATGGTGAAACTCTGTCTCTACTAAAAATACAAAAAATAGCCGGGTGTGGTGGCACATGCTTGTAGGCCCAGCTACCCAGGAGGCTGAAGTAGGAGGATTGCTTGAACCCAGGAGGTGGAGGTTGCAGTGAGCTGAGATCTTGCCACTGTACTCCAGCCTAGGCAACAAATGAGACTCTGTCTTAAAAAAAAAAAAAAGGCTGGGTTCAGTGTCTCAAACTTGTAATCCCAGAACTTTGGGAGACCAAGGCGGGCACATCACCTGAGGTTGGGAGTTCAAGACCAGCCCAACCAACATGATGAATCCCCATCTCCACGAAAAATACAAAAATTAGCCGGGCATGATGGCGGGTGCCGGTAATCCCAGCTACTTGGGAGGCTGAGGCAGGAGAATCACTTGAATCAAGGAAGCAGAGGTTGCAGTGAGCAGAGATCGTGCCACTGCACTCCAGCCTGGGTAATAGAGTGAGACTCAGTCTCAAAAGAAAAAAAGAGAAAGAAAAGGAAAAGAAAAGGAAAAGAAAAGAGGAATCCATTATCCCTCTTGGAAATTCTCTTGAAAGTGTTTGCCTCAGTTTGGAGGCTTCTGGGTGTTCTCTGGGAGACACTGTCACATAAAGGATAGTAGTTTTAAATCTCTAACAATCACCCTAAACACACAGGTTAAGGTGGTATGTGGCAGGACATATAAGGTCTTCTTATATTAAAAAGGTTTATAAGGAAATATAAGCAGTAAGACCTGAGTGGAGCACAGATTATATTTGGAATATAACTATCATTTACTGCAATAGGAGCGAGCCAATTTGTGGCTTCTGAGATAGACAAATCCCTTTAGTATAGTTTTAGTACAATTAAACAGCTCCTGCAAAGAAGGTTGAAGAGAACAAACTGATCATTGCACTCAGATATTCCCAATGTTAGTGTCCACTCCTGATTGACTACACCTTGCTGATAGGATTATAATGACTTCAGCAAAAGCATTTTGTTGATGTGAGGTCAGGTCCAATTTTTACAAAACTAATGACTGGGATTAGTGCTGTGAGGGAAACAAGCACCAGAAGAGACCTGTAAAAGGGAATCTACCTCATGAAGTGTTTAAAGGAACAGCTATTACGTTTTGTCAGCAGGGTTAGGCCGGGGTAGGGGTGACATAGGTAGCAATTGGTTAACTTCAGAGTCATGGTTACGGGAAAAGATTAAGTGGTAGGAGACCATGGGGAGACAAAAATGATAGGATACAGCCTGGGCAACAAAGTGAAACCCCATTTCTACAAATAATTTTTTAAAATTAGCTGAGTGTGATGGCACACACCTGTGGTCCCATCTACTTGGGAGGCTGAGGCAGGAGGATTGCTTGAGCCCAGGATGTCGAGGTTGCAATAAGCCATGATTGCACCACTGCAGTCCAGCCTGGGTGACAGCAAGATCCCATCTCAAAATAATAACAACAGTAATAATAATAGGATGGATATGGGATCATTGCATTACTCTCCTAGAGGACGTCTAGTAGAATAATCAGCAAAATTAGTAAAAGAGGGAAAGGAACTGAAAAGGGGGTTGAAGAATCAAAAAATTCATCTTGTTCTGTCACATTGGGTGGGAGCTATCCACCTCTGAAATTAGCAATTTCTGAAGGATTTCTAAGAATCCAAAGTTTAAGGTCTCCAGATGGAATGGATGTCCGGTAATCAGGATGAGACTATGCATATACTCTGAACTGGGAAACATGAATTCAAGCACTAGCACCTTGCAGTTTTACTGCTGTGTCAACTGTTAACAGTACCTGATAAGGTCCTCGCCATCAAGGCTCAAGAGCAGCTTTTCTCCAGTGTCTTCTCCAGAAGTCTAAACCTCGAGGTTGCAGATCATGCAGAGGCTTGGTAGTAGAGTTGGAGTTATGGTATGGGTCACTTACGTTAATTGATCATGTCTACTTACAATCAAACAGACTCTAAGACTGAGGGTGAAATTGCCAAATACATAGGGTGGCCTGTTATTAATTCATTAGATAACTTGTGTGTCCCAGATGGGGGTGATCTTGTAGACATTAAAGCTAATCTAATACTTTAGGCCAAGCTTATCCAGCCCTGGTCTGTGGGTTGCATGTGGACCAGGACAGCTTTGAATGCAGCTGATATAGTTTGGCTGTGTCCCCACCCCAGATCTCATCCTGAATTCCCACGTGTTGTGAGAGGTACCCAGTGGGGAGGTAACTGAATCATGGGGGCAGGTCTTGCCCATGCTGTTTCCGTGATAGTGAATAAGTCTCATGAGATCTGATGGCTTTATAAGGGGGAGTTTCCCTGCACATGTGCTCTCTCTCCGTGCTAGTGCTTGAATTTATGTCTCACTCTGTCACCAGGCAAACTCGACTCACTGCAAGCTCCATCTCCAGGTTCAAGCAATTCTCCTGCCTCAGCCTCCTGAGTAGCTGGGACCACAGGTGCGTGCCACCACACCTGGCTAATGAATTCCATTTTTAATAGATTTGATGCTACCAGTTGGCCATCGTAAGAGTGCCAAATATTACCTCTGTGCAATGAGCCTTCAAAGTTTTTTCCAAAATCTTTGTTTTCAAAAAGAAGCCAAACTCTGACAGTTAACAACAATCTCATTGAATTCCTCTGAAGTGTCTCTTTTCTGAGTGGTTATAGGACAGATTTTCTTGGTGAAAACTGCTTATTTAGCCTAGTAGTCAGCTAAGGTTTTATCACAAGCTTCTGGGTCCTTGTGCTTTGAATGATGCTTCACTTTTACTATAGCAATTAAGTTAACAGCATCTGAAAACATCCAAGAGTTCTTCAATCTGTCAATTTTTATAGGTGCTTCTGTCAAAGTCAGAAAACCTATTGGTTTCAAGGCATTTTGAAGTCAGACTAACCTAAAACCACGTACTTACTATCAGTATAAGTATTTATTCCTTTACTTTTTGCCAGTTGGTAAGTCTATGTAATCAATTAAACCATATAAACTGATTTAATTTATGTGAGAAGTTTATCTTTTAAGAGTAATTGTTTTTTTCTTTTGAGACAGTCTCGCTCTGTCACCTAGGCTGCAGTGCAGTGGCATGATCTCGGCTCACTGCAACCTCCACCTCCCGGGTTCAAGTGATTCTCCTGCCACAGCCTCCCAAGTAGCTGGGACTACAGGTGCGGGCCACCACACCTGGTTAATCTTTGTATTTTTAGTAGAGACGGGGTTTCACCATGTTGGCCAGGCTGGTCTGGAACTCCTGACCTCAAGTGATCTACCCGCCTCAGCCTCCCAAAGTGCTGGGAATACAGGCATAAGCCACCACACCTAGCTTTAGGAGTAAATGAAGGAGTGTGACAGCATACCATATTTGAAAATTTTTGGTCTTATTCTTTATGTATGAACAATTAACAAATAAAATAAAATTAGCATTATCCAAGAGAGTCTTTACAAGGTCTGTGCAGTGTATGGATCGTTTTTTTGTTTTTTGCTGTTGTTTTTCTTTCAAAGAGGTAAGCAATTAAAGGGTTTTCCTTTTTGAGGTCAAGGAAAAAAGGCTGGGTTTATAGTGTTGCAGCAATGGGCAATGATGTATGAAAGAGAAAGCAACAATGCTTTATAGGTTATGTAAGGAGGTAAAAAGTGGTGGATGTTGGCTGGGCGTAATGGCTCATGCCTATAATCCCAGCGCTTAGACAGGCCAAGGTAGAAGGATCGCTTGAGGCCAGGAGTTTGAGACCAGCATGGGCAATATAGTGAGACTCTGTCTCTACAAAAAACTAAACATATTAGCCAGGCATGATGGCATGTGCCTATAGTCCTAGCTACTCTGGAGGCTGAGACAAGAGGATCGCTTGTGCCCAGGAGTTTGAGGTTGCAGTGAGATATGCACCACTGCACTCCAGCCTGGGTGACAGAGAAAGACCCTGTCTCTAAAAAAGAAATAAAAAATAAAAGCAGTGAGTGTTTTTTAAAAAAACCCAAGACTTTTCACAGCATGGAGAAACATCAACTTTAGTCAGAAATTAAACTAACTGAAGTCTTCACACGTTTTTCTATTCCTGTTATACCTCTTAAATAAGGGGGATATGTGTTGGCCACTGGGCCTAATGAAAGACTGAAATAAACAACAGGCCTCTAATAATTCCCGTGAAACAGAGGCAATATTCCCTAGTGCCTGTTCAGACCTTTTATGAACAAAAGGTAAGTGGGCTTGTGAATCTAACATCATGGAAAAATTTTGTGGTAAACAATTATTGTATACGTTTTTGTGCTTACACATGAACATGCTTCTTCTACCTTGTATTCAATCACTGAAATATGTTCATGTACAATCCAGCTATGCTCCACTCAATGTCCTAGTTCAGACCAGGTCATAGTAGGTTGAGTAGAACACAATATTGCAGTGCAGGCAGGACCGGGGAGATAAATGCAAACTCACTCCCTGGGACAGCTCAGGCACTGAAAAGAGTCTGATGAAAACATCAGAATCCCACATTTGTGGTGAGGCTCATTCCAGAATCTTACTACCCACTGACCAGACAAGCAGCTACATGTCACGTCAATCAAGACCCATAAGAAGCAGCAGAAAGAGAACAAGGCAATGGGAGATGCAGCCGATGGGAAAGATGATTTCTTTACTATTAATTGTTTTTCCTCCAAAGACAATTGGAGACAGCTTCCAAGGATTCATGCAATCTAAGCAAATTTTAAATAAAGTAAAAAAAAAAAAAAAAAGAAGAAAACAAAGGATAAATGTACTAAGCAAGTAACCCAGTCCAGCAGTAAGACAAAGATCCAAGCACTGCCTCAGGGTCTCAATTCAGACTGGCAGCAAAAGGGATCGTTTAAACTAGGGGGTGATCCTGCCTGCTCCTGTCTGGCCAGGTCTACTACGCACCACCACATCCCTCTTTTTCCAGCTCCCTGCCCCTCCAGATTGCCTTGTGATCTATTTTGTTTCCTTTTGTGTTTTTCTGGCGTTGTTTGTTTTTGAGAGCGGAGTCTCATTCTGTCACCGAAGCTGGAGTGCAGTGGCTCCATCTCAGCTCACTGCAACCTCTACCTCCTGGGTTCAAGCGATTCTCCTGCCTTGGCCTCCTGAGTAGCTAGGACTACAGTCATGCACCACCACACCCAGCTAATTTTTGGTAGTTTTTAGTAGAGATGGAGTTTTGCCATGTTGGCCAGGCTGGTCTTGAACTCCTGACCTCAGGTGATATGCCTACCTCGGTCTCCCAAAGTGCTGGAATTACAGGCATGAGCCACCACGCCCAGCCTTCTTTTTCTGTTTTGAGTGTCTTTCTTTGCAGGTTTCTGTAGCTAGAAGATCTCCATTCCACTCCGAGTGGCTCCAGTGTAATTTCCCCTTTCCCCTGGGGGAAATGCACTAGCTTGTTTTGGGGGGGCTTGGGGTGTTTTTGGTTTTTGGTTTTGTTTTGTTCCTTTGCCTTTTTTTCCCTTTTATTTGGAGGGAATGGGAGAAAGTGGAAACAGGGAGGTGGGGAGGTGGATTTTGTTTATTTTATTTTTTTAGCTCATTTCCAGGAGGTGGGAATTTTTTTAATATTTGTCATGAATAAAGTTGTTTTTGAAAATAAAAAAAAAAAAAACTGAGGGGGTGAAAAAAAGGCTTCAAAGGTGATAATGGACCCAAATTTGAAAGGTAAGTGGCATTTGTCTGGGTAGGGATGAAGAACAAGCACCTCAGGTAGAGGAAGAGCTCTAGTTCCTCCACTGAGGCCTGAGTAAAGTGCCTGGACCAGAGATGATGGGGAGGAGCCATGGTAGGTGGGATGAGACTGGAGAGGAACAAGCGACAAGTCTTACAAGGTCCTGAATGTCTGCTAAGGAGCTGGACTGGACTCCTTTGCAATCACTTAGCACTTCTCAAAAGTTCTGAAGAATAGAAAACTTAATCAGAGATATGCCTTAGAAAATATGCAGGATAATAGGGTAAATGATGTGTCTCGAGGTGACTGCACATGAATGTCTAGGTCTGGGAAGAGGGGCAGGGATGAGTGTTTAACAAAAGTTACCAGGTTAATGTCATGTAGAGGAGTCTGTGACACCAGAAGACTAGCAGGGACATTGGGTGGGGACAGTTGGGGGATGAGAGAGAGAAATGGGATCAAGAGAGACTTAGGGATCTCGTGGTAAAAACAGCCTTCTGTAGGGGCACTTCTGCCCCTAAGGGAGGCTGTTCAGAGGGGAGGCACACATTTCCTGACATCACTACTCACATGTTACCACAAGATTCTCTTTAACTGGCTGAAGAGCCACATGTGGCTCCAGAAGCTACTACTCCCCCAATGACATCTCTGTCTCCACCCACTGCACCATGCATGCCCTGGGGGAAAGTCCTGAGATGATTGCAGAAGCCATTACTTTTATTACTACTACATTACTATTCATATTTCAGCTCTGTAACAGGCTGTAGAAACCTGTAGGAGGGAGAAGACACAATGCCTTCACTGTGAGGCATCTAATTAAGGTTTCTCATTGGTGGAAGGTAGCCCAATGGCTGACTTCCTTCTTAATGACATCCTCTGTAACAGCAGTCAGTGTTACACATCACCTCACGTGATAGGGTCAAGTCATTTTTTGTTAAAGAGGTAACCCTAAACGTAATACTCCCTCCATGACACCTTGACCTACACACACAGCACTGTACCCAGGAAAAGGACATGAGCGGGTTGCAGAGTCATCCCTGACATTACTAATTACTTGTCTGCACAATGTGCTCTCTGAGCGACTGAAGGGAGCATCTGTAGGGAGGAGCCATGACGCCTCCCCTATGAGGCATTGATGTCCTCTTTACTGAAGTTTCCCATTAGTGGAAGCTGGCCAATAGTCATCCTTTTACTTAACCAAGGTTTTTTTCCGACTAGCCAAAGTGCTTCATTTTCACCACAGAACTCTATGTCATAGGGCAAGACCAGTAAAGATACATGAGTGGCCTTATATGACACACATCTGCACCTCCACACTCTGCACCCACCAAAGAAAAGTACTTGAGAGGGTTGCAAAAGTAATCACTTCTATTACTAATACATCACTTTTCACATTTTAGCACAATATTGTCAATGAAAGGCTAAAGAGACCCACTAGAGGGAGGAGTCACAATGCCTCCATTGTGAGGCATTGATGTCCCTTTTAATTATTAAGATGTTATATGGGGGAGCACCATATTTTAAGACTGTCTCATAGTGGGGGGGGTGGGGAGTTGGGGGAGGGATAGCATGGGGAGAAATGCCAGATATAGGTGATGGGGGAGGAAGGCAGCAAATCACACTGCCATGTGTGTACCTATGCAACAATCTTCCATGTTCTTCACATGTACCCCCAAACCTAAAATGCAATAAAAAAAAAGACTGTCTCAATACCTTTAGGTGACTTGACCCTATGACTTGGGGTTCTGGGGTGGAATTGAGCACACTGGCTGCTGACACGGATGGCTTTGTTAAGTGTAAGTGCACACTGGACAGCTCCACTAATGGGGAAACCTTAGTAGAGAGGGACATCAACACCTCACAATGGAGGCAGCATGGTTCTCCCTCCTAAGAGTGCCTTCAGCTACTCAAAGAGCACCTTGTGCAGATATGTGAATTGTTATGTCAGGAATGAGTTCTGTAATCCTCTGATCTCCTTTCCCTGGAGTAGAGTGCAGGGTATGAATGTGGAGGTGTCATTGGGAAAGCATTCCATTCTAGGGCCACCCCTGTTCCTCTTAATGGCTCTATCCTATGATTTGGGGTCCTAGGGTGGTAAACAAGCACATTGCTGACACAGAGGCTGTGATTAAGTAGCAGGGCTGCCATTGGCTAGCTTCCACCAATGGGAATTCTTAGTAGAGAGAACATCAATACCTCACAATAGAGGCATCATGGCTCCTCCCTCCCAAGGGTGTCTTCAGCCACTCAAAAAGTCCTTTGTGATGATATTTGAATAGTAATATATTAGTACTCTAGTGGTGATAGTATTAGAAATAGAAATGATAAACTCTGCAACACTCTCAAGTCCTTGCCCTAGGAAGAACTTTGCAGTGTTTTCCGATACAGACATCATAGGGCGAATACTACCTTCTGGGGCCACCCTATATACCTTTAAATGGTCCAACCCTATGATTTGGAGTTCTGGGAGGGGGGAAGTCAAGCACATTGTGTGCTCATATGGTGGCCTTGGTTAAGTAGGAAGGCAGCCATTGGCCAGCTTTCACCAATGGGGAATCTTAGTAGAGAAAGACATCAATATCTCATAATGGAAACGTCATGGCTCCTCCCTCCAGGACCCCTTCAGCCACTCAGAGAGCACCTTGTACAGATATAATAATAATGCCAAGGATGACTTCTGCAACCCTCTAATCTCCTCCTCCTGGGTAGACTGCAGTGTATGAATGTAGAGGTGTCATGGGGGAACACCACTTTATAGGAACAACCCTATTGTTTTGAATGACCTGACACTGTGATTTGGGGTTCTGGTATGTTAAAGAAGCACATTGGCTACTGGTACAGAGGATGTCATTAAGAAGGAGGGCAGCCATTGGCTCACCTTCCACCAATGGGAAGCTTTAGCTAGAAGGGACCTTACACCTCACAATAGAGACATCATGGCTCCTCCCTTCCTTGGGTCCACCCAGCCTCTGAGAGAACCTTGTGCTGAAATGTAAATAGTAATGTATTAGTAATACTACTAGTAATAGATGTAATGACTTCTGGAGCCCTCTCAAGTTCTTCTCCTAAGGACATTTCAACACAAGTTTCTCTCAGAGGCTGAGGGGACCCAAGGAAGGGAGAACCCATGATGTCTCCATTGTGAGGCATAATGTCCTCTCTTGCTAAAGCTTCCCATTGGTGGAAAGTGGGCCAATGGCTGCCCTCCTTCTTAATGGCATCCTCTGTAACAGCACCCAAAGTGCTTAACACCCCAGATTCCCAAATATAGGATTAAACCATTAAAAGAAATTAGTGTTCTCTCCCTCCTTCTGACTTCTCTACATCCATACACTGCATCCTTCCTAGGGGAAGGAGATCAGAGGGTTGCAAAAATCATCCCTGACATTACTATTTACACATCTGCAGAACCTGTTCTCTGAGTAGTTGAAGGGCCCCTTGGGGAGGAAGGAGCCACCATGCCTCCATCATGAGGTGCTGACGTCCTCTCTACTAAGTGCCCATTCGTGGAAGCTGTCCAGTGGCTGTACTCCTATTTAATCAAAGCCACTGTATGGCTAGCCAATGCGTTTGACTCCTAGAACCCCAAATTATAAGGTTGGACCTTTCAAAAGTATTAGGGGTGGCCCAGAAGTTAGTGCTCCCCCTATGATATCTGCATTTCCACACACAGTATCCTCCCTAAGGGAAGGACTTGAAAGGGTTGCAGAGGCCATCACTTCTATTACCAATACTATTATTAATACATTACCTATATATTAATATTCAAATTTCAGTGCAAGATATTGTGAGGCAATTTCTTGCACTGAAATTTCATCACAATCTATTGTGAGGCATTGATGGCTCCTCACAAGGTTTCCTATTGGTAGAAGATGACCAGTGACCGCCCTCCTACTTAATCACAGCTTTTGTGTTAGCAATCAATGTGCTTGTTCACACCCCAGGACCCCAAATCAATAAGGTAGAGCCATCAAGAGGAACAGAGTTGGTCCTAGAAAGCAAAGCTCGCCACATGACACCTCCACATCCATACCCTGCACTCTAGTCAGGAGAAGGAAATTAGAGGGTCGAAGAACTCATTCTTAACATTACTATTCACATGTCTGCACAAAGTGCTCTCTGAGTGACTAAAGGGACCTTTGGGAGGGAGGAGCCATGATGCCTCCATTGTGAGGCATTGATGTCTTTGTTACTAAAGTTTCCCATTGGTGAAAGCTGGTTATTGGTTGCCCTCCTACTTAATCACAGCCTCTATATTAGCAGCCAGCACACTTGAATTTCACCAAAGCACCTCATGTCATAGGCTAAGGGCATTAGAAGCAATAAGGGTCACCCTGGAAGATCTGTGCTTCATCATACCACTTCCACTTTAACCCAAAGCATCCTGCCCTAGGGAAGGAATTCAGTGGGTTGCTGAAGTCACCCCTGACTGTACTACTCACATGTCTAACCAAAGTCCTCTCTAATGGCTAAATGGGCCGGGGGGGGGGGGGGAAGAGCCATGATGCTTGTATGGTGTTGACTGACCTCTCAACCTACAGATGCTCATTGGTGGAAGCTGGGCCAATGGCTAGCCTCCTACTTAATAGTCATCTCTCTCTCTGCCAACCACAGGTAGGGTTTGTGTCAGATCTAAAGGTGAAAAGGTCTCTCTCCCATTATCATTCTCCAGAGTATACAAAAAGCATATATGGGTTTTTATGAAGAGATTATTTAAAAGCTCATAGTCTTGAGACATTAAGTGATAAATGTCACGGAGAGTTTGTGGAATAAGATAGACTATTTTACACAAAGTGGGAAAGATATTTTAAAATCTCTCAACCTGATTATCACCTGATTATATGTAAATGTATATAATATCAGGTCTATATTATTTATCTACTACATAAATATATAATATTGATCAATTAATTAAAAATGACATTGTCAGTCAGCAAAAGTATGGGCCTTTTCCTGACCCCAGTTGAATCTTTTGAAACTGATTTTAATTTGCTTTTGGAATATATATATGAATTGGGCCATGGTTGCTATGGAGATCTCAAAGATCATCTAAACTTCTCTGTGGTTATGTCTGAAATGATGTCTTTGGGGAGATTCAAATTATGAGGATGAGGACTGTGGGTGTCTGCCTCTCAAGATGCCACTTGTTATCAGCTACCATCATCTACTAAACCAGAAAGACTCATAGATTCCCTATCTTGATAGATGATTACATTTCATAGTAGATCTTTTATCCTGTCAACCATCCTGAATAACATACCAAATTAATTTGGGGGCATAAATGGATGTGCTTTTTAGGAGAATTTGGCTCTATTTTCAGCTGTGAATTATGCATTAGTAAGAATTATTTGGACAGAATTCATCATCGTTTCCGAAGTTAATGAAATTCCATTACACTTCAGTACATTTTCATTTTACCCAGTGGTAAATTAATTCTCCTTCCTTCTCTCTTTCTGTCTCTATCTCTCATTCCTCTTTTGCATCGTTTACAGTAGTTACAGAGAGGGAAACATGGAGAGGCTTCATAACTAGAATAGGTTAAATAAGGGCCAGGAAAGACAGATGTTACTGATTCTGTCTATGATAATGACGTGCTCTGTAACTCAACACCAAGATGAGCAAGGAAGCCTGCTTGTTTTCACAGCTGCCACTGCTGTTTTCCATTGTTCAAGTATTGAGGGCACAATTGGAGCTGGGGGTCTTAGCTGGGCTATAACTTAGAAGCCTGGTCCCTCATCTCCTTGACACACTGCTCACACTTCCAAGGTTCCAGCAGGAGCAGCAGCACATACCACCCAGCTACGTTGTGGAATAGACTGCTTGACTTGGGGAGGCTCCTTCAGCAGATGAGAAAGCCAACAGCTTTGCAAAGTTCAGCTTTTGCCCCATTGAGGAGAAGCAAGCCTGGAGCTCTCCTCAGTGCTGGCTTGTTTCTGTTGATTATTGGCCCAGTCCCACCCCGTGTGTCCAGCCCTAGTCATGGCCCAAGCTAATCCTGCTCCCACAGGTCTCCTGCCCAATAGGCAAACAAATCTTCTGTCTAGTTCCCTAGGAACAGACCAAAGTGGATCTTGGAAGCTAATTTGGCCCTGACCCCTCACACGTGGCTCTGTGTGTTTCTAGTCTCTTCTTCCAGCTAATAGTGTAGTGGTTAAAAGGGAGTCTCACTCTGAACACAGAGAAAGCAGAGTTTGAGTGCCTTGTACTACTGTGGGAACATTGCCAAGTTCTGTGCCAACTTAAGCCCTGGTTTCCACAACATAAAATGGAGATAACTTCTTTTCAAAGACATATTACAAGGAGGAAATCAGATAACGTATGGGAAAGTATTGAGCACATGGGCTGAAACTTAGTGAGTAGCAATTATTACATTTGTTTCTAGCTCATTCTAATGCTGTTTACTGATGTTTTTCTGATTCCTTTCTCCTTTTCTCTTCTATTTACAGTTATGTGCAGTCTCCTGCCCACCCTCTGCACGGCTGAGAGGGGTCATGGTAGCCACGAAAGTGTGGCTAGCCTTAAACACTCATTCTAATACCCCTAGACTTCCCAGTCTCAGCCAAGTCTAAGCATGCTATTTGCTTCCTTTCCCATTCCTCCAGTCACATAAGCATGCCCAGACACTTGTGTTTACATGGATTATTTAGAAGTTGGCATTGTGCCTATAGAAAATTTGGGAAGGGTGGGACTTTTTACTCTCTTTAACTATTTCATTCACCCCAGCAGTGAGTCCCATCAGGCACTGTGCTAGGTCAAAAAAATTGAGCACCTACTCTATTTCAAGTAAATGTCAGGGCCCCTTATTTGAATAGGCCCCTGTAAGTGCTGGGAGTCACAGAATGTACGAGGTGGATAGGGATACAGATATTAAAGTCACCCCCAAGATGATGCTGGACTTGAGAAGAAGGGGAAAATCATTTTCAGAGTGTTTACTGGTTTCCTTATACAAGTAATAGATGACATATTATAAACTTTCTGTCTTCAGGCAGATTTGTGGGGGATTTTTAAGAAAGAAAATTGAACTTTTGAATCCTTCATAGAGGGAAAAATTCTTCCAAATTCCAAAATACCAAAACCATACAAAACACTCTATTTCTATGGCTGCAAAAGAGATCAGTCAATCAATTCTGTCAGAGCACTTAGAAATGACCCCAGTCAAATTGATTGTTTTCTGGTTAATGGTATTTGGCCAAACTAACCGGAATGAAATCAACCAGATGGCAATCCCATTGATTGTACAAACATTGGTCATTCTGGAGTCCAAAAAAAATGGCCTTCCAGTGAGCACTTCAGACATGTGATAACAACACAGACTCTTGCTTATATTAATATATAGTAGCCATCACTTTAGATTACTTTTCAGGTTGATTTAGTTGCCCAGTGTATGCAACATATGTTTATTCAGACTATTCAATGCTCTTGATTTCAATTAACTCCAGACAAGTCACTCCCAGAGCAAAAGGCAGAGAGTGTAAGCTTATTTGCCTATCTTAACCAAATTGGCAGGTAGTCAGGCAAACACAACCATAACAACATCTGTGTATTAAGCTGCTCAAAGCTCCCAAGGCTGGAGAGTAATGCAAGTCAGGTGGAGATAAGAGAGTACCTTGACTGTTATTTATAGTTGTCAGGGAAATGACAGAACTGGGGAGGTGCCCTCCTCTTGCTGAAAGCAGAAGTAATTAATGAGGGAGAGTAATCATGTTGATTACAAAAGGTACAGTAAATCTTATGACCATATGTATCCCCTTATCAGGAGATATTCTCCAGGAGTCACCAATCCTGGGAAACTCAGATGGTTGTGACTAATTTGGAGCACAGCAAATTTGTAGGTAACCTCATGAGCTAAAAAGCAGCAAGATATGGTCACTGAATTATCTGGGCACCAGAAGGCCAAGTGTTAGTCTTGACTCCACACTGTGTAACCTTAGACAAGACCTTCCTTGCCTCTGCCCTCTCTAGGTTCACCTGCAAAAGAAAATGAGTTACACTAAATGGCCACCAAGATGTCTCTCTCTCTCTCTCTCTCTCTCTCTCTCTCTCTCTCTCTCTCTCACACACACACACACACACACACACACACACAGTCTCTCCCTCTCTCTCTCCATTTCCCTCTTTATTATTATTATTATTATTGAGATGGAGTCTGAAGTGCAATGGCACAATCTTGGCTCACTGAAACCTCTGCCTCCCAAGTTCAAGTGATTCTCCTGCCTCAGCCTCCTGAGTAGCTGAGATTACAGGTGCGTGCCACCATGCCCAGGTAATTTTTGTATTTTAGTAGAGACAGGGGTTTCACCATGTTAACCAGGATGTTCTTGATCTCCTGACCTCGTGACCCACCCACCTCGGCCTCCCAAAGTGCTGGGATTACAGGCGTGAGCCACCGTACCCGGCCTGTTTCCCTCATATTCTACAAACTCCTCTCTACTAGGAGGGATCGAAAAAGTAATCAATTTCTTCAAATTGGAGAAAATGGATATTCTCTTACCAGTAGAAATTGTTCCCAGAAGTATCTAATTTTAATGGAAATAATATCAAATAAACTTCTCTCTTTAGACCAAGCTTCAGGCTAAGATCATGAACTTTTCTTTCTCCAAGGTTCTTTATTTTACTCTGGAATGTCTTAGTCACCACACAACACGTGGTCACTACTGTTTTTAGCTACTGGCCCTGTCAGGACCTGCTTCTATAATACTTTTTTTTTTTTTTTTTTTTTTTTGAGATGAAGTCTCACTCTGTTGCCCAGGCTGGAGTGCAGTGGTGCAATCTCATGTCCCTGCAACCTCCACCTCCCGGGTTCAAGCAATTCTCACTTGGAGATTCTCGTGCCTCAGCCTCCCGAGTAACTGGGTTTACAGGGCCCAGTTTCCACATCCGGCTAATTTTTGTATTTTCAGTACAGACAGGGTTTTCCCATGTTGGCCAGGCTGGTCTCAAACTCCTGACCTCAACTGATCCACCCGCCTCAGTCTTCCAAAGTGCTGGGATTACAGGCGTGAGCCACTGCGCCCAGCATATAACACTTTTTGTTAGCCCTTGATGTGAAAAGTTCCATTCTAGACAAGAGAACAAATTATTACACATTTCCATCCTACTTTCCTTGAAAACTTCTCATCAGGAATTTTTGAGAGGTCTGAATACTCTGCATCTTTGCCAGCATTTCATATAAACAGTTCTGGTTTGCTTTGTTTTGGTTGTAGCCATCCTAATAGGTATGTAGTGGTATCTCGCTGTGGCTTTAATTTGCATTTCCTGAATGACTAATGATGTTGAGTATCTTTTCATGTGCTTATTTGCCAGCACTATGCCTGGCACATAATAAATGCTCCCTTCCAAGATTTTTGGTGGTTTCTACCTACTGCTTCCCAAATATATAATTTCAACAGGGGTCATCTAGAGACAAGGATTTTAAGTAGCAGTTGTGTGCTTGGGGGAGAAAAGCATGGGAGAGCGGAGAGAGAAGAGAAGATCTCTTGAAACTTCTCACACAGCACTCTGTGTAGTGACCACAGATTTTTGGTGGGAATAATTGTCCTACTTCTAGCTGAGTGCAGTGGCTCATGCCTATAATCCCAGCTATTCAGGAGGCTGAGACAGGAGGATTGTTTGAGGCCAGAAGTTTGAGACCAGCCTGGACAACATAGAGAGACTCTGTCTCTGCAAAAAAAAAAAAAAAAAAAAAACTTAAAAGACTATCTGGGCATGGTGGCACACACCTGTAGTTCCAGCTACTCTGAAGACTGAGGCAGGAGGATGGCTTGTGCCCAGGAGTTCGAGGCTGCAGTGAACTATGATTGTACCACTGCACTCCAGCTTGGGTGACAGAGTGACACCCTGTCTCAAAATAAATATATTTTTTTAAAATGCCCTAATTCTAAAAAATTATTTTTAGTACTAGCTTCTCTGAATTATACATACAAACATACACACACACATGCGTGCACACACACACATGCATGCACAGAGGCAGTTTTTTAAATTAAATAATTGCTTTTGAGTGAATTGTATGGTAAAGGCAGATAGCCAGATTCTAGGGGAGCTGTAGCAAGTCACTGAAAAACTGCCCATATGTCCTGCATTATTATAATTATGATTCATATAAAATGAGAGGAGAACATTTACTATCTTTGCAATCTTCCCTTCACACTCTAAAATGAAGTCTCCATCATTTCTCATTTCTTTTGCTGTGTTTTGTTTTGTTTTGTTTTGTAATCACCAACTTGATTCTCGAAGCCTGGAACTCGATTACAGAGTTTATTTTGACTCACCAAATATTTGCTGTGTACCTAAAACATTCCAAGCACTAGGCTAGACAACATGGGAGAATTTGATGATAAGTAAGACATTCTCTCAACTCCTAGAGGGGAACTTGTGGTCTATGTGCCCCTCAGGCTTGTTTCCAGAAACAGCTGAAAATTCTGCTTGTACTCCAGACTTAATACATGGAGTCTAGGCATGAGGCAAGTCCTCTATTTTTTTTAAAGAGATCTTTTCTCCTTTGATGACCTTCCAAACACAAAGCTTCCTTTAGTTTCCAACTCACTTCCTCTTTGAAACGACATTCTCAGCTTGTGTTCAACTATTTCCTGTTGATATTTTCTAAATGCCCTGTTTATCATTCTCTGCCTTAAGAAAAACCATAGAGTAATAACATAAAATATTATACTTGATTTAGCATATATTCTTTGCCTGAGGAACCAAAAAAAAAAGTGTCAAAGAGGGGTGAGAAATCTAGGCACAGTGGCTCACGCCTATAATCCTAGCACTTTGGGAGGCCAAAGTGGGTGGATTACTTGAGGTCAGGAGTTCGAGACCAGCCTGGGCAACATTGTGAGACCCCATCGCTACTAAAATTTTAAAAATAAATAAATAACTGGGTGTGGTTGTACATGCCTGTAACTCCAGCTACTTGGGAGGCAGGAGAATTGCCTGAACCCAGGAGTCGGAGGTTACAGTGATCCGTGATCACGCCACTGTACCCCAGTCTGGGCGATAGAGCAAGACTTTATCTCAAATAAATAAAAAGGGAGGGAGGTGAGAGCAAGAGTAAAATCATTGTCGTGCATATTCTGTCCATATTACATAGATAGATATAGAACAGATGATAGATGAATAAATACATACATACATACATGAAATACATAGATTCTAGTTTAAGGAATCTCTTCATTTAAAGTGGTAATTCAATGGGAGAAAGAGGGGGATTGTATTTGACAAACACTAGAAGGAAGTCCGTTTATTTCTGTGAATAATTCTGTGCATGCTTGTTTATTACTGAAGAGAATTTTGTGTGTGAGAGAGGAAGGTTTGAATTACTTAACTACACAGTCAATTCTTAATTATCCATGTTAATAGACAGAAGCAATTGCTCTGATAATCTGAAACAACAGATAATCAAAAATTCTTCCCCTTAATTAGTCACCTATCCTACTGTTTCTCTCCCCCTCTACCCCCACCCAGCAAACAATTTTCTGTACATTAGGGAAAATGTTTTTCAGAGGTAATCTCTCTCCCTACAGGCAACTAGCCTACCAAGCTGATGATCAGTTCCCTGAGGAGAGGCTGTAATCCTGGAATGCCTATGCATTAATTTACAACAAAGTCTAGGGATGGCAAGGAGGGAATGTCTTCCTGGAGATAGAAATATACATGTCCACTAGAGTATACACTCACCTCCTGCCTCCTGATATTAGTGCATCTTGGAAGCCAAACCTTCAGGGAAGAGACAGTGAAGGGCAGCGATTAAGAGCTGAGAAGGTCAGGGAGAGCTATGCGACCTTGGGCAAACGACTTTCCGAGCCTCAACTTACTCAGCTATAAAATAGGGGCCATAATAATTATGACTTCATTGGTCTATTGTCAGTTATATGAGATAATGACTGGAAAGCTCCTAACACAATGAATGCCCTTGGTGATATCAACTATTATTATCATCATTGTTATTATTCCTAAGGTTGTTGACAGTGCAAAGAATCATTCCAGGCTGGGCACGGTGGCTCAAGCCTGTAATCCCAGCACTTTGGCAGGCCAAGGCAGGCAGATCACTTGAGGCCAGGAGTTCAAGACTAGCCTGGCCAGCATGGTGAAACCCCATCTCTACTAAAAATATTTTTTAAAAATTAGGCAAGTGTGGTGTCATACGTGTGTAATCCCAGCTACTTGCGAGGCTGAGGCATGAGCCTCTTACTTGAATGCGGGAGGTGGAGGAGGTTGAAGTGAGCCGGTGACAGAGCCAGACTCTGTCTCAAAAGAAAAAAAAAATCATTCCAAGAATGTGGGCCACCCAAACTAGGAGCTGTGAGTTTGCTGCAAATTATTATTATTATTAATAAAAGCTTTTGATTATTAAAAATACATTCTAGCAGATTCAAGTTATCCTGCAATAAGCTTTGCTTTTCATCTCATTTCTGATATTCTTTCCTGATAGCAGAGGAAACAGTAAGATTAGATCTGGTACACTGGGAGCCCCGGGTACTCCCTCATGGGTGGGAATGTATCTCATGAAGATTGAGATCTGTTGACTGTGGGGCCTTTATACTCAGCCTGGCCTCTATGAGTCCTGATGAGCGACTCCTTTCTTCATCCCGGTAGAGAGCATCTTCTAGGGCCTGAAGCTCTCCCTCAGCTTCAGTTTCTCCACATTTCCTGCCAGACCACCCATTTGTCCCTACTAGAATGACTTGGCTTCCTTTACACATGTTCATGTCATTGATGATATCTCCTCATCTTGCTCCAGACTGAAGGTGATTTTGCAAATGTCTAATCTCATCCATTCTGGTGGATTTGATCAGACCAGGTTTCAGAGTTCTGAGACCAGCCTTCCTGTCAGTATTGCCTACATAAACTATCTTTGTGACCTTAGTCAAATACGTTTTCTTCTTCTGTGTTATGACCCAGGCTGCCCTAGAAATTCGCTGATGATGGTCCTTCCTGCTCAGACTTAGGGTTCTGGGATTCCAGCTGGGAGAGGGAGAGGATCAGTAGGAAAGGACACAGTGTAAGCAGATGTTTGGAGGAAACCAAAGACTTCCTATTTAACACTTACAGACCTCCTTCTTAATCACTCCTACTTAACACTGCCCAGAGTAGCTCTTCTCCTGATCCCATTTTTCTCAAAGGAAAAGATATCCGCTTGCAGGTACTGAAGCGAACATTGCAATTTTAACATATTAGTGAAATCTCCTAAGTTATTAACATTTGGTCAACTGGATGATTTCTGGTCTTTTCCCTGGGCCTCCACAGAAGGACCTGACCTTGCATGATTGCCATCTTCCTTTTACCCGCTAGGTGGCAGCAACACTCAGCTTTGCCAAATAGGAAAAAGGGTCCTTATTGTCATTTCTGTGATGACCTCTGTCATCTGTATGTTTGATTTGGGAGCACCTCAATACTTCGTGTTTCTATTTTTATTTCTATGAACACCTAAAGTTGAATTCCAGTTACAAGTAATCACAAATAACTGTACAGATTTCAGAAAAAGGAATCGAATGTAAAGCCAGGACACAACCAGCACAGTAACTGATGAATGGATGATGAAATAGAATTGGAATGACTTGCCCAAAGTCATACAGGTAGTTAGTGGCAGAGCGAGAACTAGAAATCTATCTCAACTCTCAAACCCAATCTCTTACCCATTTTTTCTTTGGGGTGGTGAATACACCCACTAGTTTCATGGAGTAACTATGGACCCTGGGGCAGATTTGTTAACCTCTCTGGGCCTCGAGTTCCTCATCTGTAATATGGGGACAATGATAGTAGCTATCTCACAGAATTCTGCCAGAAATAAATGAGACCTTGCCGGCAAGGGGCAGGGAGGCACATCATACTCAGGCAGGTGTGTCACACACAGGGATGGGGCAACACACACTGGGATGCCTGATGGCATTTTGGACCACAGCTTCCTTTGAGAGAGTCTCATACAACACACTCGGCACACAATTTGCCTTTTTTCCATATACAGGACAGTGCATGCATTTTTAACACACATTTAAGCTAGACTCCAAAAATAAGAAATGCCAAGGGGGGGACTCTATATCCAATGAGAGGTTGTCCAAGGCCTCTTTCAATCTTAACAGTCTCTAAATGCAATGTGTCTTACTCCAGGTTTCTCCCTTAGCAGGGGAAGTGGGAGAGAGTGTGTTCCTTCAGTTGCTATCACATTGCATCAATAACCCACCTACAACAAAGACCTGAGGTAGAATAATCGGCTTGCCCTGGTTATTCTCTGACACTCTCTGAGTACCACATAGTACTCTGGCTCCCTTTAAGATATACACAAGACCATCATGAACAGAAACATCAATGCAAGTGAGTCTCATACACGTAAACATTGTATTTGCTAATATCATAATGTAACCACAATCAGAGACCCACTTCTCAGAAATCATTCTTTTTTTTTTTTTTTTTTTGGAGAAGAGTCTTACTCTGGTGCCCAGGCTGGAGTACAGTGGCACCATATCGGCTTACTTCAACCTCTGCCTCTCGGGATCAAGTGATTCTCCTGCCTCAGACTCCCAAGTAGCTGAGACTACAGGTGTGTGCCACCAGGCCAAGCTAATTTTTGTATTTTTAGTAGAGATGGGGTTTTGCCGTGTTGGCCAGGCTGTCCTTGAATTCCAAACATCAAATGATCTGCTCACCTCAGCCTCTTAAGGTGCTGGGATTACAGGTGTAAGCCACCAGGCCCAGCCATCAGAAATTATTCTTAGGACTGAAGCTACTGAGTATCTCCAGAAAGCCTAGGACTGAGCCAGGTTATGTGCTGGTAGAGTCCTATAGAATCACTGTAGCTAAATCAAATCCAACTGATCTTAATACCTTGCAGTTACAAAGTGCCTACGTTATTTGTGCAATGTTTTGTTCACTCTTTACAAGGCACTCTGCAAGTTTTTTAAAATCTCATTTGATCCTTAAAACAACACTGGAGTTAGTGTGGGAGCTTGTAAGCCACCATCTCACGAATGAGGAGAATATCAGAGGCAAAACAAGATCAAGTACAAAGGCTTCAAATCAGACAGACTTGAGTTCATATCACAGCTCTGGTACTTCCTAGCTGTGTGACTCTGAGCAAGTTAAATGATCTTTCTAAGCCTCAGTTTCCTCCTCTGCAAAAAGGGGATAATAGAGTTCACTCCAGGGGTTATTCTGAGGATTAAATAAGATAGTACATGGAGACAAAGGGGCTTTTTAAAAATAGCTTATTATTATTAAATCATTGACAACTTGTGACAGAAGTCAGGATAGGCACCCCCAAATCCAGTGGGGTAAATGTTCAAATTCAAGGATATGGATTCACAGATCCAGAGTCAGACTTTTCTAGCTTAAAAAAAGGACAGGCTTTTCTTATTAGCTGATCTTTGATACCAAAATTCACCTTTTTGTCCATGAATTTGTGAATCTCCAACATTTGAATTGGAGAAGCACTTTTCATGTTCCCACTTCCATGTGTGTGGCTTTTGTGAGATTCTGCCTTATTGATGCAAAAGCTGTTTGTCCTGTTGCATGACAGCATGGCCATTTCTGCTCCAAGATTCTGTGCAGAAAGAGGAAGTTAGTAAAAGGCCAGAAAGGCCAGGCATGGTGGCTCATGCCTGTAATCCTGACAGTTTGGGAGGCCGAGGCAGGTAGATCACCTGAGGTCAGGAGTTCAAGACCAGCCTGGCCAACATGGTAAAACTCTGTCTCTACTAAAACTATAAAAATTAGCCGGCGTGATGGCGCATGCCTGTAATCCCAGCTACTTGGGAGGCTGAGGCATGATCTCTCGGTTGAACCTGGGAGGCAGAGGCTGCAGTGACCCAAGATCGCACCACTATGCTCCAGCCTGGGTGACAGAGCAAGACTTTGCAAAAAAAAAAAAAAGAAGAAGAAGAAGAAGAAAGAAAGAGAGAGAGAGAAAGAAGAGACAGAGAGACAAAGAAAGAAAGAGAGAAAGGAAGGAAGGAAGGAAGGAAGAAAGGAAAGAAAGGAAGTCCAGGAAAGCAGTAACAGTACAGAAGATTGGGTGGAGTGAGTAGGGGTGGGGAAGGAAATTTCAGCCAAAAATTCTCAAGTTCCTTTTCTAAGCCTGGAGAGAAGAGTTAAACCACTTTTTTTCTCCCCAAGAATATAGTCTCGACGGGGTGCAGTGGCTCAGGCCTATAATCTCAGAGCTTTAGGAGACTGAATCAGAGGAATCGCTTGAGGCCAGGAGTTCAAGGCTGCAGTGAGCTATGATTGAGCCACTGCACCTCCAGCCTGGGCAACAGAGTGAGACCCTGTCTTTTAAAAATAAAAAATAATATTGCCTCCCCCATCACTGATGACACACAGACACACTGAACTGGTGGTATTTCTCTGGAGAGCAACTTGGTTGGAAAGCTCTGTATACCTCTGCCCCCATTGCTGAGACCACATTCCAAAGAAACAATCCCCAAAGGAACGAGGGGATGGAGGGTGAAACACTGTGTAAGGTCATTCCAAGCCCAGCTATTTATAATGGTGAAAAACTGGAAATAATCTAAATGTTCAATAATGGTAGACTGTCTAAAAGAATGTAGTCTATGGACCGGATGGAATGCCATTTAGGCATTAAAGTGGTAAGTATGCAGGCTGTGTTAAGTGAAAAAGTCAGATTACAATGTGATATGGACATAAACATTACAACTATGTAAACCTAAAATATGTGGACATTAACATAAAGGAAAGAGACTGGGGGTGGTGACTCATGCCTGTAATCCCAGCACTTTGGGAGGCTGAGGCGGGCGGATCACCTGAGGTCAGGAGTTCCAGACTAACCCGGCCAACATGTCAAAACCCCCATCTCTATTAAAAATACAAAAATTAGCCGGGTGTGGTGGCAGGCGCCTGTAATCCCCAGCTACTCAGGAGGCTGAGGCACGAGAATCACTTGAACCCAGGAGGTGGAGATGAGCCAAGATTGCGCCATTATTGCACTCCAGCCTAGGCAACAAGAGCGAAACTCGTCTCAAAAAAAAAAAAGGAAAGTATAGTGCAAAATGCCACCAAAAGATAACTGACTTTCCTATATTAAAGAAGAGAAAAGAGATTAAAATTTTTTCTATATTAAAAAAGAAAAAGAAAAATGTAACTGACTTTTCCTATATTAAAGCAATATACAATTCAAAATATTCTATTAATGTCATTCATATTTCCATAAATTTTGGTTACCAGAATAAAAGTGCTTTCTTTCTACCATACCCAGAGAATTGACAGAGATGGAGATGGGGGTGGAATAACATACCCGAGAAAGAATTAGAAACTATGCACAGACAGTTTAAGTGAAAACGGGAAATTCTGGCTTGAACCTCATTGTTTTCAACTAGCATTCAAATAACTTTGTCATCTAGGAGGCACTATTTCCCCCCAAACCACAAGCTGTCCCTCTGAAGTGGGGGAAGGAGGAGTATGTTAAGCCACATGATGGGGTTAACCCCTCCTGAACCTGACGCTCTTCAAGGCCCACTTGCCTCCCTCTTTGCCATAAACTGCTGAGACTGTAGTCTTCTGGCTTGGATTCTCATTAGATGCTGCTTCAGTTTTTGCCATACTCCTTTTTTTTTTTTTTTTTTTTTTAGACACAGTCTTGCTCTGTTGCCCAGGCTGGAGTGCAGTGGCACCATCTCGGCTCACTGCAACCTGTGCCTCCCAGGTTCAAGTGACTCTCCTCCGTCAGCCTCCGGAGTAGCTGGGATTACAGACATGTGCCACAGCACCCAGCTAATTTTTGTATTTTTAATAAAGACGGGGCTTCACCACGTTGGCCAGGCTGGTCTCAAACTACTAGCCTCAAGAAATCTCCCTGCCTCGACCTCCCAAAGTATTGGAATTACAGGCGTGAGCCACCACACCCAGCCTGCCTTACTCTTGATAGATGTTCTCTCTTCTTGCAAGGCCACTCTTCCAGTAAGGCTGTTTCCACTTGTGAGAAATGAGGGAGAGGTCAAGCATCGTAGTGGCTGCAGTCTGTTGAGACTATGTTTGTCCCTGCCTTCTGGCTTCTCCCACTGGGAGACAAGCTTGGGAGAGGGGTGGGTGGGTCTGCGACTGGACAACGTTTCACTGGCACCTCAAGGGAACAGACCCTACCTTGTCTTCTTCTGAAACAGGCTTTCCCCCTCCCCCAACAGCTCAAGGAAGTAGGGGAAGGGGGCAGCGCAGGAACACAAGGGAACTGACATTCTGTGACGCTCCAGCATTCTTGGTCTTTAAAAAGACTTTGAGTGATGCCTGGTTTCTCTTCATAACGAATAAATTTTTCGCTTTTACTAAAGATTTTCGTGGAGAGGAACAATTATGAGTTTATAACCAAATTTTTTGATGTCCTGCTTGGGCAGGGCTAAGTAAAGAAAAAAAAAGACTTTAAGTTTCCGGGGGCGGTGGCTTTGCCTGTAATCCCAGCACTTTGGGAGGCTGAGGCGGGGAGTATCATGAGGTCAGGAGTTCAACACCAGCCTGATCAACATGGTGAAACCCTGCCTTTACTAAAAATGCAAAAATTAGCTGGGCGTGGTGGTGTACACCTGTAATCCCAGCTACTAAGGAGGCTGAGGCAGGAGAATCTCTTGAACCTGGGAGGTGGAGGTTGCAGTGAGCTATCTCACCACTGCACTCCAGCCTGGGTGACAGAGTGAAACTCCACCTCAAAAAAAAAAAAAAAAAAAGACTTTGAGTATATGAATGAGTCCTGTGTTTATTTCTCCCCCAAACAAGCATCTTTGTTAGGTAGTTACATGCAATTATTATTCTTGGCCTAAAAAACTTGAAACTGCAAATCCCTCTGCCAGCATTTGGGTTGCAAAATGTTTTGTTTTCTTGGCCTTCTCTCTTTAGTCTCTAAATCACCTGGTGAAACATTCTCAGCCCTCTGTTCACAAATGAGGACATTTAGGGTAAAGGTGAGGGTACAAGAGGCAGAAAAGGCTTTCTAGTAACTTTTGAGTCGGGCCAGGATTAGGAAGCATGGAATTATCTATTTTAGTCTGAGCTATGTGGTATATATATTATTATCATTATGAATAGTAACAGCATTTAGGCCAGGTGCAGTGGCTCACGCCTGTAATCCCAGCACTTCGTGGGCCGAGGCGGGTGGATTACAAGGTCAGGAGATCGAGACCATCCTGGCTAACATGGTGAAACCCCATCTCTACTAAAAATACAAAAAAAAAAAAAGAATTAGTCTGGCATGGTGGTATGCGCCTGTAGTCCCAGCTACTCGGGAGGCTGAGGCAGGAAAATCACTTGAACCCGGGAGGTAGAGGTTGCAGTGAGCTGAGATCACTCCACTGTACTCCAGCATGGATGACAGAGCAAGACTTTGTCTCTGAAAAAAAAAAGAAAGAAAGAAAAAAAAAAAAACAAATACTAACAGCATTTGAGGGGATAATTCTACTAACTTCATAGCATTTTTTTTTTTGAGACAGGGTCTCACTGTGTCCCCAGGCTGGAGTGATGCACTGGTGCGACCATGGTCCATTGCAGCCTGGACCTCCTGGGCTCAAGCTATCCTCCTGACTCATTTTTTTATTTTTTGTAGAGATGAGGTCTCACTGTGTTGCCCAGGCTGGTCTCAAACTCCTAGGCTCAAGGCATCCTCTGGTCTTAGCCTCCCAGAGTACTGAGATTACAGGTGTGAGCCACTGCGCCCAGCCTCATAGCATTATTGTCAGGAATAAGTGAGGCTTCGATGTAAATAAAGTGTATGACTCAGTGCCTGGCCCATAGTAAATGCCTCTAAACTATTAGCTATTATTATTGTTACCAGTCATTTTTTATTGAGCCTGTACTGTACATTGGGCACTGTATTCTGATCTTTTATATCAACTGATTTGAATATCAATGGAACAGTTATAAGCAATTGTCATTATGCTCATTTTACAGATGAGAAAACTGAGACTCAAGGTCACAAAGTCCTTAGGTGGCAGAACTGGGACCCAGGCCCAGATGTGTTCAGTTCCAAAGCCCACGTGCTCCTCACCGCACTGCAGTGGATAAAGGACACTTTCAGGGGCTTTGCAAGTTAGCCAGTTTCTCTCCTCAACAGTCTGTTACTAAACTATGAATCCTTATATAATGACAGCATTTCTCCCTGAACCAATTTTCTTCAAATGTCATTTCCTCCTTCTATAAACAGACTGAACACATCCCTGACTCACATTTGAACAAAGTCATTTCACATCTCAAATTTTCTTTTCCCTGCAGTCAGCCCTAGGGCAATTGCCAGGCCCAGGGCCAAATTCCAGCTCAGAGTGGAGGATGTGTGAATACCATAGGCTGAGAAAATAGCAGGAGACCAACTAACAGAGGGCCCCCAAGTCCTGTCTTACCCAGCTATTTCCCAGCGGGCTGTGGATTAAGATATAAATGAGACATATGGAGATGGTAAAAGCATATGTCGGGCATGCTGTGGCCTGTGTTCCTGTCAGGCACACACACTGGGTCATTTTTAATCATGAAAACACCACCAAGCAGGCTACCCAAATATTTCTACAGAACCAAAATTGAAGTCAGTGCTTTATTTCTCACGCTTTCCTTCTTACATCAGCCTTTTCTGCAGTGTCCCAGAATTGGGTGCACACACCCCCTCCTCCACCCCCAGAAAAAGGAGAGAGCTGGTTAGTTCCAAAAAAAAATGAAACCGTTCCTCCTGGGTATGTTTCAGTTGAATTAATTATCCCCAGGCATAATAATAAATGCCCATCATGATCAACAGCAAAACTTATCAACATAAACCTTCTACACAGTATTGTAGAAGGGCATTGTGGTAAAATGCCATCAAGCATCCCTGCTGCACCTCCCTGTTGGTGATGTGCCCCCACGTCCCTGTGTTGTGATGCGCTTCCCTGCCTTAAGCTCTGAGGACAACATGTAGAAGAACTCACGATTTAAGAAATAGCCATTTCTTCCATGAAGCCACTCCGGTTCACTAGAGCTTGGCCATCTCCCTCCATTCCCATCTTCACTCCCAGATTCAGATGGCAATTTGATGTGGCCGCTTGTTTGGCCCTTGGCATAGGCTCCCCGGCACCATTTTTAGTGGCCCTGTCTTCCTCTGACTCCTCCTACTGTTGGAAAGCTTGCGAGCTCTGGAGCCAGATTATCCTGAATTTGAATCATGCCTCGGTGAGGTGGGGAAGAGCAAAGATCAAAGCAGAGGTCCTTGTGGGCTCAGGAGATGTCCTGGTTTTGCTGGTGCAGAAAAGAGTTCCTGGGAGGAAGTAGTGAGGAATGAGTCTGGAACAGCAGGTAGGGGCCAGTTCACAGGAACCTTTACAAAAAGAACAAGTTGTTAAACAGTACATCTTTCAAAACTTTGCAACATCTCCATTTAATTCCCTCCTATCCCCCTTTTCAGTTTCATTGGGAGGATATAGGCCAAATTCCAGCTGGATTACATAATGATTCCCAGCATTGGATCAGCAATTCTCACCTTCTTTTCTCCTCCCAAAAGATTGTTTAGGCAGCCTTTCACGTGTGTGTAGAGGTAAGAACATTCATTAGATAGGGTATCAGGAGACCTCGGTTCTAGCCACGGGAAGTTGAGTCAACACCTCTCTCTGAGCCTCGGAGGAAGATAAAAGGACTAAAGTAGATGACCTTGACAGTTGTTCTAGCTCTGACATCCTTGATATGTTCTCAACAATAACATCTGGAAACTAAAGAAAAGCAAAATCTAAGGGTAGTGTGTCTTTCATGAGAACAGAGGAATATGGTCTATTTACCCATTGGCTTCAGGGATAACCTGCACTTTTTCTCTTCTCCCCATTTACCTCAAGTCTCTTCCTGAACATGCTCCTTGCGGCCTTGAAGTGTTGGCTGTTGGGTTAACCTGAGCCTTAG
This sequence comes from Ateles fusciceps, assembly GCA_036589455.1. Taxonomy (NCBI): domain Eukaryota; kingdom Metazoa; phylum Chordata; class Mammalia; order Primates; family Atelidae; genus Ateles; species Ateles fusciceps. The sequence goes on from JAZHEH010001627.1 coordinate 647,116, forward strand.
AACTTTTGCTCTGTTTTTGCTGAGTCTTTCACCTGACCTGCATGCAAAGATGTTGGGAACCCATTGGCAAAACTTGCTTCGTCTCTTGGCTGCCCATACGTGCGTGCCGATAAACCCACGTGCCCTGGAGATTGTGAACACAGGTCCCTTTATACTCTTCAGGCCCTTTTTCTCCCCAAAGTATACATTCTTAAATAGGGCTGTGAGCTGGCCATGAAAACAACAATGAGGTTTACAGTGCAGGCTTTCAGCTACACAACTGTATCAGCCCATTGACAATTGAGTTTTGCAAAGAGACATTCTCTCAAGAAGAGCCAGAACAAGGACAGATTTTTAACCATTGAAAATGGCTTCAGCTTGAGTCTCAAAATGTTGATAATTTAAGACTTTCAAACACCATGTAGCACCAGATAGCACTTGATGATTAATGAAGTACAATACCTAAATATGGATGAGATAGATCCTCCCCATCCACAGAGCTTCCAAATGTCTAGATAACACTCAAAGCAACAGACCATTCCCCTCTGCCATGGAAACATCTGAGTTTGCAGCATTAAAAACTGGGGGCTGAGTGCAGTGGATGAGGGGACATGGTCTACTCTGAATCTGACCAATTTTCCCTGGGAAACATCTCCTCGGTTTATAGAAGAATTTCTTCTGCGTCTCACTTCCTGTGTGTGATCTGGAGGTTTTCACGTCTCCCTCATTCATCTAGCTAGCTCATTTTAAAATGTAGTTGGCTTTGTGTGTGTACTGTCCTTTATGGGGAAATGGATAGAAAATCGTGTGTGCAGTGCGTTGTATCAGACTCTGTCACAGGACATGTGATACAAAATGCCATCAGGCATCCTTGCTGCACTCCCTATAGGTGACATACATGACCACCCCCACCTGTCTGTATTGTGATGCACTTCCCGGCCTTGTCATGCTCGCTGGTAATGTCATGGTGATACCTTGGCTTTCAATGTACCCCAGGGCAAAGCATCTGCCTGCTCTGAGTAATATATATATATATATATGTGTGTGTGTGTGTGTGTGTGTGTGTGTGTGTGTGTATGTGTGTGTATGTGTGTGTATACATATATATAAAGTATCCACAATGTATGTACACAATACTAGATCTGTATTAGAATCTCTAATACTTTCCATTATCAAAGTGTAATAGTATTAAATACTCAGCTGTAACTGACATCACATAAGACATTATTCAGTATACTTTCTTAGAAATGGATGTCATACAAATAATAACACATATAGAATCAGAAACTCTGGGAATGGGGCCCAGAAATCTATGTTAACTCCTCTTTTCTTCTCATTTTATTCCCATCTGCGATTTTTATCAATTTTTAGCTCTGTTAGAAATTCCAAAGTGTCTTTAAAGGGCATCCCTTGATACTTTCTGCTTTATGGCATCCTCTGAAGCTTCCCTTATATTGCAGGGCTGTATTTGGAATGAGGAGGCACAGCCCATGTTTGCTGTACTTTATTTGAAGTCAAGAAAATAAATGAGGACACTTTCTTGCCCTTTAATAATTTTAAGTCTAGACCTTTTACAATACTGGGGTGGCCATCCAAAATATTTTCATTTCTTCCTCCTTCAGTACCCAGGGGGCTTCTAGTACTCTCTTTCATTTATTCAATAAATATTATTTACAGGATAAACAGCATAATAAATGTGGCACATCTTCTTTTACACATGTATTTTGAAATCAGTCCCAAATACTCAGCATTTATTGACTGAGCCTTTCCAGAAGGAAGCCTGTTTAAGAGGAGTCATATCTATCTCCATTTCAAGACATACATTAAACATCTGTTTTCTTTTTTTTAAAATCTGTATAACTTTAAGGGGTCCAAGGGCAGTTTTATTTTTTGGATATATTGTGTAGTGGTGAAGTGTCTGGGCTTTTATTGTAACCATCACCTAAACACCCATTTTCAATGCTTTCTTCTTCAATAGTTTCAGTCGATTTCATTAGAGGCTTAAGAGGCAGCTGTACCAACACTCAGGTTAGGAGATGTAGTTGTGGGAGACCTTACCAATTAGAAAGTACATCTTTCAAAAGTCCCACTAGCCAGAGTGTGAGGATTGGCTCAAGGAAGAAGTGGAAGACAAGGGCGAGGAATTAAGAGTGTACGAGGGCTTGTCAACTGGAAATTGGGAGGAGCCAGGTGTGGTGACTCACACCTGTAATCCCTGAAACTTGGAAGGCCAAGGCAGGTAGACCATTTGAGGTTAGGAGTTTGAGACCAGCCTGGGCAACATGGTGAAACTGAGTCTCTACGAAAAATACAAAAAAAAAAAAAAATTAGCTGGGTGTGGTGGCGCACACCTGTAGTCCCAGCTACTCAGGAGGCTGAGGCAGGACAATCACTTGAACTCAGGAGGCGGAGGTTGCAGTGAGCCATGATCACACCACTGCACTCCAACCTGGGCGATAGAGTGAGACTCTGTCTCAGAAAATAAAGGAAAAAGACATTGGGAGGCCCAGTGGAAGGAGGATGAGCTCTGCAGTCGGATATATGTGGGCTTGAATCTTCACTCTACGACTTCTTAGCTGCGCTAACCTTGGGCAGGCTAGTTAACCTCCCTGGGCCTGTTTCCTCATTTGTAAAATGAGGATGGGAATAAAATTGAGCTCATAAAGTTGTGGTGAAGATTACATGAAATAATCCATGTCAACGCTTTCACACTGGGCCTCCCATTGAGTAGGCAATCAGCAAATGATGGCTCTTAATATCAACCAGGAAGTTTCCATGGCTTACCTACTACTCCAAGCAGATTGCCCCCACTGCCACACCCTTCCTCTCTGAGGTTTGTCTACATTCCCATTTGGGAGGGAAATGGCAGTGGGGAGCCTCTTTCCTTTCCTCAGAAGTTCACTGCCCCCTCCCTGGTGAGCTCAGGCAAAGAAAATCAGTCCCTCTACCCCAGGGAAGAGCTAAAGGAGATGGCACAGAGCAGCCTGCTGAAATTAGACAGTTGGGTCACCCTGGTCCTCTGTGCCACAGGAAGGAGGGGTACTGAAGCATCAGTTGCAGTGGGCAGTGTTGCAGCGGAAATTCCAGAGCTGAGAAGGCTGCCATCAGCCAAGTGAGACATGACCAGGCCCTGAGGTAAGTCTGTAACTTAGGACGAAAGAAAGTGCAGATGTGGGAAAGGAAGGAAAATGTGAATAGATTTGGCAAGAGATGAGTCCAGAAGGAAACATCACTCTTCCTGGGCATCACAGTCAAGCTACAACAGATGCAGGGCAAGAGTGAGCGATGAGAAGAGAAAGAATGAAAAACCAGAGCCTTGTCTCAACTGTGTATATGACAAGGAATCTAACAGGTAGTTCCAGATGGAGAGAAAAAGCCATCACATGGCTGGTAAGTTTAAAACTCATAGTACAAGGCTGTGGTGGTGGCAGTTTGCATGCAAATTAGCTAGACTTGGTAAGCTCACTAAATGTTTATTATATGTAAATTAAATTTTTTAAAACTTCATCTTTTAATAGACACAAATGTGACAATTCCTAGACCTATTATGACTGTGGTTTCTGAATGTTTTTCCTGATTGTGTAAGGTTTAAGGGGGAAAAAATAGCCTAGAAGGAAGAAAAAGTGAGCAGGATTCCAATTCTTTTCTGCTTGCTGGGGAACACATGCTTTCCAAATACCGGGAGGAGAGAAGAGGAGAGGAGAAGAGAGGAGAGGAGCCACCTGGGTCCTTTCTCAGCTCTGAGTCAGTTTTGGCTCCAGAATACACTCCACTTTCCCCAAGCTGATAGCTTTCAGTTCCAATATTTTTTTCTCAGAAACACACAATCTCATGAGAGCTCCTTGGTGAGCTTCTGTAGCCCCAAGGAAACAGCTAAAGGAACCCTGATATAAGTCATTAGTTTAGAGTCAATGAGATTGGGGGCCCCAGAAGGCAGGGCTTCCTTCTTGTACGTATTTGTCCCCATACAGACAGTCACAGAATAGGTGGTTAATAAAAGATTAATTGAATAATTTACCTGCTAAATGAATGAATGAATGAATGAATGCTAAATCTCACAGTAATCTACCAATGATGTTAGAGAGAAAAGAAGTTATATCTATAGATCAAAAGGCATATCAAACAATGCAATGTATGGACCTTGTTTCCATTTTTATCCAAAGATTTTTTTAAACGATGCAATTTGGAAATTTGAACACTAATTAGATATTTGATGATTTTATCTGCCCTGCACCATGGTTTTTCTTTTCTTTCTTTCTCTTGTTTTTCTTTTTTGAGACGGAGTTTCTCTCTTATTGCCCAGGCTGGAGTGCAGTGGTGCCATGTCGGCTCACCACAGCCTCTGCCTCCTGGGTTCAAGTGATTCTCCTGCCTCGGCCTCCTGAGTAACTAGGATTACAGGGGTGTGCCACCACGCCCAGCTGATTTTTTTTTTTTTTTTAGTAGAGATGGGGTTTCACCACATTGGCCAGGCTGGTCTTGAACTTCTAAACTCAGGTGATCAGCCCGCCTCAGCCTCCTAAAGTGCTGGGATTACAGATGTGAGCCACTGCATCCAGCCATTTTTTTTTAACTTTTAATGTAGTCACCATTTAAAAATAGATTTTACAGTAAGATCCAGATTTCCAGCTTATTTTGAAAAATGGGAATATCTGGCCACAGATGGGCCCATCTCCCCACTCAGTGACCATGTGCTGGAATTATGGTGTGGTTACTCGATTTTGGAGGTGGTTCCCACAGTCCCCATCTCAGGCCCAGGATACATGCTAATTCTTCCACAAAGACTTCTTTGATCACCCCAAACAGGACTGATTTCTCATCCCTCTGAGCCCTCGGAACCCATTTCAATTACTCACCTAAATCCTCCACATGCTGCCTGTATATGGTTATTTCTGGATGTCTTAGCTCCCCTCTTCCTCTTACACCCTGGCTGGAATGAGGCCTTTTGAGGCTCTACACACTGAAAAGATTAGCAGGATGCCTCCCCATATGTAATTCCCAATCAAATTTTATTTTTCAAAGTGACAGTGTTTACAAATAAGTTAAGGACAAACTTCTAGATTGAAAAATAATTCTTGGCTGGGTGCAGTGGCTCACACCTGTAATCCCAGACTCTGGGATGTCAAGGACGGCGGATCATTCGACCTCAGGGGTTGGAGATTAGCCTGGGCAACATGACAAAACCCCGTCTCTACTAAAAATACAAGAATTAGCCGGGTGTCGGGGTGCATGCCTGTAATCCCAGCTACTCAGGAGGCTGAGGCAGGAGAATTGCTTGAACCCAGGAGGCGGAGGGTGCAGTGAGCCAGGATCACACCAATGCACTCCAGCCTGGGCGACAGAATAAGATTCCATCTCAATAAATGAAGAAAAAATTCTCTATTTTCTTCTAATGAAGAACAACTTCTTATTTTTGAAAAACCTCACATCAAATCTTTACCCCTACATTCTTCAACATCTTTTTCTTTTTTTTTTTTTTTTTTTTTTGAGATGAAGTCTTATTCTGCTCTCAGGGTGGAGTACAGTGGGTGATCTCGGCTCACTGCAACCTCCACCTCCAGGGTTCAAGGGATCTCTTCCCTTAGCCTCCTGAGTAGCTGGAATTACAGGCATGGGTCACCACACCCAGGCAATTTTTGGGTTTTTGTTTTGTGGGTTTTTTGTTTGTTTGTTTTTGTTTTTTTTCTGTATCGATGGGGTTTCGCCATGTTGGCCAGGCTGATCTGGAACTCCTGAGCCCAAGCAATCTGCCTGCCTCAGCCTCCCAAAGTGCTGGGATTACAGGCATGAGTATTTATTTCTTAAGAAGAAGTACATTTTTCTAGGTGACCACAACATCATTCACGCAAGAAAATTCACACCCAAGAAATTTGACCTTGATACAATATCATGTACCATACAGTTCATATTCAAGTTTTCTAATTGTGCCAGTAATGTATGCCCTTTAAAGCTTCTTTTAAAAATCAGAGTTCTAATCAAGGATCATACATTGCATGTGGTCCCTTTTTTTTCTTTTTCTTTCTCCTTCTTTTTTCTTTTTTTCTTTTTAGACTGAGTCTTGCTCTGTCGCCAGGCTGGAATGCAGTGGCATGATCACGGCTCACTGCAATTTTGGCCTCCCGGGTTCAAGTGATTCCACTGCCTCAGCCTCCCAAGTAACTGAAACTACAGGCAGGCGCCACCACGCCCGGCTAATTTTTTGTATTTTAGTAGCAATGGGGGTTTCACCATGTTGGCCAGGATGATCTCCATCTCCTAACCTCATGATCTGCTGGCCTCGGCCTCCCAAAGAACTGGGATTACAGGCATGCGCCAACAGGCCCGGCCTGCATGTGGTCTCTTTAGCTGTCTGTGATCTGGGAACACTTCCCTGATTTTTGTTGTTAGTCTTTCATGACACTAATATTTTGAAGCATCGGGGCCAGTTGTTTTGTAGACTATCCCACAGTCTCTACCTCTGTCTGAATGTTTCTTCATTATTAGATTTAGGTTCAACATTTTTGTGAGAAACTACAAAGCTGATGTGGTTTGCTAAATTTTCTGTTGGTGGAGTTCCAGATACTGTCATGAAAGCTGAACTTGTGTTTGTGTATGTGTGTGTACTTTGTGGGCACCTTAATAATATGTGTGTGGTATTAATAATTTTGGCTATCATCCTGGATATCATGCAAAGCATTAGCCGGGTGTCAGAGTGCATGCCTGTAATCCAGCTACTCTGGAGGCTGAGGCAGGAGAATTTACTTATAAGCAGGGCTTCAGGAATTATAATGCCAACGGTTTATTTTCTCCACTAGCTGGTTTTTTGGTTTTTTTGTTTGTTTGTTTGTTTTGTTTGTTTGTTTGTTTGAGACAGAGTCTCTCTCTGTTGCCCAGGCTGGAGAGCGGTGGCGTGATCTCAGCTCACTGCGACCTCCACCTCCCAAGTTCAAGCGATGCTCCTGCCTCAGCCTCTCGAGTAGCTGGAATTACAGGTGCCCACCATGACACCCAGCTAATTTTTGCATTTTTAGTAGAGACAGGGTTTCTCAGTGTTGGCCAGGCTGGTCTTGAACTCCTGACCTCAGATAATCCGCCCGCCTCAGCCTCCCAAAGTGCTGGGATTACAGGCGTGAGCCACCGCACCCGGCCTCACACTAGTATTAATCTACGTCGTCGCAAACACTTACTGACCACGTTTTAATTTTTGTTAAATCTGTAGGTGTAACATAATGTCTTTTTCGTTTGTTTTTTGTTTTGTTTTGTTTTGTTTTGTTTTGTTTTGTTTTGTTTTGTTTTTGAGACAGAGTCTCTGTCGCCAGGCTGGAGTGCAGTGGTGCCATCTTGGCTCACCACAACCCCTGCCTCCCTGGTTCAAGCGATTCTCAAGTCTCAGCCCCTCGAGTAGTTGGGATTACAGGTGCCGGCCACTGCGCCCAGCTAATTTTTGTATTTTTAGCAAAGATGGGGTTTCACCATGTTGGCCAGGCTTTTCTCAAACTCCTGACCTCAAATGATCCACCCACCTCAGCCTCCCAAAATGCTGGGATTACAGGCATGAGCCACCGCGCCTGGACCTATATTACATATTAGATTACATATATTATATATTAATACATGTAACATATGCTGTTACTGCTAATACATGTAATATATGGTATTATTAGCTTCTTCCATTTTATAGCTCCCATGTCATTTGGAGACTCATTGGGCTTGCCAAGGTGCCCATCTCACAAGTGGTCCTGCCCCCTTTGGGGATGTCCTGCACCACACTTAATGGCCCCAACCATAAACTGCATCCCTATAACCGTGTCACCACACACATGCTCATAACAGTGGTGACTCCACCTCGTACGGGCAAGCGCCCACGAACTGAGGTCTGCCCCTTAAGGGGTCAGGGCAATTATGGTTTTCCTTGTGAATCGGAAAAACATTCTGCGACCCGGTAGTGTCTCCCAAAATCCGGAGAGATCGACGCCAATAAGTCCCTTGCCTCTCTTCAAAGACTCACAGACATCTTAAAGATATTTCACCCAACTTTGAGACCTATGTGTCATGATTTATTCTGCAACAGTTAAAGGAAGTCTACTCATGACCGGGCCCCTAGCACCTCAAAGCAACCTTGCCACTCCCAACCTCTCCCTGGGCCTCTTCCCCCAACTTGGGTCTTTCTTTGTGTAATGTTTCAAGGACTAACTAGTAAACTCATGATACAAGCGCACCCAGGAGGCACGCCATAAATGCTCCTTGAATGAATGAATGAGGAAGGACTGTTACCGCGCTGCTAGGTAAAGGGAAGGAATGTTGGGGGACCAGTCTAGGTGCTGATTGGCTAGTCCCCACAATGCAGTAAGGGTAGAGCACGGAACGTTGGAGAGGGTTTCTTTAGACGAGGCAGTCGCGGCCCAGCTGGTGAGGAGGTGGGGACGCAGGAAGCAATTCTGCCTCGTTCGCGGGTCCGAGGCGGGCGCGGTGGCCCTTCGGGCCCCGCCCCGCCCCGCCCACCGGCACCCCGGCCAAGGCCCCAGCGGAGGTCCCGCCGACGCCTGCGCAATGTATCCTTACTGCCGCCACTGCCTCCGGTCCCGACTCCAGTGATGGCGGACGGCTCCGCCGCCGGCGCTGGCGGCACCATATCCTTGAGGGAGCTGCGGGAGCGTATGGGTGAGCGGGCGGGCGGGCGGCTCCCGGGGGTGGCTCGGTCCTGCGTGGGAGGCGGGGCTCCCGCAGACCCCAGGCCATCGGAACGGCGCAGCGGGCACCACAAAACTTTTCCCTGGAGTCGCCTGGAGCTATCCGGTCCTCCCCCTCACCCCCGCCGGAGTCCCCTGGGATGGGACAGGGAGTAGCCCTGGGCATGGGGCGGGGGCGGGGGTTGAAACGGTCGGCGGATGCCGCGAGCCGCCTGGGTCCCGCCTTCAACGGTCGAACCGCCGCTGCCAACGGTCTAAGCCCCGCGCGCACGACGCGAGGAAACTCACCGGCTCTGCTTCGACGCGCGAGGCGGGGTTGGGCTGGAACCCGGACCTCGCGGACCGCCCCGAGCCCTGGCTGCCCATGGGGGGCGGCGGCCGCCCGCGCAACGGCCCCAACGGACGCGGCGCTGCCCCGGCTGTGCGGGCGCCCGCAGGGACTCCGCGCGCCGGCGCCGCCCCCGCGTCCAGCCTGCCCTTGCAGGCACGGAAAGTTTGAGTGATCCCCCAGCCCGGGTCGTGGGCGAGTTTAGGCGCTTTGACTGTCGCAGTCCTCACCTCTCCCAAAGGCTTACCTCCTGCACCCTCCTGGTCAACGTCCAGGAGGAAGCGGGGTGAGGGTGGGGATGTTTAAAAGTTGCTTTAAAAGTTGGGATGAAACTTGGCTCTTTGCATCTCCTGATTTGCCTGCTGTAGCACATGACTTCGACAAGATGTCACCTTCCGTGGGACATCTTGCAGTCCCTAGGTTGAACTGAACCAGGATGGCATTTCAGAGTGCTTTTTCCTCAATGGGTCCCAGCGCCAAAAAGTTTTTCCCTCCTCGAAAACCGTTAATCTTACACAATTTGACAGTGCATTGCTTGGTCCAGGAGACTGCTCCACTACCTGAGATAGGATTTCTTCCTTGCAGGAGGTTGCTTTTAGCCTGTGAATCTGCCTGATTTTTATGGTTCTCTCATAGCAGATTTCTTTTCTTGTTATTTTTCTCTTGATATTTTAGAATACAATTGCTTTGAAATTTACAGTTAAGTTCTGGCTTCACCACTTACTACCTGTGTGATCTGAGAAAGTTATGTTTAGCTTCAGTTTTCTCAACTGTAAAAATGAATGGGGGGAAATAATTATGACTACTTTATAGGATTGTTATAAGAATTACATTAAGTAATAGAAATGAACTATAATAACTCATGTGTGTCATCCTGGAATTTTAGTTTTTCTTACTTTTCCTCACACTGTACTTTCCTAATCTTACACTTCACTCTTATTGAAGTTTATCACTTTTTCTGCCTGTTTACACGTTTGTTTGCACATTGTATAATTTATATTTGTTTACTTGACATCTACCTAGAATGATACCATCTCACTGGAGATTCCTTCTTCTAAAAGAATAGTTATTTCTTCACCTTCAGTGTGCATCAGAATAAAGCTTTTAACAACTGTCAATGCCTGGGCTGCACACCCAGAGACTGGTGGTGGGGAGCGGGCAGGCAGGCATTACTGATTTTTTTAAAGTGACTTAGGTGACTCCAGTGTGTAATCAGGGTAGAAAGTCCCTAATTTAGGTAATTTATAAATGTACTCCTTAACATTGGTTTGGCCTGTTCTGAGTATTTCACTGTTAACACTTTGCTTCGAAATTCAGATCCATTAATTCTTAACCTGTTACCTTCTAAATTTCCAATTTATGGTGAAACTTAATTTTTCCAATTCCTTGCCAGCTCAGTTTTTCTAACACTTGGTGTAATGTCTTGTCTGAGACATTTTTGAAATCTATTAATCATTGGCTCCTACTCATCCACAAGCTTGTTCTGCCACTGCCACTAACAGTTATCTTTATGTCTACAAATACCCTGGCCCATCATAGTCAGCACTTTAAATTCTTTGTTTTACAGTATTGTTGACGATCATAGATGTTTAATATATCTTTGTTGTTGACCCAGATGAAATCAGTCAAGATTTATAGAAGTGATCCTATCCTTTATCATCAGATATAGTTGGCTGTGGTTTGCTGACCCCTGTGTTAGCTATTCATATTGTTAATATCTAATCCCTTTATCTCCCTGTGTTTTAGTTGCTGCAGCACACCAGATTGCGGAAAGGCGGAAACAAGTTGTGGTTAACAGCATTTCATCCCATTCCTCAAGTATAAGATCGACATTTAAACCAGGTATAATTTCTCTGATGCTTTGATAGATGTCAAAGTGTCATATCTTTAAAATTTGGTATCCTATTGATATCTAACTATATTCTTTTTTTTTTTTTTTTTTTTTTTTTTTTTTTTAGTAATCGATGGATCTGTACTTAAAAATGACGAGAAACAAAGATTAGCAAGAGAGAGGCGGGAGGAGAAAAAAGACAGCAAGATGGTATATTTTAGACCTTTTTCAAAAATCAAAATGAATTTTATGTTATATACTGCGAAGTGTTTTTAACTTCTCCTCATTTGTTTATATGATAGATTATAATTTTTATATTATGTATTATTTTGGGTTAAATCCTTTTACTAAATCAGGTAAAGAAGGCCCATAAAAATTCTTTAAATTGTTTAATTTTTGAAGGAGTAGTTTAAGTTTTGATTTTCTGAAAACTAAGGTCTGGAAATTTCTTCAATATTTTGTAAAAACAATCAGAATAAGATTTTAGTAAAAGTGATTCTAAAAATGAAAATAAGTTGCCAATAATCCTAACATAAATAAGATGAAAAGCATGTTACCAAGTTATAAAAAGATTATCCTTTTAGATCCTAGCTTATACAGAGTCACACTTCAGAAGCATTTAGTGACAGAAAATTTTAATATAGGAAAAATTGTGCTCTCCTATAATATGGTACATAGCTAAGTCCATTCATGTAAAACTGGCATTTTTAATATGGTCTGTATAGATGAGGACTTTGAAAGAAGTTTCTTAGTAGAAGGAAACAAAACGTATATCCTGGCCATGTGATTTTTAAAAAGTTGTATTTTAATATACAGCATATTAATATGGTGGGGTTTGACTTTAACTCAAATCAGCAGAAATATCACATGAAAGAAAATATTTTTTCTTAATTTGGAATTGTAGTTTGCACAGGATGAGAGACAATCCAGTTCTCCAGAAATTAAATGAATACTCAGTGAAAATGGTTCTTCAGTGGCTACCTCTGTTCACTTTATAATAAATCTTTAGTTACTAGCACAGACTAGCACAGATTGTGTTATTTTAAGAAAGAGAATGAGATATGTTAACTTTTTCTTTTTGTGTGTGTAATGTGGAAAACCTAAATATTTTCTTGGTTCTACACATTGAAAATGTGTTTGGGAATATTTCAGCCAATAAGGAGACACAACTACTTGAAAAAGAAAGAAAGACCAAACTCCGATACAAGCAACAGATGGAGGAAAAACAGAGAAAGCTCAGGGAGCGAAAGAGAAAGATGAACAAAGGAGAATAGCTGTGGAAGAAAAAAGACACCAGAAGGATGAGGCGTTAAAGGTACATAATTTTACAGCCTGTGCATGAGAAGATAAACTGTGTTGCCTGAGTCTGGAATGTTTTCGTAGGCCTTCTCTGCGGTACTGGCCCTGTAGAAAGGGAACCAATCCCAGCTCTTTCTTCTTCGCTTCCTCTTCTCCTCAGTATTACAAGCTCTTACTCCTGTTCTGATAAGATCCCAGGAGCTTAGACCCACTGGCCTGGGGAAGGAGGAGCCTTGCAAATCCAGGAATAAAGCCCTATCCACCTTCAGGACTTGGCACATGAGGAAGCTGTGGCCTGGGGTTTATTCTGAGTGGCTCTGTTGTCTCATTGCCTACAGAATAACGGCAGACCCCACTGTCTGACCCTCCCAACATGCCCTCATCTGACCCATGGTTCACAACTCCTTTAAGAGTGTGACTCCCCAGCCAAATCAGGGCACTTGCTCTCCCTTTCAGCATCCCTGGCTCCCTCTGGTGTGCACTCACACTCTCTCCCTCTCCACCCTCTGTCCCCGTATTCCTCACTTTCCCACTCCTGACAGGGACCCTCTGGACACGTGGTTCGGAGTCAGCATCCTTGCTCTTGTTTTGTGGCACTGCCCCTCTCTTTCCTTTCTGGATTCTCTTTTGGTGTCTTTGGCACTCTGTTGGGATGAGTCTGTGGCTTTGCTACGCCCTCTCTTCCTCACTTCTTTCCCTTTTCAGTTTGTCTTTTGTTGTTTATACTGGGCATCTGACTACCTGTCTCATTCTGTGATTCTCTCTGACACCGAATTTTTCTCTTGTAGGTCATTTCACTGCTTGATTTGGAGTATGCCTGACTCCTTCCTAATCTAGCGTGGTCTCTCTGACACCATTCTCTCTATCTTCCCGATGTTCTCACTTTCTCTTTATTCCAGGGATTCTTAAGTGTCCCTAAATAAGCCTTAGTCTGTCTTTGGGTCTCTATCTGACTCTGGCCTTTTTCTGCCTGAGGCAGCTTGCTTTTCTTTCTTCTTTGTCGTAGCTTCTGTTTTTCCCCATCTTTAGACTCTCTATCTGCCATTCTCTCAGTGTGTTCTATTTTTATTTGCCTCTCTTATTTTCTGTCACTCTAATTTTTGCATTTCTTTTTCTCTCCTTTTCTTTTTGGTTCCATTTCTTCCACAAAGAAGCTTCTTGTCTTTCTCTGCAGTACTCACTTTCCTCCCTCCCCATCCATACTGTTGCTCTTGTACGTGCTTCCTCTCCAGCCCTGCATCCTATCTGGAGAGCTTCCTGATTCCAGAACACCTCTATGCCACTTCTTCCCCATACATGGTGTACTGTCTGTCTTTCTAAACCTTTTTCTGTGGTTTATGCTCTGTTTCATGTTCCACTATTTGGTAGACTCATTCCAAATTTCTGTCACTTTCCATCATCCTCTGTGAAACATCTCCTTATTTTACTTATCTGTGGTGAAAAGATGAAGGCCAGAGAGTGAGAGAGTATGAACTAAGTAAAGATAGTTTGAGAACCAAAAGAAGTGAAATATAAACTGTGTGTAGAGTGAGGGGGAGTGCATGGAGGAGAGAGTCCCAGGGACTGAGACCAAAAAATAAAGACTATCTTAGAGAAAGAGGAAGCTGCCAGAAAGAACAGAGAAGAGAGTGCAGCAAAATGACACTGAAGACAGAAAGGGAGCCACAGACATGGCAGGAGAAGGGGCAAAGAAAACCGCAGAGAGCTAGTGTGGGGGGAATCCCAGACAACACGGGGCATGTGGCACTGTAAGTAGGCTACATATAGCAAAAGAGAGGAATTCCGGAGAGCAGAAAAAAAAAACAGACTCAGTGGTGCTGAGGAGGGGATGAGCATGGACAGGAGGTGTATATGAGATGGGGTAGGAACTTCCATGGGAGTCCTGGGTGGCCACAGTGTGAGAAGGGACCTGGATGAGAGCACAGTAGGTAATGCCTTTGGAAACAGTGGAATAGAATCAGAAATAGTTTAATAATACAAGATTAATCTTTGTTTTTAGTCTATTATAGTTTCAGGGCTTCTAAGTAATTCATAACAACTGCCTTTCTGTTAGATAATATAATTTTCAAATATTGCCATTAGATCAACTTTATTTTAAGAATTGCAGTTGCTTTTCTTCTCAGAAGGTATGGCTGCTCTCTATTTTCCTAGTACATTTATCTTTGCCCTTGGTAGAAGCAGCACAGGCTTTGAAAGATGATGTTTGCTGTGAAATGGTTGTTGATAGGGAAGAATAGAAAACCTCTGGCCCTAAAAGTTGATTTGCTTACCTGAGTTCATGGTATGGTACAGTACAAGGATGAGAAATATTTGAGAGAAGAGCTCACTTCTGGAAGTGGAGTTGTTTTGCTACAGCCTGGCAGTGACTTTGTATAGTGTCTTGACCACTTGAAGTTAAAGTTGAGGTCAAGACAAATACATTGATTATCTTTTTTGAAACTTTATTTTTATTCACACCAGAATTTAAGCTGTTACAGATGAGAGTAGAATAGGTGATTCTCGTATAAATTTAACTTATATGTGTGCTGAGTTTTTTCCCCTGCCTCATTCCACAAAGAATTTAAGGTGACTTAAAAATGCATACCACACCGGCTGATAAAGTAAATGGTTGAGGGAATCAAGCAGAGGGGAAAATTAAGGTAGGCAAATAAAACAGAAAGTATGATTAGCACACACAAAAATATACCAATCAGTTTTTGTACAGTTGCTAGAAATAGGCTACAAACTTGATTCTGAATTTCCTAATGATACAAGCAAAGAGGAAGGCATGGTCATTTTCTCAATGCAGGGTCCATAAGATAAAAAAATGAGTTATTTAGGAGAAGGACTGGTATTGATTGATAGCTGAAACATGTCTCCAATTACTTTAAGCTTTTACCTGATACAGAAATTTGGTGATGGTTTATTTTATAAACCACACAACAAAATTATACTGACTAATATAATGAATATGTACAAATATGTTGGCATTTGCTTTAAATAGGAGAAATTTATAGCCATTCTTCACCAGACATTGGAAAGGAGGAGACTTGCTAATGAATATCAGCAAAAAAGATGGTCATTGGGAGGCTCTGCCATGGCGAATTCTGAGAACAAAACTGGTAATTAATACGTCTGTTAAATTTTAAGTTCATTTATGTTGTTGATTAAATATTGACTATGAATAGAAGCTCGAATTACAGCAAGGTTTTAGTCTTTGTATCCTAAACAAGAATACTGTAAATGGTAAATTTAAATTTGTGTCATTTGCTATTGCAAAGAAACAGGTGAAATTTTATAGTAGTTTTTATTTAGCTCAATACCCCTACAATCTTACTGAAACTTATAATCAGCAGAAAAATGAATTGATGAATGATGACTAAGCTTTACACAGCTTATTGAATGCATATTTTAAAAAATAAGTCTGCCTTATCTTCTACTGATTCAGTGTAAATTTTCCTATGTGTACATAATTCTAAACAATTTCAGAAAACAAAAGTAAAATTTATATAGTTTAGAAGGATTGGCCAGGTGCCGTGGCTCATGCCTGTAATCCCAGCACTTTGGGAGGCCAAGGCGGGCACATCACTTGAGGTCAGGAGTTCGAGACCATCCTGGCCAACATGGTGAAACCCCCGTCTCTACTTAAAAAAAAAAGGGATTGACGGGTAGTGAATATTGTGAACTTGAGTAATGTAAGTCTGTGCTCCATAGAACTATATCATGAAAACTCATTTTTGTTTCAGTTAATGATGCTTTCCTCCTTGAAATATGATTACAGTAAGTGTTATGTCTTTTCTCAGCCAATAAACGATCTTCATCTACTGAAAAACTTGAACAGGGAACTTCTCTGCTCTTATCAGACAAATGCCTTCGACATCTGCAGGCCTTAAAACTTCCATTACGAAAAGTAAGTAGTTATTTTATGTATTCTACTGAATTTCCATTTAATGAAATTAGTTTATATTTTTACAGTACCACGTATTTGAATTGTGGAACATTTAGGTTTATTTCAGAAGAGTACCATGTTATTTTACAGCAGAAAGAGAGAGATAGTCATACTTTTTTTTTTTTTTTGAGACAGAGTCTTACTCTGTTGCCCAGGCTGGAGTGCAGTGGCGGCTCACTGCAACCACTGCCTCCTAGGCTCAAGCAATTCTTGTGCGTCAGCCTCCCGAGTAGCTGGACTAACAGGCGTGCACCACCACACCCAGCTCATTTTTGTACTTTTGGTAGAGACAGGGTTTCACCATGTTGGCCAGGCTGGTCTCGATTTCCTGACCTCAAGTGATCCACCCGCTTCGACCTCCCAAAGAGCTGGGATTACAGGCGTTAGCCATCATGCTTGGCCTTGTATTTTCATCAATATACTTGTTTCATGATGTTTGTGTTAATCACATCAGATGGGATCATTGGGCCTCAGTAGCTCAAACTGAAACATATTTTGGCCAAAGACATTGCCATTAAGCGGCATAATTATTTATTTTAAAATTAGTTCATATTCTACCCAACCTATAAATGAAATCATGTTTTTTAGGGACTGGTTAGACTAGTTATTCAATTTCCATTAAGTATTGTGACTATTACCTCATGTAAGAAAAATAATAGCATATATATATAGCAGTGGACAAGTTGATCTGCATTACATGTATCGTATTTGTTATTCACCATTATCTTAGAAAATTGACAGACAAGTATAATTACCTTCCTTGTTTTGTAGTTAGACTCCAAGAAATTCAGTGACTTCCACTCTAACATCCTTTTCTATGGTTTATATTTTGGTCATTTTATAGATGGATCATGATATCTAAATTGTACCTTTCTTTTATAAGTCACGTTTTCCCCAAAAGCAAATAAAATGATAATGATGTTTAATGATAGATGTATTGCCAAGCTCCACTTTATAACGCTTCCTAGTGGCAATACAGAGTTGTTTTAAATATAGTGAAGTTATCTACTATGGATAATTCAAATATCTTTTTGCTCCTGGTGTTGCCCTTTTAATTAGTGTTCCTTATTAAAAGAAAAATCTATACCCAAGTGTGCGTCAATAACCACGTCTGGCTTGTAGCACATGGTGCCTCTCACTGATAATTGAAATGGATTAGGCAACCATACCTTCAATCCAAAAAAGAGATCCTTTTTCTTTCTAGAGGAAAGAAAGGAGTGTTCTTGAGAGGAAAAAGACAGAGCAAACAAATTCCACATCATTCCCTTAAACTTAGCCATTAAAAAAAGATGAAGAAAGACAGCTTTTGTGCCTTATGAATTGAAAAAGGCATAATTATAGTTTGAATTTTAAAATGTTTGTTTTGCATTATTAGGTTTCTCAACAATTTTTGAGCAATGTTGATTGCTATAAAATTCTAGTACAGCAAAAGATTTTGGATATCATTTAAAGTAACTAATTGTAGCAGTAGTTAACCTTATGAAAAAGATTTCTATTTTTGCATAAAACAATATAGTTTTTAATATGTTTAAAAGTATTTCTAGGGGGAAAGGATTTTTGTTCAAACTGACATTATGTTATTTGTACTTTTAGGACTCTTAAAATTTCAATGATGAGCTTGAGAGGTCTTTTATTTTATTGTCCGTCTGAATATGTCACATTTTCTCTTGTATTTGAGAAAATTTCATCCACTTACCACCTCCACCCTTAATATGCTTTCCCAAAGCACTTTTATGTATAGTCTGGGTTTATTCATAGATTAATATGGGAAGATTTTCTCTGGCACCTTGCTTATAATACGGTAAAATTAATTTATTATTCACCAACTAAATCCTTTAGAAAAATTAGATAACATTAATTGCAATGCCATATTTATGTACTTTCATTTTAATATATCTTAATTGTTCCACAAGCATTGACTCTGTTTTACTATCTAATTGCTTTCAGGAATTAGCAAAGATTTATTTCATAGACATTTATTACATATTTAATATAATGAGCAAAAGCCTTATTAATGAGACATGTAAAGAGAAGGGTCAGATTATGACTTCAAGATAATAATTAGTTAAATTGTATTGTGAAGCGGCAATTCCAAATAAAACTTTTAAAATGATTTCTTTATTAGTTTTTAATACAAGAAGGTATATGTGGAAGATACTTTGTGAAATAACTTGCTTACAGGTATAATATATTGCACACTCTGAAATGATGAATGCTATAGTTAATGATTTCTAGGAAATAAAGTCCATATTGGCAATGTCTTATCTTTAAATTGAAATAAAACCTGGTCAATACAGAGAGATCAATATTTTAAACTCAAATGAAGTCATAATCTAACCTGTAATATTTTAAATAACTATTTTAAATCTTGGTTGATTCAAGTAGTCTATTTTTGTGGCTACTCATTGCTGGTTCGTAGTAACTGCTCACACCATTTTGTCATTTCTTGCAGTATGCTAGTGAAGGATACTGACTTAATCACATGATCAAACCACCTCTGCGGTTCATGCTGCTCAATCACATTATCAATTCAAGGAATTTTCAGATCACACTATGTTGTTAACATGTACTTTAGTTTACAAATCCCCAAAAGAGAAATTATTATTATTTTTTGAGACAGAGTTTCACTCTTGTTGCCCAGGCTGGAGTGCAATGGCACGATCTCAGCTCACTGCAACCTCTGCGTCCCGGGTTCAAGCAATTCTCCTGCCTCAGCCTCCTGAGTAGCTGGAATTACAGGCATGCACCACCACGCCTGACTAATTTTGTATTTTCAGGAAAGACAGGGTTTCTCCATATTGGTCAGGCTGGTTTTGAACTCCCGACCTCAGGTGATCCACCCGCCTCGGCCTCCCAAAGTGCTGGGATTACAGGCGTGAGCCACCACACCCGGCTAAGAAATTATTTTTTAAACAGACATTTCTCAGTATTCTGAGCTAGAATATCTTATATGAAATAAAAGTGTCTACGCAGGAGCAGATTATTTTTCCTTGGGTTGCTTAAATCGTGGCATCTATACCAATTGTCAATATTCATTTTTATTTTAAAAATACTAGTTATAACTATGTAACTTGTAAGGTCCAGGACCTCAGCCTCTGAAAGCCATTTTTTGGCCATGCAGCTGAAGTCAGATGCTAGAGCTATCAATAACATTACACTTGATATCAAAAGAATGGCTCCGTGGGGTAAAACACTGACAGTCTGTTAAAGCCTACAAGCTGTTACATGTATAACTCAGATAATTCATTTTCTTTATGTTAGGAACAAATATCTTTTTATTTAAATGATTGATACTGGAGCTTGGTGTTTTCTTCATTTTGTATTGGTGTGTGCTCATATGTATGTGTATACCTGTGTGTATACATATGTGTCTTTTTAAAATATATGCATATATAAAAAAAAGTTGTTATAACTAAAGCATAAATTACTTTTAAGTATTAGACATCATGTCTAAAGGGTTGTATGCTTGTAATTTGGGAACTTTGATGTCAGATAGTATCAGACATTTTACTTCTTAATTTTTACCATTTTCTAAATAATTTTGTTTCATTTCAAATAAAGAATAAACTCACTTTAAGTTTGGGGATATAGACTCTCTGCATATTATTTGAAATTAAATCTTATAAGCAAGGTAGAGAAGATAAAAAATGTTTGAAAAAGGAATGTCTCACTCCTGAGATAATTAGTAGTTATGAACACTGATATTCCTTTGTACTTGATCTCTAGAAAAAACCGACAAGGAGAAAAGCTCGTCTTTAAATAGAAGAAATACCAAGGCACATTCATATGCTGATACAGAACAAGTGGAAAAGAAGCCAGGTGGTTAGTTACTTCTAAATACAAATTTTAAGTAGTGATTTAAAAGAGGTATTTTATGTCAACATTGAATTGCTTGAAAAATCATTTCCAAAATTGGAAGCCAAAATATTCCTTCTTAAACTAAAAAATGTGCTTTGATGCCATGCCTATTTGGCTAAAGCTAGAACAATCTGTCTGTAAATGAAGTATATAATTCCTTCCATCATCTGACAGGGGGTGGATAATGCAGCTGAGGAAGTAAATCACAGAATATTGGTATAGATAGCTGTGTATTGGAGGATTTGATTCACTTCCAATATTTCATTAATTTGGATTTAGAAGTTTTAGAAGAATTTACCCGGCCACATTTTGAACTTCAAAACTTTGCTCTTGCTTCATAGCATTACCCATATACATCCTTTGTGCATATTTTCACTGCTGATTATTCACAGAATTTCACAGTGATTACTAAAGTACTTCTTTATATAAAGTAGTTGTTTTTTGTTTTTGAGATGGAGTCTCACTCGGTTGCCCAGGCTGGAGTACAGTGGCGCCATCTCAGTTCACTGCAACCTCTGCCTCCTGGGTTCAAGCAATTCTCCTGCCTCAGCCTCCTGTGTAGCTGGGATTACAGGCACCCACCACCACACCTGGCTAATTTTTGTATTTTTAGTAGAGACACAGTTTCGCCATGTTGGCCAGGCTGCTCTTGAACTCCTGACCTCAAGTGATTTGCCTGCCTCGGCCTCCCAAAGTCCTGGGATTACAGGTGTGAGCCACTGTGCTGGTCATAAAGTAGTTTCTTTTTAAAACCTTTCCCTAGCATTTTCCTTTCACTTGTGTTTGTTGCTTTTTGTTTCATACCAAGACTCACCACTTAATTGGTTCGGGTCAAATTCTTGTTAGAACAAATGTCATTGACACAGGGATCTTCATGAACATGAATATTTATTGGCGCAAGATATTTACAACAAAATTTACTTTTAATGAAAGAGTTTACTCACTTTCTTGGAGCCTTTGGCAGTGGACTTGACCGTTACGATTTTCAGTGATGTCCGTCTGTAGGAATCCTTGTAAAAGTTGTTTTACCATGTGCAACTTTTTTTCCCAAGTGTAAGTTCCTGTATACACTTCATACCGTGGGGAATGGCTGTGTTTGAATTGTTACCTATACTCCTTCCTTAGAGTTATTTTGGTATGTATGCTGTGACCTTTCTCCTTTTATTTTGGGAATCTCTTCCTTGACAGTGCAGTCCAGTCAGATGACGGTGTTCAATCCTGGTATGTTTTGTGTTGCTGGGAAAGTTGCTGTTGAGAGCACTTTGCATTGCTCTTTCTTGCAATGGAATCCTTTGAACTTGTTCTCATTATATAGCTCATTGCTCATATATCAGTTCTCAAGAGAATAATTTAATCAGTTGTCTGCTCAGTCCAACAAAAGTGTCATTAGCCAACAGAAGTGCTGCTTCATTATCCAGCCCTGGAAAAGATAGTCCAGGTAACAGGCATATTGTGGAAAGCCTGATACTAACACCTGTAGAGGTGTTAGTATTTGCATTTCAAAGCAGGCTTCATCACTGAATTTGTTGTATTTAGACGTCAAAATAGCTTGAATCAGTAGTTATGATATTAGTGATTTTACCCAGCATTTGATGTTGCACATTTATTTTTTGACTTCTAACATGATAGGGCAGTTATCTGGGGGATAGGTAATTTGTAGGATGAGAGAGTTAACTCTGGAGGTGGTTGTTAAATTTTAAAGCTCTATGGGTTTTTAAAAGTATAGAAAAACTTCACTGTCAAGGGAGAAAGTTTCCTACTCTACCCTCCTTTTTTCCCTAAAATGTGGAAGAATAGCATAGAACCACCCTTCAGCTTTTAACCAGAGACCTAAGATTGTTCTTAACATAAAACATCTTCAGGGTTGTGTGAACTTTCTCATTTTCTCATTTATAGTTTACATATAGTATTAGACTTGCCTTTGGCTAGCAAGACACCCCCCGCCCCTAATAATGGAAAGTGCTAACACACTGTTCCTATGACTTTTTTCTCTTTTTCCCTTCCACTTTTTCCTTTCCAGTATATATCCCACTCTCTTTGCTTTTTCTCAGTATTCATATGATTAGTAAAATAAATCTAAATGCTATCACAGACTTTCTTGTAGTGCACCCTTATTTTTTTTTGTTCTAATTCCTGAATTTTTTATACCTAGTTATGTGTGTGTCAGGTTATTTTCTGCCAGTCTCCCCCACCAATCTATGGTGAGATATTTCTATTACCACCGTCCAAAAAAACCTCAGTGTTTTGTCTTACATGTTTATAGCTAATAAAAATCCAGTTATACTATATTTTCTGTAGATCAAACTGTTGGTGCTAATGTGACTGTTTAGACATATGTAGATATGTAAATAAAATGCTTTCTTCACTAAAAATGAGGGACTAAAAGATAACATTTAATATAGCTAAAAGTTTTATTCATAAGTAGTCAATCTTTGGTAATTTGGTCTATTTTAATTATTTGATAAGATTACATGAAAATTTGCCACCCATACTTAAAGATAAGGTGGCAGATAAATTTAACCAGGTCTTTTTTTAAAATTTAATTTACCAAGTCTTAAGAAAGCCACCTCCAAATACGTTTTTAAAAGTGTTTAATTAGGCCAGGTGTGGTTTCTCACACCTGTAATCCCAGCACTTTGGGAGACCAAGGCAGGTAGATCATCTGAGGTCAGGAGTTCAAGACCAGCCTGGTCAACATGGTGAAACCCTGTCTCTACTAAAAGTACAAAATTCGCCGAGTGTGGTGGCGCAGGCCTGTAATCCCAGCTACTTGGGTGGCTGAGGCAGGAGAATTGCTTGAACCTGGGAGGTGGAGGTTGCAATGAGCCAAGATCACGCCACGGCACTCCAGCCTGGGTGATACAGCGAAACTCCATCTCAAAAAAAAAATAATAATTAATTATATAAGCAATAAATATTTCATGTCGAAGAATTTTTTAATCTAATCCCCCGTTATCCCAGTGCTCACTGGCAAGTTAATATTTTTCTTTGCATTTTTTTTCACAAAATGAAATAACCTTCTTTTATTCAAACTCAATAGAAACCATCTTTTATGTCCAAAATATTGCATGTTATTACTCTTAGTGACTTCCTTAATATAGTCCACATTTCCTTTGGAGCATTTGGATGGTATTTGCAATTGTTTCAATATTATAAACAGTATAGTAATTAGCAACTTTATACATACATTTTTATGTATTTATGTAATTTCTTTTCCTGAGGGTAAACCTAGAAGTAGAATTGCTAGAACAAACAGTATGTACTTTTTATGCCCCCCAGGGAAAATATATAAATCTATACTCCCACCTGTGGTGATGAGGTTGCCTGTTTCCAAACATTGGCATTAATGACTTTCTTCCATCTTACCTGGCACCAAATATGATCATTTTTGTCCACTTCATAGGAAAAATAAAATTAGATTGTTAAAGGTGGAAGGGACCTTGGAGATCCAACTCACTCTGATTAATGTCTAATTAATTACAGTTGTTAGTATGGGTGAGAAAATGCTCTTTCTTACATTCTATTCTAAAACAATAAAATATGGAATGTCTTACATAATCACCTATAATAGTAAGATCTCTAGCCCTGGTGAAGATGTTTCGATTACTTTTAGAAAGGGTTGAAGATCTCGTAATTTTTTGTGAAAATTATTTTGAAATATAGTATGATTAAAATAGAAACAACTTACTGCAAACATCAACATTGGAGAAGCATCTTATTTTCATCTGTAACAGGCTATTGCCTTTACAATGACTGTTGTTCATGTTGCTTCTGAAACACTGACTTTGTGATGGTTCTGTCCTGTGTCATCCAATTCACTAAAATTTCCTGTGTTGTGTTTGATCCCTGTGCTTTCCTAATAAACAATCTCTTTCTCTGTTCCTGTTCTTATACTGTATACGTGGTATATCCTTATCTTGTCAAATTTCTAACAGGGCATTTAATTCTCTGTCCTCATTCACTTACAGGCGTCCCCAAGTATGTAATGCGGTATGTCACTATGCCATTGCGTAAATGTACTAGTGATGAATTGAGAGCTTTTATGTTTCGCATATCGGCAGCGAAAATACCTCCTCAAACTAAAGTCAAAGAAGTTCCCTCAGAAGAGGTAGAGACACCTCCCAAGACACCTCCCAAGAGTATGGTTGCACCCTCCCCAGTGAATGTGGAAATAATTTCCAACAGAAATATAAAGACAGTCCCCAAGTGTAACTTTTACATGGACATAATCTCTGAGGAGAACATAGACTTATCCTCTGTGGCGAGTGTGGACGTGTCATCTGTCATGAGCACAACTGATTCTGAGATAAGCCTGGACACATCCTCCGAGTCGAGCATAGAAGCACCCTCGAAGGTGCACCTGGAAACAGTTCCCAAGGTAAGCGTAGAAGCATTTCACGAGGTGAGCCCGGAAGCACCCCCAGAGGGGAGCCTGGAAGCACCTCCCAAGGTGTGTGCAGGAGCAGCCCCCAAGGAAAATGTGAAAGCGTCATCCAAAGAGAACACGGAGGCGATGGCGAAAGCGCCCCCGGAGGCGAGTGTAGAAGCTCCCCCCCAAGACATCCCTTGAAGCAAGCTTGGAAGCCTCTCCACAAGGCAAAAGTGAGAGATGCTCTAAGGGTTTGTCAAGTATCTGTTATTGACAGATTTTCTATTAAAATATGTACATTTTCTTGTATAGTTTACAATAGGTCAGATTTTACAACGTAACCAGCATATTATTTATAGTATTCTGCAATATAATTAATAAAATAGGCTAACTCACTTAAACTAGGAATTTAAACTCTCTGATGTTCGTTGGAACACTTTCCCCCAAAGCTGAAATATTAGTGAGTCTTTATTAGAAGGGAGAAAATGTAAGTTTATGTGAAGTCTGTTTCTAAACTCTGAAGAAACGTTTTTGAGAAATGTTTTAAACCCTGAGTCAGGATTTGGAAATGGAGTTACGTTTTGAAGCATAATATGTCTTTTAAACCTATTACTTCTGCTGATCTCCTTGAATTGTGTAATATAAATTGTTAGTCCAGAAGAAAATATCGCTGTCCTGCTTCTCATGCTCTAAAAGAAAATTGCAGTTTAAAGAATTCTAATTGTGTTTTATTCAGAAATGTTTTTCTCTTAAAAAAAAAAAAGCCAGCTGCAGTAAGAGAATTGCTAGTAACTTATCTTACTGTGTTTATCTGTTCAGAAATCAGAAACGGACCAACAGGCCTTAGACCCTGTTGCTAAGAAACATCTGTCATCACGCAGTGAATGTTATACGTGGTCATTTTCTCCTGCAAATGTTTGTGCTCCGCCATCTCCTATCGGTTCTAAGTAAGCAGCTTATTTGCAACTGTTCCTGATAGGTATTTTACTAGAACAAATTTTGCGTCAAATGTCTGATGAGTGAAATAATAGAGTGTGCATGGTAACACAAATGTAAAGGGGAAAAGCCTGTAAAAAAGTGATTTACTTTTCAGAAAAATTCCAAGATTATAATATCATCTCATAATATCATCTCATATTTTATAAAATTCTACACCAAAAATTGATTAGCAAACATGTATTACTTTTTTCAGGAGTCAAATCCAAAAGAACCAGCTTTCACCACCTCTGCTGAAACAGTCAAAACGATCAGCAGACCCTTCCCTTCCCTGTAAAATGCCTCTTCAATGCGCCCAATCTGTGCAAAGTGAATCAAGCGCTGATAAAAATAAGAAAGAGTCACGTAAGTTCTTTCACTAAGTTTATCTTAGCAACACGGAAAATCTTACTGTCTTCTGGGAAAGTTTCACTTCATTTTATTCCCCAATTGAGAATACTTTAGGGAATTATTTTCTTTATAGAGAAAGAGAGTCTAACCAATCTCTGTTACATTGGAATGTATCTTCTCTGTTTGCTTGTCCTTACCAAAGGTTTCTTTTCACCCCTTTGTTCTGAGAAATCATTTTTGGAACTGCTTTTAAAAGCATAGGTCTGGCCAGGCATGGTAGCTAACACCTGTAATCCCAGCAATTTGGGAGGCTGAGGTGAGAGGATTGCTTGAGCCCAGGAGTTCGAGACCAGCCCAGGCAACATAGAAGAGAGATCCCCTTTTCTACTAAAAATACAAAAATTAGCCTGATGTGGAAAGGGTAGGCTATATATTCTGTTAGGGGGTTGAGGATAAGAATAAGCCATATTATACCATAACTACCTAGCTTTAGATGGTATGCAGCTGTAGTCTCAGCTAGTAAGAAGGCTGAGGTGGGAGGATCGCCTGAGACCACGAGGTGGAGGCTGCAGTGAGCCGTGATGGTGCCTCTACACTCCAGTCTGGATGAGAGAGTGAGACCCTGTATGAAAAAAAAAAAAAGCACAGTTCAGATGAGAGGTTGGTCTAGGTGATTCCTAAGGTCCCTTCTAGCTCGGATAGTGATGGTTCTTGGAGAGAGCATATCCACTCATGGATGAGCAGGTTTCTCCCAAGATTTAGGTTTGTTTCTATATATAGGCCATAATGTGGTTTCCCTTGATTTGTGTAGTATTCCTGAAAGTGCCATATTGCTATTTTGCCCATCACATGCATTCTTAATACCCATGGACATTACTTAATTTCAAAAACACACTGGGGGAATTTTGCTTTTTTAGGGAGCTCCACAGTGAATTTTTTGTAACAGAAACAATCTTTTAATTATAGATTATTCATTCCTGATATGTCTTCTCATTTTCATATGTGATTTATTTAAAAAAAATTAGGTATGTAGACCAAAATATTATAATATGCCTCCATGTGCTCACCTTATTTTACTGATAGTCTTGGTTTTGTTATCTACTGTTAGCTACTCTATGATCAACCACATATAAAAACTATTATCAATGTTTAGCTAAATAGTAATTTTATAGTAAAAATGATGCACAAATCTCAAAACGTATGCCAGATGTATTTGTGCTTATTTAAGATACACGTACCCTTCATTTAGACTGAACATAGCTTGTCTTCCTCTGTGTTCACTATTTCTTAGTCTTTTCCCATGAGGTCAGTTGATTCAGTTATTTCAGAACAGCTAAAACGCAAGTAGAAGTACATTATTTCATTTTGGAACAAGTAAGTGTTAAAAAGAAAACAAAATGTTACTGCTTTTGTTGGGGTACAGTTTGAACGAATCTGTTAAACAAGCACCTATAGTTTGCTTGTGATTTAGACATTTTGGATTATACACCTGTTTTGTTTTTTAATGTTTTGGATTGTGTCGCACTTCTTTGTTGGACTGAGAGACGATTAGCTCCCTAAACTAACTGTTGTACATATTTATTTAAACTAGAGTCCGGTAATAAGAATACTGCAGGGTTTATGATTGACAAGGAGACAGAAAAACTTCTTGCTAAATTACATCGCATTGCTCATCGACTAAGATCAAGAGGGGGAAGAAGAAAGACAACAGGAAGAAATGCAGCCAAGGTCAGCACGAAGTCTTCCTTCTTATACTATAAATCTTGAGTGGGGCCCACATTTTTGAAAATCAAAATTTTACCCTCAAGTTATAAATTCTCAAAGAGCAACTGACTTTCTTCAGTGAGGATCAGAAGTGCCTCATTGCTTGTATAGGAAGCATTTCAAGCCCTTGTAAATGGCTAAGGACCCTTGTGTGTGGATAAATGGCACAGTCCTTTTTTGCCTCCATACATCACGTGCCATTAAGGTGTGGTAGGAGTATGCACAGAGATTAAACTCACATTCAGGATTTGATCTCTCAGCACCAGAGTGGTATATAAGAATATTTTTCTTTGTGTTCACTAGTGTCAGCCCTTTTCTTTATTTTAAAAGACTTTTAACCTCAGGATTTTTAAACCTGAAAATTATACTTACTCATGTTTTACTTTGGGTGTTTTCCAGGGATCTTTGTGACACCTGTATCTCATCAGACCGGTGAGTCGTTGCTAGGATTTCCTTTGTGGGCAGCAAATCTCATGTATAGATGTGTGCTTTCAAATTCTAGCAAAGGTTTCTTGCTCCTCCATCTTGAGGCCTATTTTATGTGAGGCTTTATAATGTAAATCCCTGTCCACTGACTGCAGGGAATAACAACAGTACTGACTTTGCTTGTAAGTATTTAGTGTTATTTGAAATAATCACATATTTTCCATATGCTTATATGGGCTTGGGAAAAAGAAGGGAATATTATGAATAGCAAAAAACTATAACTTGAAGAGTATTATTACTCACTTCATATAAACAGAGCTAATGTAGCCTTTGAAAATGCTGAATACTAGGGAACCACCAGACTCTCCTCTAAATTATCTCTACAATCCCCACGAGAGATTGGGTGTGAGCATGTGTAAATAAGGCCTTTTAGGGGATGTCACATCTCAAAGACAGTTAAGTTTTTTAACAAGCAAAGTAATCTATTACTTGATTGAAATATTTTTCTGCTCCCGAGGACTGGTTTTTCTCTTTAAAAAAAGGGTGGAACTGTGTGATTCCTATATAGTAACAACACAGAAGATGTAGTGACTATGGTGTAAATATAAATTGTATTACTATACACAGGAAGTTTCACTATAAAAACTCACATAGGACTACTGCAAGCCGAGTATGGTAGCAATCAAGACAAATACTAAGAATTATTTAAATACTCTCAGGGTCATTAAGAAATCAAAAGACGTGGAAAAGAAAGAAGCTGAGTTATTGGAAACAAAAGAGTTCTTGAAACCCGAAGATGGGCAACAACAAAAGGAGGCTGAAGAGGAGGGATGGCGGGATCAGGAAGACCAGGAAGCACCACCTCAGGTTTGCTGGCTTGACACTTTATCAGGGGATGAGAACTAGATTATATCAGTTGGAACCCAAAGCAAAAATCTCTGTCTCTGACAAAGAAGACATGAGCAGATTCTCTGGCTGCATTTTTTTTTTTTTTTGAGACAGAGTTTCACTCTTGTCACCCAGGCTGAAGTGCAATGGCATGATCTCAGCTCACTGCAATCTCCATCTTCTGGGTTCAAGTGATTCTCCTGCCTCAGCCTCCTGAGTAGTTGGGATTACAGGCATCCACCACCACGCTGGGCTCATTTTTGTATTTTTGGTAGAGACGAGGTTTCACCATGTTGGCCCAGCTGGTCTTGAACTCCTGACCTCAGGTGATCTGCCCGCTTCAGCTTCCCAAAGTGCTGGGATTACAGGCGTGAGCCACTGCACCTGGCCTCTGGCTGCATTTTTATGTTACAGTCTCTATTACCCAGTACTACTGCAGGTCATTGTCAGCTACTCAGAAAACCACAGAATGTTTTCCTACTGAAATTAGCAGACAACAGGAAATTGTGGATTAGTGGTTCTTAATTTGAAATCCAAATTGCTTAAACAGATTCAACATCCTACATTGATTTTCCCCATCTTGCATTCTGTGGTACCACATACAACTCCACCAACTGGACTTCACAATGTCCCTGTGAGAGATAAGATAAACCATAAATACTTCTACAAGTTTAAAATCATTAACCAATAAGAATGTCTCATCTATCTAAAGTCAAATCACTGTGTAAATAAAGGCCCAAATTGAGCTCAGACTATACTCAGTTTGAATTATTACCATAGCCCAATTCATATTCCCGGTTTTTAGTGTGTCTTTCACCAGCATTGATCATATGTTTTATATATGATTGTTTATACCTGCATTTTTTAGGAAGGTGCCTTCAAGGATCCTCTCAGTGCTTTTGAGAAATGTCAGGCTGTTGACTCCTGTTACTGTGTTAATGGACAGCTCCACAGTCATTTACATACTTTGAAATAGGGTGGTATGGTGTTCATAATGGTAACCCTGTGGTCCTGAATCCTCAAGATAACATTTAGCACTAGTTAGCATTCTAACTAGTGCTTTGAAATTGACAATCCACAAATATTTTATATATAGGAACCTTCATCCAAAAGGTTACATTCTTTGTTATGCTAGATAACATTTTACTGTTGAAGTTTTTAAACTAGAGTTCTCTGATGTCACTCAGGTATCTTGAGATAAAATGATACTTTTATATACATTTCCTAGGAAGGAGATGCCAAAATAAAAGCTCAAGGGGAAGCCGGCAAACGCAAGAAAGAACACGACAGAATTATGTCACAAAATTTAAAAGAACGCCTAGAAAGGAAAAAGGTACTCACTCTCTGTTTGGGGGTACTTGATTTTGTGTTTAAAACAATATTGGGCACCTGATATCAGCACATTTTTAAAAATCACAAATCTGGTATATGCTAGCCCCTGGTGGTTTCCCCACTCAGTTCTCTTCCTTATCCAAGGATCTGACCTCTCCTACATAGAAGGCTCTCTTACTGGTCATGCCTCCACCTCATGGACCCTTGGTGGCCATAGTGATGCCTCACTATATCAAACCTCTGGTAACAAAACTCCTCTGAGCAGAATGACTCCAGTTGTGGTAGGGGTTCGTGGAAGTTAAGAATTTCTTCCAAACTTGCTGGAAATTGTAGCAACTACATGGGAAGAAGCAGAAACTGCAGGCCTCTCTGAGAGGCCAAGGCGCAGGCTATTTGTAAGGTAGGACAACATGTGAGCTCATCTGGCAGCCGTGGTCCAGGCTCAGGTGGTGCAAGGCTTCTCTGGTAGTAGATTGGTCACCTCGAGGCGGCCAGGAAGCTGCAAGTCTCCTCACTGCAGGGAAAGAAGTATGCACAGGAGACAGAATTCCTGTCATTCCCTAGAATACATTACTCTTCCACCTCTTATCTTCTCTCTTCATTAGCACAGCTCTAACAGTGTGGCATCACTGAGGTGTATTATTTTCATTAACATTGGCTTCAGGAATCAACTGAAGACTAAAGACTATAATTATGTTAAGACTAAAATTATGTTAAAAGCTCTAATTGGTTTGCAATATGCTTAGTCTAAGTAATGAATTCCTGGATATGCAAAATTAGGAGTGAGATGTTGTCATTTGGATATTTGTGTTATAACAAATCCAGCGGTCATCATTCCAGGCATTGTACAGCTGAAACTGGGATTGGGATAGGGACTCAACTGCCACCACAAGCCTTTTGTTGGTAATATTTGTGGTTTTGGAGCAATCGCTGCCATTGTCTACCTCTGTGAAATGGGGATAATCAACTCCTTTAGGACAAGTGTTTGGTTTCTTACCTGTTTTTATGTTTGAATTTTTATTTTCCTTTAAACAGAGAATACAAGGAATTATGAAGCAGACGAGAAAAACAGATGTGAATGCCTCAAAGGTAGTCTCCATACTCATACCAGCAGTGGATAAGAATGCCTGTTGTTTCACATTATTGCCGAGCTTTTCATTTTTGCCAATCTGGTAGTAATGAAATAAAGTATTACATTTCCATTTCCCTGATAATTAACAAGGTTGACCATGTTTTCATATCTTTAGTTAGCTCTCATGTTTTCTTTTGTGTGAAATGCTTGTTTTGATCTTTTGCCCAAAACTTTTGGCTTGATTTGTCTCATTTGTAGTTCTTTAAATGTTCGAGATGCTGCTTCTTTTTTGGTTATGTGTTGCAGATATCTTTTCCCAGTTTACAGCTTATCTTTTCTTTTTTTGGCTATAATGTGTAATGGTCAAATCAGGATAATTAGCACATCCATCACCTCAAAGGCTGATCATTTCTCTTTCTTTTTTGAGACAGAGTCCCACTCTGTCCCCTAGGCTGGAGTGCAGTAGCGCAATCTCAGCTCACTGCAACCTCCGCCTCCTGGGTTCAAGCGATTATCCTGCCTCAGCCTCCCCAGTAGCTGGGATTACAGGTGTGTGCCACCATGCCCAGCTATTTTTGTATTATTAGTAGAAACAGAGTTTCACCGTGTTGGCCAGACTGGTCTCAAACTCCTGACCTCAGGTGATCCACCCCCCCTCAGCCTCCCAAATTGCTGGGATTACAGGCGTGTGCCACTGCACCTGGCCAGCTTATCTTTCTTAATGTTGACCTCTGCTGGATAGAAGCTTCTGATCTTTTCTTTCTTTTTTTTTTCTTGCTTTTTTTTTTTTTTTTTTTTGAGATAGAGTCTTGCTCTGTCACCCAGACAGGGGATACAATCTCGACTCACTGCAACCTCCACCTCCCAAGCTCAAGCGATCCTCCCACCTCAGCCTTCCAAGTAGCTGGGACTACAGGTGCATACCACCACACCCAGCTAATTTTTTATTTTTTAATTTTTTTGTAGAAACGGGGTTTTACCATGTTGCCCAGGCTGGTCTTGAACTCCTGGATTCAAGTGATCCACCCGCCTCAGCCTCCCAAAGTGCTAGGATTGCAGGCTTGAGTGCCCTGCCTTCTGATTTTAATGTTGTTGAATTTACCAGTATTTCTGATGACTAATGAAGTCAGGCACCGTTTCATAAATGTTTATGGGCCTGTTGGAGATTCGCTTTGGTGAACTACCTTTTCAAGTCATTTGCCTATTTTGCTGTTTTTGTTACCTGCCTTTCTCTGACTGAGTTGTAGACATTTTTACTAACACTAGTCAGGAGTCCTTTGGATACATATATTGCAGGTATCTTCTTTCATGCCATAGTTTGCCTCACACTCCCCTAATGTCTGTTGATGAACCAGACAGAAGTTACTCTTTTTAACAAGCTCAAATTTATCATTTTTTCCCTTATGGTGAGTGCTTTTGTGGTCTGTTTCATAATTATTTGCTTACCCCAACGTCATGTCTTTTTGATCGGGCACATGTATTCAAGGCCTTTTTCCTCCAGCTTCTGTGCTTTTTACATTCTGTGCTACAAGACTGATGTTTTGTCTGTTTGTAATTTCCCAGTTGTGCTCATTTATATTAAATAAAATGAGAATTTACAGTAGAAACGTCATTTCCAAAAAATGCTGGGAGTCCTGTCAAAGTTCATTCAACTCATTGGGAGTTTTACCTCAAGCAGCAACCAAAGGCTGGGCGCAGTGGCTCATGCCTGTAATCTCAGCACTTTGGGAGGCCAAGGTGGGTGGATCTCTTGAGCCCAGGAGCTTAAGACCAGCCTGGACAACGTAGTGAGACCTCGTCTCTATAAAAAAATTTAAAAATTAGCCAGGTGTGGTGGCATATGCCTGTAGTCCCAGCTACTTGGGAGGCTGGGACAGGAAGATTACGTTGGCCCTGGAGTTTGAGGCTGTAGTGAGCTATGCTCATACCACTGCACTCCATCCTTTTCAACAGAATGAGACTTTGTCCCCCTGCCACCAAAAAAAAAATCAGTCAAAACTTTTTAGCTATTCA
Organism: Ateles fusciceps; assembly: GCA_036589455.1. Classification (NCBI taxonomy): domain Eukaryota; kingdom Metazoa; phylum Chordata; class Mammalia; order Primates; family Atelidae; genus Ateles; species Ateles fusciceps. Next base: position 680,198 of record JAZHEH010001627.1, read on the forward strand.
CTGACTAGTCCCATCCCGCCTTAGTAAAGATTCTGAGCAGGCATAGAATAAATGCCAACCCAAAGCTATAGTCCCTTGGCTGCTGCCCAGGGAAATCTTTCATTCTTGAGTGTCTTTTCCATAGCTAAAAGACACAGCTATGGGTACCTGTCTCTATCCTTTGTAGACTCTTGGGGCCAGTTAAAAGAGGTTAGATGTTTTTACCTTTTCATTGAATTGACAAAAGTTAGCCATCAATCCAGCTTTGAAATCTGACTTCGTTGAAATTCTAAACCAGGATGATTGACTATTAGGCATAATCAAGATTTCCTTTTTTAATCATAGGTCACAGAAACATCCTGCCATGACACCTATGAGGAGGCCGAGGCTTCCAGTGAAGAAAGTGACACGGACTCATTGAATCAAATATTTCCATCAGGTTAGTCCCCATTTAAGAGCTAGACTGCCTAGGTTCATATCCAGGGGTTCCTCTGCTTTTGAGCTGTGTGGCTTTGGGCAGGTCACTTAACCTTTCTGTGCTGAGTTTTCCCATCTGAAAACAGGGGAAGCTAATGTCCTTTTCCTAGAGTGGACATGAGATTTCAATGAGATAAATCCATGTAATGCTAAGAACAGTGTCTGACACATAAACTCAATAAATATCAGCTGCTGCTGCTGCTATTATTTTAAAGATCATGCTAATAGACTGTAAACATCATCTCTTTCTCACTTGAATGTGAGGATTGCCAGCATTTCATAGCTCACCTCCTCAAGGCATCCATGATTGACCATAGGTAGAATTCCACTTTCTACTTCATTAAGAAAAATTGAAACCATGTCATAATATGAATGCCCTCTCAAATGTATCATTGACTCCCTTACGAGTAGGAACGACTTTGTAGTAGCAGTAATTGGCATTTGAGGAAACACTATTTGTCCATATTTTCCTGCCAGTGGATATTGAACAGGTGAGTCAGGTCCTCTACTAGGTGCTGGGGATGAAGCAGGGTGGAAAGACATGGCCTCAGCTTGAAGGAGCCATAGCCAGTGGGAAGACAAACATATGAGCGAACCATAATAATGCCACAAAATGATGGGGTTAAAAGAAGTTTGGTGAAAATACAATGAGAACATAGCAGTGGGAGCCCCTCAGTCTGCCTTAGGGCATTGAGGAAAGCCAAAGGTAGGAGGTAACATTAGAGGTAAGACGAAATGCACAAACAGAATTGGCTAGGTGATTGATCAGGGGAGGGGCAAGAATCTCGAGCAGTCTTCTCTCTGGCCTGTTATTCTTTCCTAGCAAAGTAAAAAGGACAAGTTCCTTAAAGGTAGTGTCTTGGTGCCTCAAGGGCAGGATGAGTGTGTGTGCTGAGCAGTGGCCCGGGACATGGCTTGGGAAAGTAAAACAGCTGTGGGGCTGCTGGGCCTGCCTCCCAGGGGTACCGCTGCTTGACTCTTCCTGCCTTCAGGCAGGTGTCACCTCCTCCCCATGCCATCAGGATCACAGCCTTCGCTTTTTCTTGAATTCATTATTGAAACTCCATATTTAATTGTGTTGGTTTTTTTTTCCTAGGCACTTTAAATGACAAAGATCCATCTTGCAAATTGAAAATATCATTTAAGAATATCAAGAAGACGCCGCCCAAGCTGGTATTTCTACAAGACAGTAACAGCCAGGTCCATAAAGAGCCAAAGACATATTTTAATAGTGATTTTAAAACCTTCAGACTAAAAAGCGCAAAAGACACTTCAACACAGGCAGTCACTTCAAGGTGAGTCACTTAGCCAGCTTATCTAAATAAACTTTGCAGGATTATGATTGACATTCTTAGAATGCTAAATGATATTATCTCTTGAGCTCATGTTTGTACCAAACATGATGTCATGTATTTGACTTAACAGAAATAAACTCATCCCCACAACAGCCTTGCTAGGTAAGGATCATCATCCCCGTTTATAAAGACAAGGAGACTGAGGCGCAGAGAGGCTAGGGGCTTCATTTGCCCCGATATCCTGCTATTAAAGGGCTGAGCCCAAATTCAATTCCAGATACATCTGGCTCCAAACTTTACGTTTGTTCACAGTGATTAATGTTATCTCATAAAGTCGGGCAAGAAGACATTTATCGAGTGATTGCTATCTACCAGGCATTTTATATTACCCGTTTCAATTATCATCACAACTCTGAGTGTGACAGTAATTTCCTCATGTTATTTATTTTTATTTTTTATATTTTTTAAGAGAAGAGGTTTCACCATGTTGGCCAGGCTGGTCTTGAACACCTGGGCTCAAGTGATCTGCCCACCTTGGCCTCCCAAAGTGCTGGGATTACAGGCGTGAGCCACTGCGCCCAGCCATAATATGCTCATTTTCAGTGTAAGGAAACAAGGTCAGAGGTTAGGTGAGGAAAGCAGGAACCAGTTCATGGATAGGAACGCTATTCACCTGCAAGGCCTACAGGAACAGGAGTCTGCTGAGAGGGGCGGTGATTCAGAAGGAGCACTAGAGCTAGAGGACCTGCACCAGTTCTGTTACTACGTGTCATTGGCCACATCCTTGACCAATCTGAGGGAGGGGACAGGGTTTCTGGAGTCCCACGTGCTTAGCTGCTCCTACTCCTGGTGCTCCGTGGGACCAAGGGCTTTCTGGAATACAATTTGAAAATCAGTGTGTTCTGTGATCTCTAGGGTTCCTTTTAGCCATCCTGTTCTATGATTCAGAAAATAGTTTTTTTAATTCCAAGGCATTTCTTAGAAGTTAATCAAAGGACAGAGCTTCTTTAGGACAGAGCCTTGGTGTGGGAATAATTGGGATTCTAACCAAACTGTCTCTTTCCAGACCATCTACCAAAAGAATGACCAGTCGTACAACAAAAACCAGAAAGGCAGATGAAACCAATACCACCAACAGATCCTCTGTTAGTATGAATTATGAGAAGCAGCATATCTGTGATAAGATTACCAACATTGTAAGTCACACCAGACTGTCTTTGTCACATTTTTCTCCTGACAGCCACAAACAAAATCTAGAGGATTCCATGACATCTCGCCAAAGTCCCCAGACACCTTTAGACGATAAGAGAAGCAGCAAACCTGTTTCTCCTCATTCAGGTAAGGCCTCATCTCATCTACCTTTTTCTTGAAAGGCAATTGACCCCAAAACCCCCTCCCCTCCTTCTAGCTGTTCCAGGGCAGTCTTTGTACCACATAGCTTTGGAAGAGAAGAAGACAGTTACGGGTCTGCAGGAATGATGTGAGAGTCTTCTATTAAGTTCGTTTGAGAGAATAAAGAGTAGATGACTTGATTCTAATTTTTATGTCCCCACATTTCCTGCCAGATATAAAAAATAAGTTCTGGCCAGGTGTGGTGACTCACGCCTATAATCTCAGCACTTAGGGAGGCCGAGGTGGGCAAATCACTTGAGGTCAGGAGTTTGAGACCAGCCTGGCCAACATGGTGAAACCCCCAGCTCTACTAAAAATACAAAAATTAGCTGGGTGTGGTAGTGCATGCCTGTAATCCCAGCTACTTGGGAGACTGAGGCAGGAGAATCACTTAAACCTGGGAAGCGGAGGTTGCAGTGAGCTGAGATCACACCACTGCACTCCAGCCTGGGCGACAGTACAAGACTCTTTCTCAAAAAAAGAAAGTTCTTTTCAAACTTACATCTCGGACTCCTCTTAGCTCCTGGTCTGCCGGTTGCTTGGCAAGCACGCAAACATTTGCTTAGGGCAGAATATTAGGAGGTCTTTGGAATAGCCTCAACCTGTGTTTCCAAAACCGGAAGCCCCTTGTTTTTCTTTTCCTTGAGAAGCTCTCTTTGAAATTGAGAAACACCTTGGGCTTGGTCGGGAGCTGGGGAAGGGGAGGACATTTATAGGATCACCAGTATGTCAGCAACTCCAGGAGCATGTGCTCTGAAGCGAGGCCAGGGACAAATTGCTGTGAGACCAGTATCTTCTCTACTAATCTTTCTTTTATTTTTCCCTCTGGTCAGATATGTAAACTTTTCTCAGCCTGGGAGGTAAATACATCATCCACTTGGATAACTCAACTCCTGGGCCATCAGTCCTCAAATTTTTTGCTTCTGACTTGAACCTGGCAAAGGATGTGACACTGAAAAATTAAGGAAGCTTCAGAAGGTCACCTTGATGTATGTCTCAGAAGATGCGCAAATCGTCTTGTTCTCTTGTCTCTAAGCAAGAGTTCTGAGTAAAGTGTTGTTTCTGTTTTGTTTAGAAAATCACCATTGTCTCTCATTCTTATGTTTTCCTATCAACGTGTTGGCTGGAGTGAGTGTGTATCAAGGTTGCTTTCCTGAAACTGTAACTGTAGAGTTTCTAGAAGACTCTGATTGCAGAACTAATTCTCTTTCAGTATATATTTGAAATCTTAAAGTAATGCTTTTTTTTTTTTTTTTTTGATTGAGAGTCTCGCCCTGTCACCCAGGCTGCAGTACAGTGTCGCGATCTCAGCTCACTGCAACCTCCACCTCCTGATCTCAAGCAATTCTCCTGTCTCAGCCTCCTGAGTAGCTGGGATTACAGGCATGCACCACCATGCCTGGCTAATTTTTTGTATTTTGAGTAGAGATGGGCTTTTACCGTGTTGGCTAGGCTGGTCTTGAACTCCTGGCCTCTGGAAGTGCTGGGATTATAGGCGTGAGCCACCACACCCAGCCAAGTAATGCTTTTTCTGTGCACCAGTGACAATTTTGACAGCTCAGTACTCACAGTTGATCTTGTAGAGAACATAATAGATTATGCAAGGGCCACAGGATCGCTCGCAAGAGCTGTGTCACATTGTTTCTAATATACAAAAACCAAAGGTTGCAAAATACAGTAAATTGTATTTTACCATGATATATGTATATTTTTAACTCTACCCGTCTGTGCCAGTGAGTATACAGGCACTGATAGCCTCAAATGTTGGGAGTCCTGTAAAGCTCCATCTTGGAACAGTCAGCACCTTTCATGCTTTGTCAGTGTTTCCCTTTGAAGGACACATTGGGGTTTATCTAAAGAAATATATATTCTTTTTATTGTGTACATAAAGGAGTACATGGCTGTTGTCTCATGGGTAATGTTTAATTACTATAAATGTTTAAAGTATTTTTCTGCCTGTACTCTCCAGTTCTGTCCTTGAGTATACACTCAGGCTTGAGATGTAATCAAAATTTGCTTGCCTTTCCCTAGCCACTGGCTACCAGTGAGTTCCTGTGATGGGCACACAGAAATGCACACAGATGTACATACATGTATGCATGCACACACCATATATGTTTCCATAAAACTCAAATGCAGATTAATTGTCCTAACACTAATGCATTTTCAGTGTTGAATCGCAAATAGTCCAAAGCAGGTCAGTGTTCCTTTTGACTGCCAGTCTTGGATTAGTAAAAGGAAGCAATTCTTTCAGATCCCCTGGTTCTTTGCCACTCAGAGTACTGTGCCTTTGATATAGAATAGAGTGGGTTACCTTTGGTTTAAACACTATTTTTATATACTAGCTCTTTCATATATAAAGCAGAGACAATCATCCTAACAAATGAGTTTCTGTTATTTTTCTGCACAAATATCATGTGTTGAAACACTCTGTTACAGTTCCATATAAATTTGTGCTATATGAAGTAAACTTTACAGATAAAACAGGGTTTTTTTCATTATAATACTAAAAAGAAATGTACTGGTGGTGGTATAAAGGCAACACCAACTGTTGGCCAAGCTATGAACATAGGCAGCCAGCAAATTCAATGAACAAGGATGAAATCTTCTGATCTCCCTCTTCATCCAGTTGGTGATTTGGCAGAGTTCCACTTCTGGAATAGAAAGATGTGAGGTTGTTTGTTTGTTTTAGAGACAAGGCCTCACTCTGTGGCCCACGCTGGAGTGCAGTGGCATGATCATAGCCCACTGCAGCCTCAAACTCTGATGTTCATGCAGTCCTCCAGCCTCAGCCTCCTGAGTAGCTGGGACCACAGGCATGGCACCATACCTGGCCTTTTGTTGTTGTTGTTATGTTTCCCAGGCTGGTCTTGAACGACTGGCCCTAAGTGATCTTCCTGCCTCCGCCTCCAAAAGTGCTGTGATTACAGGCATGAGCCACCACACCCAGCCTAGATGTGCATTTCCAAGCTCTGGTTGTCTTCCTGCAACTATTTCAGTGCTTGTTACTCCTCCCTGTTATGGTTCTGTTGAGTAAGTTGAGGCTTATTACTACAGTATCTTTGTTTTTTTTATAAAAAAATATGTTTTGTTGTTTCTTGCTCTGTTTTATGGTGCTGACCTTGCTTTTTTTTTATCATAATAAAAATCATATAACCTAAAAGTCACCATTTTAACCATTTTAAAGTGTATATTCACAAGGCTGTGCAGCTATACCCACTATCTAGTTTTGGGTATTTTCATCACTCTGAAAAGAAAATCTGTGCCCTTTAAGCGATGATTCCCCTTTCCCTCCTCCCCTCAGCCCTTTAATTCTCACATTTGGTGCTCACCTTGGATGAGGAAAACCCTCTTGCTTTGAAAAGTCTGGACGTGCATGCTCAGGCAGTTAATTGTGCTCTTACATACTCTTAATGACATCACCATTACTGCGAGTGGCAAAACAAATGTTCTGATCTGCGTGTGAGTGTTTAGTTTCCAACCTCAAATAATGTTTTATTCCAGCAGTCCCCAACCTTTTTGGCACCAGGGACTGGTTTTGTGGAAGACAGTTTTTCCATACACCTTTGGTGGGTGCGATGTGGTGGTTTTAGGATGATTCAAGTGCATTACACTTGTGCACTTTATTTCTATTATTATTACATTGTAATATATAATGAAGTAATTATACAACTCACCATATTGTAGAATCAGTGGAGAGCCCTGAGCTTGTTTTCCTGTAACTAGACAGTCCCATCTGGGGGTAGACAGTGACAGATCATCAGGCATTAGATTCTCATAAGGAGTGCATAGCCTAGATCCCTCACATGCGCAGTTCACAATAGGGTGAGCAGTCCTATGAGAATCTAATGCCGCCACTGCTCTAACAGGAGGCAGAGCTCAGACGGCAGTGCAGGTGACGGGGGGAGCCACTGTAAATACAGGTGAAGCTTTGCTCACCTGCCATTCACCTCCTGCTCTGCGGCCCAGTTCCTAACAGGTTACAGACCAGCACTGGGCTGTAGCCCAAGGGGTGAGGACCCCTGCTTTACTAGGTTTTATTTTTGATAGGACAAGGTCCTTCTTTATCCCCAGTCTTTGGGGTCTGGTGCTTATGAGAATGGTGGTAGCCATTCCCCACTGAACATGGTAGAGCATTCTGTATACTTCTGAATCAGCACAAACTAGACACATCCCATTCCTGTCAAACATACCGCCTCCATGTGTCTCATCTGAGCTGGAAACTCTTTACTGCCAAGTGTGGCGCCAGGTTCTGTTGATCCATCCATTGAAACTGTCTACCAGGATGTTCCTGTTTACAAGGCCAAGGTGATGGACATTGACCTAGCCTTCCCCTCACGCTTTGCTGCCTCACATTTCCCTTCCTGGTGTCCTCTCCCTGGAGGGACAGACCCCTGGGCCTTTAGCAGCAGATTCTGCAGATCAGCGAATTTTCGGCTCCTGTGTCATTGTGGACACTGCCTGTGGAATGAAGCCTTTAACAGCTCCAATCCCTAAAAAGCACAAGAATGCAGTGTGAAATACCATAAAGAGTGCCAGACAGACCCCTGAAGGCCTGAACCCAGCCGAGAGGGCTGCTAGCTCCCATGTCACTTTGTGCACATTGTTGCTCCTCTCTGATGCCTGTTCCTTATCTGTCAAATGAGGGGGCTCTGCTACCATCTCTGCAGCCTTTTCAGTTCTGAGACTCCACTGTTCTCGAATACTTCTAATAGCAGCTAGGACCAAGGAGCCAGGGCATAGAGGCAGGCTGTGCATAACATTTTATCATGTCGGGGGGCAATTCCCTGTCATTTTCAGTGACCCCACCCCCCTCAGTGCCTGGCCAGCCTGGTTGGTTGAAACAGGCTCCAAAACAGCCTCCTTGCCTGGAGGCCGTAACCAGTCCAGTTACAGTGTTTCCAGATGGGTTTTAGGCACCCAAATAATTCGAATTTCCCCAACTGTGTTGTAATCGTTGTAGTTAGATTTACATGTGCAATACGCCAGGTACTTGATAGGCATTTTTATTTATTTATTTATTTTTTGAGATAGAGTCTTGCTCTGTCACCCAGGCTGGAGCACAATGGCGTGATCTCGGCTCACTGCAACCTCTGCCTCCTGGGTTCAAGCGATTCTCCTGCCTCAGCATCCTGAGTAGCTGGGATTACAGGCACGCACCAGTACACTTGACTAATTTTTGTATTTTTAGTAGAGACAGGGTTTCACCATGTTGGCCAGGCTGGTCTCAAACTCCTGACTTCAAGCGATCTTACTGCCTCGGCCTCCCAAGGTGCTGGAATTACAGGCGTGAGCCACCGTGCCCGGCCAGGCATTTTCAATGCTCACAACAACCCTATGAGGTGTGGGTATTCATTTATGCCTATGAGGACACGGAGATTTGTGGAGAGCAGCATTTGTTCCAGGTCACACAACTGGAAAGAGGCAGAGCTGATGTTCAAACCCAAGTCTGTCCCTCAAGCCAACACCCCACACTGCTTTGGGAGTGGACGTAGTGGCTTGAGGCTTGCAGCGTGGGTCACAGACACCAGAGCAGTGTCTTCGGTGCTGGGGACAAAATCTTTGCTAGCATTGAGTGCTTTTACTGGGTGCCAGTTCCCTCACTAAGCACTTGTATTATATCCCCCACATCGGATTCTGCAAAGTAGAAATTTTAGGTCTCACAGATGAAGGATCAAGCTCAGAGAGGTTAAGTAACTTGCCCAAGGTCTTATGACCAGAAAGTGGCTGAGAAGCCGGGATTTGAACCCTGGTAGCCTGGTGCCAGAGCCCACCCTGTTAACCACAAGCAGGAGGTTCTTGACATTCTGATCCCATTCATTATGAGGGAGAAAATGTTTCTCTGCTGACAAATTGTTAAGTGGAAATTTACCCTCATTTCTCCTGAGCCTTATGGGTGTCACTCTTAAAATCATGTATTCAACAAAGTGCCTTCTAAGCACTGAGCACTGTGCATGCTTGTTTTATTGTGATGTGTGTATTTGTATGACAATTTAGTGTCATGAGTGATATGCTAGAGGTGTGCCCAGGGTGTGGCTTGTCACTTATTAGCTGTGGGACTTTGGGCAAGCTTCTTAACCTGTTTTCTCATCTGGGAAGTGGGAGCAATGGTGTGTGTTGGCCGTGAGGGTTAGCTCTGATGTGTGTAGGTGCTTCATAAGATGCAGAAGTGTGAAGGGCAGGCATCACGAAGCAAGCAATAGCTAGAAGCAGACTCCGGATAGGCCTCAGTCTCCCGGGTGAGGGTGGTGGAGGTGGTCTTGGGACTTTGGACCAATTGGCAGAGTGGTGGGACTGGGAATTTTAGACCAGCATGGCTTTTCCTCCACGGAGCTCAAGCCATCCACTCAGGTTTTGCAGGCCAAGCAGGCTACAAGGGCAAAGGGATAGCAGGAGTAAGGGAAACGAATGCAGTGCAGAGAATAGAATCTAGGGCAGATGGGGAGGGGCATCAGGGTGGGAAGGGGCTGAGAAGGAGGGTGCACCGAGGACTGCAGGGCAAGGAACTGGCACAGTGAGGAAGAGTTTGGAATGGGAAAGAGCACGTGGGTAGGAAGGACAGTACGCGTCTGGATGCTGAAGGCCCAGGGCTCAGCCTAAGTGGATCCAGAGCGTAAGCTGGGGCCAAAGCCCTTAGTGAAGGCAGTGGGCTCCCCTCTCCATCCCAGGCCTGTCTCCTCTCCCCCTCTCCCCACGGGGCTCCTTTCCTTGCTGTAGCCTCAGGAACTCAGCCAGAGCAGGTAGCCACTCTCCATCCCCCAACCCAGCCTCATTTTCCTGGGGCCCCAGATTACTAAATAGACTTCATTGGTTTCGAGGTTTTCACAGCTAATTTCTGTAAGGAAACACACACAAGGGGATGTGCCACATTCCTGAAAGTGCTCATGGTTTCTTGCTGACAGGTTCAGTGCCCTTCTCAGAAGGCAAATGTTAGCACCAAAGGGCGTCTGCCCTTTGATTGTATTACCCTCAGCATGGGGCCCAGTTAAGACTAACACCCTCTCCTCCCACACAGTTCTGCCTGGAGTTTGACAAGGGGCCGTTATGGTCTGAAGCCCCTTCCACTGAGAGGAGAGTGCAGCAGACACCTGTCGCATGGGGCCTCCTGTGCTGTGCCGTAAGGGCCACATGGGTGGGCGCAGGTTAGATGACCCAAGAACACAAGCCTCAGAGGTAAACGAAAGACACTGGTATGTGGTACTAGGCTAGAGGCAACTGCGGAGCCTCAATGCCGGGCCAACCCCTGCCTCTGCCCACAGCATCCCTGCGTGTTCCCCCTAACTGAAGTGCATGGGCCCAAAGGGGCAGCCTCCTCAGTGAGCCATGCCCACAAGAAGCAGCAAGTAACTCATTATGCTGTCAAGTGGAGGGAGCTGTGGTTGAGATGGTCACGTCCAACCTGGACCCTGGGCTCCAGAGGGCACAAAGGGAAAGGCACAGCAAGGAAGCACCCAAAAGACAGGGACAGAGACGGTTTCTCAGCACCATGCTTCATTGGGGGACTCAGGGATTCCCTCCCTAATCCCCTGGCCAAATCAAACCAAGTCATCCTTTTTCAGGGATGTGAAAATCTAGGAAATACTATTTTAGGTCAGTTTTTTTTTTAAAACTCAATCAAATGTGGTATTTACAGGTTTGTTTATAATTCCTATGTTCTGTACAACTGCACTGAACTGAGTATATCCTGGAAGGAAAAGAAGTCATTTGCGTTTCTGGGTCAGGAGTATCACCTTAGAGTGATTCCACCCAGCAGAATGAAAAGACAGGAGGCAGGTTATTCATATGCTGCTTTATTTCTGTAAGGATACACTGAAACGTTAGATGATAATAGCTAATGACAGAATGTAGAAATGAGGCATCAGCTTCTCTAACCACTCCTACAAGAATGTTAGTATGTATTGTCATTACATGTTTACTTTTGATATTGTCTCATTATACTATGTCATATAATAATGTAGAATACAGTTAAGTAGGTGATCCTGCATTTCAGGTAAAGCGGTAGATAGAAATCCAGATTTCCTCTTGAGGATAAGTCCTAGGAATCACAAGAGAAGGGACTTTACAGTCCTCATTAACACAGGGACACAGGGCAGACAACTACTACATTACAAGGGATTCAATTCATCACTGTTGGGAAATGTCATATCCATGTTGATGACAGCCCTGGCGCCTGCTCAACTCCCCCTCTAGAGTTTGGCGGTTACTTCTGTAGGATGAATTTCAACACTGCAGGAACATCTGAGGGGGGCTAAAATATTTTCATGCAAAGTTTCCAAACCCATAAACTATTTTACTATCAATTAAAAACGAAAAAAATGTTAATTAAAAGCAATAAAAAGGACAGCAGGGTTAGTTTTGTTAAGCTTCCAGAAGTATCTGTGGTGACGATGTTGCTCTGAAACAGGCTCGTTTTCTCAGGTCTGCCTACACTTCCCAAATCACCTGTATGTTCCATGCTTTAAAGTAGGAACGCTCAGAAACATGCCACACGGGGAAACCAAACGTTAGTATGGGGATAGGTCAGTGTAGAATTACAGCTAAGTTCAAATGTTAATTTTCTGGAAATTCATGTTAGTCATTTGAAAGCACAAAAGAACAGAAGGAAGGGCAGCGTTCTGATGAGGAAGTTAAACCATGCATGTCAGTACGTTCTTTTCCTGCTCACAGAAGAGGGTGAGCAGTGAGTCGGAGCAGCCGCTCCAACTCTGGCATGTCGTGTGTCTACACGGTGGGTCCCAGCTGAGGCGTGAGAGGCAGCTCAGTGGGCGCTTTATCTCATATGCTTCTTGCTTACATCACTAAGTGGCTAAATGATTAGCACTTTTCTGCTCTATGAGAAACATGCAGAAGAGTCAATCTACCTAAGTTTTTTTCTTTTTTTTTTTTTTAATTGCAGCTGGACAGAAATTCACTTTGCTGCAGGGTTGCTTTTTGCTAAATGCTAATATGATCATGGTGTGCCCTTATTTGACTAATACTGTAAAATGGGAGAAAAGACGGAAGGAGAAACTTTAAAGAGGGGAAAGACCACTCTTCCCCTATTGATGGTAGAGGGCAGAAAGTAAGGACACAAAGAACAAGATTCAAATGCCATTTTACAGGACAGGAGCCCCTGTCAATTTACAGCTTTTTGGCACAGTCGGGACAATACACTTGCTCCTCGTGGAAAACAAAGCGCTTGTTGGCCAGATTCACGGAGCATTTTTTGCAGTGGAAGCAGTAGTCGTGCCAGGATTGTCCTTCATAGGCCACCACACTGGAGCCTTTACCAAACCCTGGGGAAAAAAACAAAAGAAAACAAGAAAAACAGCTGAATGAATACAGGTAAGGAAGCCAAGATTCAGAGAGATAAAATGACGAGCCTGCCCCACTCACAGACCGACAAGCACCGCAAGAGCCAGTGTCTGCCTGGCTCCCAGACCCCCTCCTCCACTCCATCGTGCACAGTCCCCCACGCCGCCATTGTTCCCCATGCCGCCGCAACCCTGCTATGGCTCTCCAGGACCTGAGAAGAAGCCGGGAGCCCAGCCAAGGGCTTCCCTGATGTAAAGCACCCCCACGTTCCCATGCCACCGCGCTATTGCCCTGTGACTCGCACGACCTCCCAGCATAACCAGTTTCTTTGATTTAGGTCAGGGCCATGGCATCAAAGTGGCCACCAGGAGGCAAACTTGGGCTGTTCATGGGGTGTGCACTTACCGGGCCTCGAGGAGCTGCTAAGCTTCGATTTTTCTATAAAGAACCACCACCCACGAGGGACAAGTCCTCTCTCCACCCGGATGCCTGCCCCGGAGGTTGGCGCTGGGAAACAGGGTGAGAGGCAAGCGTTTCCCCGTGGCACACTGGGGGCTTCCTAGCTTTAGAGACTGGGTGGCTCACTCTTGACACAGTCCTTTTCCCCTGAGGATGGCAAAAGTCTTCTCAAATGTACATTTCAAGGCTCCCCGGGAGATGGGGAAATTGGAGGCAAGGGAAAGGGCCCAGGGCACGTGGATCGCGGGCCGCGAGATGAGGAATGAAGTGATTAGCTTTGCTGATCGCAAAAACAAAATGAACAGAAAACCGAAAAAAAAAAAAAAAACCCTGCCAACACGCACCTCTGAACTAGCCTTCAGCTAAGGGGTGTTACAATCCCAAGGTATCACTCTTCGGCCTCTCCTCCCACTTCCCCTACCCTTCTCCATCCTACCCCGCCCCCCTTCTTTACCCTCCTCCCGCCCCCTCCCCCAGAATCCCCCTGCAACGTAGCAGTGCCTGCCGGTGGTGGCCGGCAGGTCTCAGGCTTGTGAACTCTCGGCATTGTTAGTCAGCAGTAGTCAGGAAGTGTTCTGTATTGCAAAGCCTAACCTGGCCTGGGGACGAATCCAAACTCTTGGGGGACCTTTGGGATGACAATAGCTCGGGGAGAAGGGCATTCTCTTGGGGGCCTTTGTGGATGAAACCGACGACAGGAAAATGAGAGATGGTTACCATGCGCAAAACCTAGCCTGGCAGACTTAGCAAGGACTCTTTAGCCTACCAGTGATGGGGTTCTTGCATCCAGCACACTTCTTGGCCACAAAGTTCTTGTAGCAATCCACGCAGTAATACTGGCCCTCCACAGCGGTGAAACGCTGCCCAGCCAGCTTCTTAGAGCAGGTAACACACACAAAGCAATCGGCATGCCAGGGCTGATCCTGGTAAGTGATTCCTCCAGATGTGATGGCCTAGACCAGGGAGTGTAGCACCGGATTCAGATTCAACAACCATTTTGTTGAATGCCTATTGTGTGCCAGGCACCGTGCTGGGCGCTTTGGTATACAATATCTCATTTAATCTCCACAGCAGCCATGGGAGGCAGGGGCCATTTCTATCCCCAGTTTACAGATGAAGACACCAAGGCTCGGAGAAGGCGAGCCCCTATGTGAGGTTGCACAGCCCCTAAGTGGTAGAGGCAGGCCTCTAGAGCCAGGGCTGCCCGGCTCAGCATGCCGTACGGGCCACCCGCACCACGGGGCTGAGCATGCGTACCGACAGCTGACTTGGCTGCGGCACTGCTTTCTAACCCATGGTCTCCTCATCTGTAAAATGGGAATAATAATTCCTACGTCACAGGACTGTCGTGAGGATGGAATGGGATAGTGTGTGTGGAAGTGCTCTGCAAACCGTCAAACACTTCTGGAAACAGCGGTCCATGCCGAACTCCCTTGAAAGCATACCTTGTTGCACTTCACGCAATGCTTGGCAAACTTGGTCTCATGGCAAGTCACGCAGTGAGAGTCCTCCCCTTTAGGGAAGAAGCTTCCAGTCCCGATGACTTGCTTGCAGTTACTGCAGGTGAAGCAGTCTTTGTGCCAGACGGTCCCCTTGTACTCCACGTTTTGATCTCCTGCAGGAGGAAGCAATTGGATGGCCCCACTGACAGGCTCTGCAGGGGGCTGCATCCACTCAGCTCCCCTCCCCCAGACCCCCAAAGGTGAGGGGGATGCAGGCCCTGCAGTTACTGGCCTCACACTTCCAACTAACCTACCTGTGCTCTAATTGTGCTTGTGCCAACCCGGGATTTCTATCATGGGCGGGGCACCCCAGCATTATTATTTTAGGATCCGATGCCTGAATCCCCCATGCCCCCACCTCTATACCCTGCGTGCACTTAGACATTAAATCAGGGACTGACTGGCCCAGAATGACACCCTGAGGAAGAAGCATGCTTTCATCACTTACTACGCCCAAATGAGAAAGCGCTACATACTTGTTCACTTCATTCTCTTGCCACAGGCTGTTCTCGCCAGTGTTCTTAGTCTCCGAGTGTGTGCGTGTGTGCGAGCATATATGTGTACGCATATATACGTGTATGTATATGTGTACATATATATGCTAAGATCTCAAAGCAGCTCAGAGCAACGTTAGCCCCACCGTGACAAGCAAGCCCACATCACATCTGCCCTTAGGGCCTCCTCCCTGGGAACCCGGGGGTGGGAAGGAGGCAGTACCTGCCACAATGGCCTTGAAGCACCCCTTGCACTTGGGGGAGTCCTCCCGAGTGGTGCACTTGTTGCACAGGATCTTGTTGTCCTTGGCCACAAAGGTCTCATTGGCCAAGGGGTGAAGGCACTTGGCACAGCGGAAGCAGGTGTCGTGCCAGAAGCGGTTCTTATAGTGCACCTCCTGGAAACCAAGCAGACCGGGGGCCGCCGTGAGGGGTGCTGGGGGTGGAGGCAGGAGCCCTCCCATAAGGCAGATTTCCCCGGGACTGACCACTGAGATGACACAGTCCCTTATACCTCGGATGGCCCCACAGTGACAGTTCTTATGAGTAACAGGAGGGGGGACGCTGAGATGCGGATAAAAATCTCACAATTCTTAAAATGTTTAGAATGCAATCAAAAGAGCTGGCAAGGGCCTTGGCACCCGTCCAGTCGAGCCCCACGTTAAACAGCTCAGGCCACTGTGGCCTGGGGAGTGGAGGAGGCTTCCTTGAGACCTCAAGGTGGCTACAGTGATGCCGGGAAATCCTCACAGCCAGACGCTGCTGCTATGGTTTCGGGGAAAGGACACTCCAAAGCCCAGCCCAGCCCATTGGTACGTGCGGACGCCCATTACCTTGGAGTCCGCACCGATGGGCTTGCGGCATTCCACGCAGGTGTTGGCACAGAACTTGTCAAAGCACTTCAGGCAGCAGTGGTGGCCATCCTTTTGCACATACTTCTTCCCCTGCAAGGGGTCCCTGCAGTAGTGGCAGTTAAACTTCTCCGCCATGGTGCCCACCTTATAGCTGGAGGGGACCTGCAGGGGCAAGCAGACAGGACAAATGACCACCAGAAATGCCCCAGCACCCAGACGCACCTGCGCAACGCTGCCCTGGAGTCCATGGGGTCTGGGATTTCAGGACCCAGCTTCGTCTTCGGCACAGCTGACCACCGGGCACCAAGACAAAAGATACTTCAACTATGATTCCAGGAACAAAAGTGCCCCTCGGGGCCAGAAGGCTGTTGGCCAGGGATTCCCTGGGGAGATGGTAGAGGCCTCTGTTCGGATATACCACTGTGCTGAATCACAAAGGACACAGAGGAGGACAAGTGGATCAGAGCCATGTTGGCCGAGTCACCAGACAGGGGACAGGATGCTGGGAGGTGTGGCCGGGTAGTGCAATTGTGCTATTGAGCAGTGACCCGATGGAGTGGAGAGGTGTGATAGGGCAGGCGGGCAAGAAGCAGTTGTTTTACACAAAGTAAGAGTGTTGGGCAAAGGCTCAAACGGGTGCAGGAAAGCAGGGGCCCCGCCTGTAGGCAGCAGCTTCTCTGAGCCCACCACGTTGTCATCAAGAAGCCTCTCCACCCGCTTTTGGCTCTTCCTCCTTCACTTTTTAGAGAGGGTAGTATCCTCTGGAGGCCTCCCGTTCCTCCTATCTATAAAATTCTATTCATCAGAATAGAAAGTGACAGCTCATTCTGTACCACAGCAGGCACCTAAGCAATCCTTGTTAATTTGTTTAAAATGTTTAAATTGACTTGAAATCTAGGAGAAAAGTGTTAAATTCCTGAATAGATCCTAAAGAGGTTTGTCCAAGACAGTTTACCGACGACTTTTGAGGCCAGAGCAATACAGCAAGAGAGAACTTACGTACATGGCATTGTCAATTGGTACGGGCAAGTTTGGCAACCGTGAATTGTCTGTTATAGTCATGGGTGGCTTTGTGACCAAAATCAAATCCCTCCTTGATTCAAGCAAGTGAGAATCAAAATGCTCATAGAAGTGTAGCCAGTGTTATCATTTGGGATATGTGCTGTTTTAAAAATTATAATCTTAAAATAGAGTCTGGAAAAAATTATTCCAAGAATCCCTTCCACTCCCTCCGTGTGAACAACCCCTCTTCCCTCCCTGATCTCCTCCCCGGCTGCGGCCGAGACAACACGCCTGCAATCCCAAGCATTGCTAAGGCACTCTGCGACTCCCTTTGCCAAGGCATTTCCTATAGAATTCTGCCACCAAAAAAGGTACCAAATGTGAGTTTCTATTAGCTCTCAACTTCTTTAAACATATGCTAATTTGTTCCTCTCCCCTCAAAAAGAAATTTACACGGGTAAATAGATAGCAATTATTTCATTTGCACAGAAAACACACAAGAATTGAGACTATTTTCTAAAACTATCCACAAACATGGTTATTGTGCTAGCAAACATCCAGTGTGATTTAGAGAGAAAGAATGAGAGAAAAGAAATGAGCAGTTGCCTGGTACTCACCTCGGCTCTTCCACTGACTGAAAAGCCCCAGACTCTCACTTTGGGTTCCATTCCCAGGTTTTTTATACAAACACATGTCCAAGTTATTTGGATCCTGTTGCCATAAGCAACCAAATAGCAGAGAGTGAGCTAAGGAAACCACACCCTGTGTCTGAGAAGCCGCCTGGGCAAAGGCTATTGAACTCTCACTCAGAACCAAGCCTCCAAACAAGGGAAATCAGGCCACTGGACGAGCCACAGGGCCTTCTGCCTCCTGCTAACACATAAACAGACCCTCCTCATCTCTAAGGAGCTGGCAGATGAAGCGGATGAGTGACATTCTTGTGCAAGGACAGTTGCTTAGGACAGTTGTGTCACAATTGAGAGACTTAGCAAGTCCAGAGAATGATTCTTCTTGCACTTTTCTCTAAAAAGCAAACTGGGATGTTCCTTTATATAATGGGTTAAGAAACAAAAACCAGAGACACAATGGACGCCTATCTCCCTGAATTATGTACTGTTTAGGTAAGGCAGCTTTTAAACTGCTTTTAGCCTCCGTGTCTATAGAAAAAGTACCTGTCACAGTGAGAACATATGGAAAATCACTCTCCTTAATCCATTCTTGCTGGTCTTTCCCACGTCACACAGAAGCCTCGTCTTAGCTTTGCCATACTGATATTGTGCCCTCAACAAAGACTTGCTTTCCTGTTAAGGGCTGAGTTGAGAAACCAAATAAAATCTCCAGTAACAGCCAGTGGTAAGAAATTAAATTATCAGCTGCTCCTAAATCCCATTTGGCAGGAAACAGAGTTTGTAAGATTAGACAGCACTGGCTTCCTGCATGGCTAGTAACCGTGGCTGGTTTAGCCTTTCAGAGACGATCTTCTGGACCATACTTGAAAGTCCCTCATTCTCTCTTACCAAGGTCTCCATTTAGTATACAACACTGAACCTACTCGCTTCAGTATCACTTGCTTTTGATACCTTTATAAGCAGAAATGGATTCCAAATATTTCTGTTAAAGTACTATATAAAGTTCCACCTAAGGTGAGTCAAACCTCTTAGTATTTGAGTCCTAGCTTTATGGTATAAATATAGGTTAATTAGTGTCATACAGAAGAAAAAAAAAAAAAACTAGAAAACACAGTGAATGCCATTTAGAAGTAGAGGTTTGAAGAGAAGGAAAATCACATTATGGTTCAGAGTACCTGAGAGATCTTACCTGCCATGTCTTTCACACATTAAAACCATACACTTTCAGAACGTTTTTATTACCAATGCAAAGTTCTTCATCACTTAGTCTCAGAGTTCTAAGCATCCAGATGATAAAGTAATCCATGGCTCACCAGCGAAGATAGAAATAATAAAGGGTGTTGAAAACGTCAGACAATGAAGTCACTGGCCACTGTATAATTCCTATAGTACACGGTCTTAAACCAAGCAAAAGGAAAATTAAATGAAACAACCCCAAGTTAATAGTATCCATAAGAAGAGATTTATCTTTTGGTATTTTTGAATCCTAGCTGTAGGCAAGACTTTTTCACTCTCTAGTATGAAAACTCTAGGGTCACCTTACACCTTCTATTCCCCACCACTGTACACTTAAACCTACAGTCTGTATCCAGATGGAGAAACATTTCAAAGGGCATATTCTTTTCGAATTGATTTCTACAATTCACTTGAGCCCTTTTACTGTGTGTGGAAACAATCAGTGAAGATAAAACAGGCACTTCTAGGAATGTTGGATTTGTTGCCTAATAAGTAAACAAGCTAGAAATACTTAAAGTATGTTAACAATGTCTATGTCAAATTCTTGACCTTCGTACTTGTTTTGCCATAAATCAAGTGGAACTCTGGGCAACCTGAATTAGCTTATGTCATGTAGTTCTAACCTTATGATTATTTGTTACAGAAAGATTTCAAACCCTCATGCATGCAGTGTGCTCAGGATGAAGTTGGAAGAGATACTTACTGATCATACCACAACTTTGTATACAATATGGATGATGTGCACAAGACCAGAACAACTCTAAAAAGCCAGCTTATAAATTACAACGCTGAGACACACGTGCAAAGATCCTGTGTGGGCTCCCTAAGAGTCTGAGCTACTGTCAAGCTTTCACTTCATGAGGAGAGAAAAGTTTGCACTTTCTTTTCTTTTGTTGGAAATGATAAGAAATAGGGAAAAATGAAGATGGCATTTTACCTTCTTTTTTTTTTTTTTTTTTTTTGAGACAGGGTCTCCTCTGTCTCCCAGGCTGGAGCGCAGTGGTGCCATCTTGACTCAACTACAACCTCCACCTCCCGAGGTCAAGAAATTCTCCTACTTTAGCCTCCTGAGTAGCCAGGACTATAGGTGCATGCCACCACACCCGGCTAATTTTTGTAATTTTAGTAGAGACGGGGTTTCGCCATGTCGGCTAGACTAGTCTCAAACTCCTGACTTCAAGTAATCCGCCCGCCTCAGCCTCCCAAAGTGCTAGAATTGCAGGCGTAAGTCACCACGCCCTGCCACTATTTCACCTCTTCTTTTGGGCTCTCTTTAACCTTACAGAACTACACGTACTTAGGCATTTATCTCTTAGGGAGTAATTTTTTATCCCTTTAGCGATTTCTAAGTACATGAAATGTGATGGCTTTTAATTTTCCAAAACTTCTAGATATGTTTGCTGTGACCTATTGTTGTTATCTGGGAACGGACATGTGAGCCATCACTGAAGGAAACATTTGCTACATATCATCACAATGCTTCTTCCCTTACCACCTGTCTTTGTGGACAGTATGTTTGCCCTCGGGCAGCTCTTTGACTAATTTTAATGTCTCGGTGTAGCCCTCATTTGTTCATAGTAGGGATGCTAGAGTAGGTATTAGATATGAGCACGGCCGGAGAGGGCCCCCCACCCAACCGGGAATGTAGGCAGCCATCAGGTGAAGGTTAGGTGGTTGTTAAACTCTCTCGCTTGCTAAAATAATAATTGGTCGCAGCTGGCACCAAGGAAATGCGGTTCCCAGTAGACAGAAACACCTGAAACTGGTGATGAGCCACTTGCCCGTAAGATCTCAGGAGTTGGGTGAGTGGGCTCAAGCATGAGCACCAAGAGGCAAAATGGTGGCGTTCAACTGGTATAAGACCTACCTCTCGGGAATGTTCCACTGCTTAAGGTAAGCATGTGTACAACTTCAATAAACACTGTGCATGCGGCCCTTCCCAAGTGATGGCAGGCCACTGGGCATGCGGACAGCCCACCCCAAGGAAAGAATCAGAAGAGAAGTAATATAACCCCTTTTTATATGCCAACATATAAAAGCCCAGGTCAAGATCAAACCATGCACTTGAATCTCCCAATTAGCCTGCTTGGTCATCTTCCAAGTGTACTTTACTTTCATTCCTGCTCTAATTTTTTTTTTTTTTAAATGGAGTCTTACTCTGTCACCCAGGCTGGAGTGTAATGGCGCTCTCTGTTCACTGCAACTTCCACCTCCCAGGTTCAAGCGATTCTCCTGCCTCAGCCTCCCAAGTAGCTGCCACCACGCCTGGCTAATTTTTATATTTTTAGTAGAGATGGTTTCACCATGTTGACCAGGCTGGTCTCCAACTCCTGACTTCAAGTGATCCGCACACCTCAGCCTCCCAAAGTGCTAGGATTACAAGCGTGCACTACCACACCCAGCCTCCTGCTCTAAAACTTTTTAATAAACTTTCACTTTTGCTCTAAACTTGCCTTGGCCTCTCCCTCTGCCTTGCTCTTCCTTGAGGAGGCGAGAGCTGAGGTTGCTGCAGACCCACACAGATTCCCCCGCTGCTAACATACTTTGGTGCGGAGTGACTTGGATACATTCCCCTAGTGCTAACAAGTGGTTTCTCTATCACAAAAAGTTCTGCCCATACACGAGGAGCCCCAGTACTTAACCCAGGGCCTTGTATACAGGAATCACTCAGTATATGCCTGTTGATTGACAGATGGAGATAAATTACCACAACCATGTTTATAAAACTTCGGTATGTGGATAGTCACTAAAAGTGGTTTCTGCTGCAATTATCTGAGCCTCTATTTTGTCCATACCAAGCGTATTTTAGGGCCACACTGATTTCCTTTCTGTAAGGACTTCTCTTTTTTTGGGCCAATTCTCCTCTGCTTTCATGGACTTATGAACCTAATGCAATATGACAGGCTATTTCCTGATTTTAAAAATCATCTCCTATGACCTGTAAGGTGCTGAAGTCTTACCTACACCTTAGGGTCACATGAATGTCCCCTAATTTTCTAAGACAGAAAAAGCATCATTTTTAAATAATTTAATTTAAAAAATTGATTTAAAAGTTTTACAAACTTAGAATGCAGTTATAAATGTGGCTGGGTGATAAAATTTTAGATATTTATTCCAAAAGGGTAGCCTGACTTTCTATGCCTGCTTCCAAAGACACATCATTTTTCACTTAATAAACAAGCTTCCTTTTTCAGAACATTCCTGAACTACATCCAACATGCTGAGAGGTGCCTAAATAAACCTCAGTATCTTAATTAAAAGTTCTGGCTTTCAATTTAATCATGTACAAATAAGAGTAATATAACATTATGACATTTTTCTCTTTTTTACTATAAACCTCTCATTAGAGGAGTTTCAATTTGTATTTAATAAATCTTGCTTGTGTTTTACATGTATTTTCTCATGTATTTCTTCCTTGTGTTCATTTTCTCCCACATGCCCGAGTAGCTCAAACTATGAATATTTAAGGAGAAAGTGAGTAGATAGCATTTTTCTATGTGCTTTCCCTGAAGGGTGTAATGTACAGTGTAAACAACAAACAACCCAAATGGAAAAAGAAACAGGTTATTTCAGATCTGTTCATCACTAAATCCAACATACCAGTACATTAGTGACTCCACGTATAAACACTGGCGTCTAAAGAAAGGGTATAATGCTTTCCTTAGAACATTCAACAAACGGAGCGAAGCCTAGCCGATGAATAGGACACTTGTGTAGTAGACATGCTAAGGCACCTGGAGGTGTCGTCAGACATTTGGGAATAAGAACCTAAGTGGCTGCAATGAGATGGAGCTCATGAGTCACGGCTGAAAAGTAGTCTTTCATACAATTTCATACGAAAATCAGAAAGTGTTTTTTCCTTTCAAAATAGAACGTGTACAGAATGATTCAATGTTATTAGCAACTTCACTGGTATGCTGAATTTAGAAAAAAAAACAAATTTTTTGGGGTCACTGATACATAACTAACACCATTTTAGATTATATTGGGTGTCAGGAGGGCTCGATGCAGATTATTAAAAGAAAAATTATGTGCCACTGAACTTCCTGCAAGCCAGATTCGACCCTAGCATCATTTTGTCTGTCTGAAGGTTTTTCACAATGTTGCACAGATTATGTACAACAAATCCCCTCTTTCATATGGGAAAAAAGCATCTCTGACCCGGCAGCAAAAGAGCATGAGTCTTTAGTTTGTCCAGTTGTGGTGAAGCAGTAGGCAGACATTTGGTGGTCCTTAAAAGTACAAAATGTTCAGTTTCACCCTCACCCAAATCTTCTGAATTTCAAGAAGCCAATCCAGTTTGATCACTCTCCTCTCACCCTGCCCTCCCATTTTCCAGCCCTGCCCCAAGAAAAGATGGGCAGGCTTGTGTAGTCCACTGAGCAGTGGCTGGTGAAGGGAATCGATGGCTGTGTAATATGGCAAGTGACCTGATTCCCCTCCACACCCAAATCCTAGTCTTCAACTTGAAAGACCAAAGGGTAAAGAAATTAAATCTACATAATTTTGCAGACTGAAAGTCTTCAATGTCAAGAGTATACATTTTTTGTCCCTGAAATGTCCTCTCAGTATATGGACAGTCACTAAAAATGGATTTTGATCCAATTATCCTAGCTTCTATTTTGCCCGTACTGAGCCCATTTCAGGGCAACACTGATTTTCTATGAGGACTTCTCTCTCTCATGGACTGATTCTTCTCTGCTTTCATGAACCTATGAACCTGATGCAACACAAAATGCTATTTCCTGATTTCAAAAATCATCTAAAAGGTGTAAATAATTGGCCTCATTTAGCCAAAATTATTACAGCCTCCAGACTTACATACACAAGAATGACATAAGAATTTGTTGCAATTTAAAACCCAAGGTTGGGTAAGCTGTAAATATGTCGCCTTTTAAACTTTCTGTCACTATTTTGTCACTTAATTAGTAAATAAAACGAAGAGTTACTCTACCAGGTAACATGCATTTAAGGTTCATCAGGACAACGAGTACAGCTGACTAGTTTGCTTACACACAGAGAATGTGTATCTTGGCTGATAACCACAATCTCAAGCATTTGCTACCACGTTTGTGAAACAGTTCCTGAGGGTTGGAAAAAAAAAAAAACACAACTTTTGAACACTTGGGAACAGGGGAAGACATTGCATATTAATTCATTAAGGTAGGGAATTCCATTGCAGCATATTTACTTCAAAACCCCAAAAAGAGAAATTTTCATTGTTCAAATATTGACCGGCAACAAGTTTTAAAAAATGATTTTTCCACCATGGCATGTGTATACCTATGTAACAAACCTGCACATTCTACACATGTAACCCAGAACTTAAAGTATAATAATAATTAAAAAAGATTTTTCCAAAATAAACATAGATAATGACTTTGTCTCTTAATCTGAAAGCTGGGAGACAGGACGAAATGCCTTCTTTATACCCAACTGCCTGACTTTACCAGCTCCAAGAAAGGGAACCATTACTTAGGCAGTGGGCCACAGGGCCACAGCCACCCTCCTGGCTTCAAGGACTGGGCTTTTGTCCCCTCAGCCCCTAATTCATAGATGTCTTGTCAATGGCCAAAAGGCTTCCTTAATTGTAAGTTTACAAAACCAGAAGAAAATGCTCATGACCTAAGGAGTCCAAAATGTGCCCCTTTTTCTGCTAAAAATAATAACATATTTATCATATCAAAAGGACCATAGCTGTTACTTTGGGAAGATTTAAAACATTGTCAGAAAAAGGGAAGATGTGTTAGGTCATTGTGGACTTTCTTAGTTACAAATTGTTCCTCCTTCCAGTTCCACATTCGATTTACCGTCTTCAAACACCTTAGATTTAAAGGACTGTCAAGATGAAGAATTCTATCTTAGAAAAAGAAAACCAAAAATTCCTAAGCAGAAAAATCTTTCCTCACCTAATCTCTTATAGTTTCATGAGATGTCCTGAAAAAGGTAAAATATAGTGGCAACATGTTTATATACATCTTTTTAAAATAAGCCACTCAAACTGTTCATTGTACTTGAACAATATTTTGCTTTGAAATAGCAAAGGCAAAACAGAGACAAGCTATAATTTATTTACTATTCAGACAAGACTAAAATCATTTCATCAAAAACCATCTTTTAGCCAAATGATGGATTCACTGCCCTAACAAAACTGTGCTCAATATAAGATAAAGAGCATTAATTTTTTACCTGAGTGTCTATGGGAAGCCATGGCTCAGAGACCAAGTTCAGGAGCAGCACCTAGACCCGTCTTCCCTCAACCCCAGCTGATAAGGCTGTGGCTCATTTGTGAACATACATTTAAGGGGAAGCAGCTAACACAAAAATAACCGAGAGCAGATGTCCCACCCCTCCCCAGAGATCACAACCTTAATCCCACTAGAAAATTCTTAACCATTTTAGGTGATCCAAGGGAGAAGAATAGGACCCAGTAAAAATACCAAACGCTACATATAAATACCTGCGGGGCTACTCAGCATCCAAATTAGCTCCAGAGCCAGAGAGGCCACATAGAAAGTCATCCCTGTACCGGAATAAAATTTGGACTCGGCTCTGGCATAGCCTAACACTGAGCCAACCTTATTAATCCACTTTATATGCCTCAAGAGCTTGCATTTGGCCCTATAAATAATACATTTTTGTGCTGTTAATGATAAAAGTAACTCTAAAAGATAGACTTATGTTACCAGTGTAATTCAAGGCGATTAGACTCTATGAATATAGAGATGAAGGGGATTATAGATGTTGTCACTCTACAACCTCCTCAGTATGTTCCAGAGATGAGCAGACTACCGTACCAGAGAGGAGAGCGATTCTAATCACCCCACCTCCTTAATGGCAGGCAGCACAGAACAAGATGGGGAGACTACATGTATCCCCACCACAGATACAATGAAGACATTTTGTCTCACAAACTCAACCTCTTGCTTTTCAACGTCAGGGACAATAAAAGGAAAAATATGAATGAAAATAAAGACATCAACCTAACATGTTGTAACAGCTCAACAGGCCATCAGATGGCTGGAGGCTGGTCATTAGGAGCATGTTCTAGGAAAAGAAAGCCCCTACGTGCCTTCAGGATCTTCTCCCAGATTCTTCTCTGGCCTTATCTCTAGACCCCTTTCCCTCACTCCCGCCTCACTGGCCTTCCCACGGAGGGCACAGGGGCCCCCATGGTTGTTCCTTTCACGACTTCAAGTCTGCTGGTATTGCACTGATTTCTCTCCTTGTTGTCTGATCTCCTGCTCTGCTCCATGAAGGCAGGGATTTAGCAGTGGAGCCCACTGCAGGGGCCCCAGAGCCTAGAACACTGTCCAGCTCCCAGGAGAGCCTCCAATAACGATTCCTTGAAAGAATGAACTAAATAACTAAAAAGTCCATCAAACCTCCAAAACATAGTCTCATCTGCAATCCCGAAAGTGGTTTTGGCCACTCAACTTCAAGGCAGGCAGCTGACCTTCACGCTGGTACACCTTTATAGCCACTGTCTTGTTGAACAGTGCATGTCACTGGTTTTGACCCTATTCACACATCTCCCCTACCAGGTTGAGGGCCAGGGCAGTGTTTTGCTTGTCTTCATGTTCCTACAGCACAGAGCAGGTGAGCAGTAACTGTTCCCTGAATAAATCAATGAATGAGTTTCCCAATTCCTATGATCTTCAAACATTTAAGGAAAAGTTATTCTAAAAGGCAGCTGACATCAGTAACTCCCATTTAGCTAGAAAATGATACAATCAAAGCCAGGTTGTTACAAGCAAATGGATTACATGTTGGGGAAAAAAAATAAGCCTGGGAAAAGAAGAGACGCTACACTGTGCTCTGGCTCCATGCCTTTCTAGTCTCCTTCTTATCCAGCCTGATTAAATTATGGTGGAGAGATTAGCCAGTTGTAACATCACCACACCCCTAAAATAAACTGAAACTTTTCACCTAGAGAAAATTCTCTTACTTTATTAGATGATTAACCTTAATGAACCCTGAATTTTTTATTTTAGTAAGGTATTTTTTAGGAAGAGCCCATGTATGTTGAAACGCCCTCTTGCAGCACTTGGTGTGCCAAATACTTTCCTTTAGGAAGTCAGTTCCTGTTTCAAGCTATGCATCAGTTAGTGTCTTCTTTTTAGCAATATGGTAGTTCTTTAGGTTTCTGATCATTGTGAAAAGTGACAACAGAAGGTATCAAAAAACAAATCTGTTTTGCCTAAAATAAAAGAGAAAATTCAAAGACAAGAGAATCACTTTTTGACCACCATGAATTAGTCAACTATGACCAGCCAGCATGGGCTGGGAGCTTAGCCCTGCAACAGAATTTATTCCAGTTATTTCCATTTCCATCAACAGGTAACTCTGCCTTCCTAAAAACTTCATGAAGCGTGACAACCGCCTGCTTGCTCTGACATCTGGCCCCACTGCAGATGTCCTCAAGGCACAAAATTAGACCTTCCACAAAACCAAAACAGAAAAGGCCCCCTGCATGATGAAAAACAATTTCTTAGGAAGAACAGTTGGCAACTTTGTCCTGTCTTGGATCAGTGGTTCGGAACCCTTGCTGATTATTTCACAGGTACCTGGAGTCACGGTTTTCATTGGCATCTGAGTCACTCTTGTTACACATTAACAGTATGGTGTTTAATAATGTCCTTAAGAATCACTGTACTGTTTACAAAGCACCTTTATATACTATTGGTCGAGTTGGCTGGTGTTTGATGAGCAACTCTCTTTGATGTATGATGGTTACATTTCAGTCCTTCTAGTCTCATACTCTAGCAATATCAGGACGATTTTTTTCAGTGAGTGCTAGGCATCAAACTCCCTAAGGTTCCCCTCCATGTGATCCTCTGCAAATCACTTACTTCAGGGTTTATCTACACAGCCTTCTGTTCCTACTATCTATCTACAGATGCATTATGACCTATTGTTTGGTTCACCTGTAGATAATGCCACCCCAGCCATTATTTTATTGTATATGACAAGCACTTATAGAACAGATGCCCTACTAAGTGGTGCAAGATATTTTGCTGGTCACAAAGAATAAAATACAATCTTTACTTTCAAGTGTAACAAGATAAATACACAAATGACTACCATGTAAGGCAGAGCTTGACAAATATTACAAGAAAGATATAAAGTGTTACTGAGATTTATCACAGGGAGAGATCACATTTGGTTTGGGGATCAAAAAGACTTGATGGATGTTGTGGCATTTGACCTGGTCCCTGAAGAATGATTAAGACTTTGACATGGAGAGAAGCGGAGGGAGTGTTCTAAGAAAAAGGTACCATGTCAGCTAAGATATGAGAAAAACACAGGGCATGTTCAAGAAGCAGGATGCAGCTGGGGGGTTGGGGGTGTGACAGAAGCACAGGATAAGGAAGTAGTGGAACCTAAAGCCAGAGAGGAGAGAAAGCCACACCTGGAGGACCTTTCTGCAACTGGTGCAAGGGATGAATGAGATGGAGTCATGCAAGCAGTGATAAGAAGAGCAGATCTCGACCGGGGGTAGTGGCTTACGCCTGTTAATCCCAGCACTTTGAGAGGCAGAGGTGGGCAGATCACTTGAGGTCAGGAGTTTGAGACCAGCCTGGCCAACATGGCAAAACCCCACCTCTACTGAAAATATAAAAAGTAGCTGGGCGTGGTGGCACATGCCCCTACTTAGGAGGCTGAGACAGGAGAATCGCTTGAACCTAGGAGGCGGAGGTTGCAGTGAGTAAAGATCATGTCATTGTACTCCAGCCCGGGCAACAAGAACGAAAGGAAGGGAAGGAGGGAGGGAGGGAGGGAGGGAAGAAGGAAGGAAGGAAGGGAAGGAGGGAGGGAGGGAGGGGGGAGGGAGGGAGGAAGGGAGGGGCAGATCTCAGACAGCACAGGGTACTCTCCAGTGAGATGCAAGGAAAGACTGAAAGAATGAGAGGCAGGGCAATGGGCATGGAAAGGAAAGACTGGATGTAAGGGACACTGTGGGACAGGGCTGCAAAGACTGAAAGAAGGGGAAGGAGCCAAGGATCTCTCTGAGGTTGTGACTCTGGGTGATTGGGAAAATAATGGGAATATCGGAGGCAGAGCTGGTGTAAGGAAGAGTGGCACTTTATTTTAGACTTCACAATGAGCTTCTTCTGAGATGTCAATAATGAACACCCTTTAATGGGATACCAGTTATCAAGGAGCAAGAGAGAACAGTAAGATTACAGTAGAATCATGTTTGTGGGATTTCTCAGGCTGCAATCTAATCCCAGCCTCTCTACCTCAGAAACACCACTGGGAGGATCAAACTTCAAAAGTTCAAAGTGGTGCAACCGAAGAGTCAAACACGGCAAATTCAGTGACCCACTTGGCCCACATTTCAGTAGTTCCTCATTCACAGCACTTGTGGTGACCCTTCTCCCTTTACCAGATTTTTCTTTTCCTGAGGAAATTTCCAAATGGTTAAAAACTTATTCAGACAATGACTAGCCATTAGTCATGGCCAGGGGCAAGGGGCTGATAACAAACTGTAATGGGGTCTTTGTGGATTTATCAGTGGTTTCAAGTCCATTTTTTAAACATTACTCTTCTTTTCCTCATGCCTACTACTAATAAATTAATATACAGCAAGTTTTTTTCTGAATATAATTTTGTCAGGCTACTTAATTCCTCTGCCAACAATTTATCCTGAGTGAGTCCAACTGCAAGATTAAAGCAACTAGTCATGCACTATGATATGATGTGATTCAATGTTGAGCTCTCCAGAGTATTTCTTGTCCTATGTACTCTTGCCAGAAAAAAGCCCAGGACAGCTTCAGCCATCTCATGTTCCTGTCAATCTTTAAGGTGGGAAGAGTACTTTTTCCTACTCGACAAGTCCAATTTGCAAAGTCACTGCTTAAATGTCACAATTCATGGCATACCTGTCAGAGACCAAAATGAAGGAGCACTCCTGGAACCCCAAGAGGGGGGGATTTGGTCGTGTAAGATCCAAATGAAAGCAAACCTGAAATTTGGCCTCCCCCAAAGGGTCTCTGAATCTGAGAGAGAAGGAAAAGGTGACTATGAAAGGAGAAGATCTGTTACAAATGAGACAACATACATGAAATAAAGGATCTTGTAAACAGCAAATCACCTAGAAAATGCTAATTAACTCAACTGAAGACCTGTTCGTTTCACAGTTGATCAGGGTTTAAAAGTTCCCTTATAATATTCACATGGTGATTAGAAGCATGGGCCATGGCCCCTGTCCTTTGATTTTTGGTAATGTCATGATCAGTAACAGTTTTAAATGTCTCTTGTCCCCAAAGCTGCCCTGTTCCTGTGTTACTACTAGACTTTTACCAAGAGGTAGGAACTATCCCAACCACATCCTATAGATACTTTTATGGGCCTATAACCAGAAATCACTACCAGGAAAACACCGAAGAAATGACTTTCAGAGCATACCTAGGATTATATTTTTCAAAAACAGAAGTGGCAGAAAAACGTAAAAGAAGTGAAGAAAATAGAAACCAGAAAATGTTTTAGAAGGAAATATGTAACATAAATACAGATTCTCGAATCAAAGAAAATGTTTCAAGAAACTGAGAAGCTGGTAAGGATAAATGCTTGTCATATTTTAGATGTTAAAATTCTCTTCCAGTCTATTTCTACCACCTACTTCTGATAGATATATCTGTTTTATTTCCATGTTGCCATGTACCATGACTCAAAACACCCTTTCAATCATGCTAAGTCCTGGCATTCACCAAGCCCACCTTTTATGAACATTTCAAGCCTCTGACAAATGCTTGAGGGCTAAACATTCCATGACCCTATTCTATAATTTACCCCACTGGTTAATATCCATAACAGGAAAGAAGAGCAAATCAAATAAGCTTCCATCCATACCCATATTCTTAATGCTGATAACTGAGATCAACTGCCTTGTTCAGGGATGTTATAATTCATGAGCTCTGCTTCCTGGTGTGAAACATCAAGGCTAGTAATACACAATCTGTATTTATCAAGAAACTATAATTAATACATTGCTTTATTATGCATTGGTGTTTTCAAACCCCAAATAGGAGATAGCCCTAGAATTCAAAGTAAAGGTTGAAAAGACTCATGAGTGGTTCTCTAGGGTTTGGTCAGTAGAACATCGGAACTTAACATGGTGAACGGAAGTGGAATCGTGAACACAGCAGGAGGAAAGAGACCAAGCCGTGACCTGGATGTCACTCAGGAAGTCTATATTTTGTTAGGCAACAGCATTGTCTATTTTGATAGCAGGGGAAATCCAGATTTCCAGAGGACTGAAAGTACATAAAGTGAAAGCTCACTTGGCTCCCACCTGCCAAGTTTCCCTGAAGGCCATCATTTGACTGCCTGAGCTGTGTCTTGATTCAAATTCCATGCAGGAGTACTTAACAGGTGGACAGAGGAGAGTGGTGGCCCATGGTTATTTGCATCTGAGAGAGCAAACAGAAATAACTTTCTGTGGAAGGAGCTCTTCTGTTGTGCCAGGACAGGCACTGTTTTGTGAAAACTCAGCTGCAGAAGCAGAGTGATCTTGTTGGTGTGTGATCTGCCATTAGGTTACCGCCCTGAATGGCAGCTTGTCTTCCCTGTTTGTCTACCTATGCATGGTGAGGACAGAGTATAGGCTCCTCCACAAGTTGGAGAGGCGTGGCAGACCTGAAGATAAAGTGGGCCAGGTCTGTGGGTGTCTCCAGCTTCATAAAGATCCCATGATAGAGTTGGAAATGGTCTTAGATTACCACCTAATCCAATCACCTCATTTTACAGATGGAAAGCTGAGGCCCAGAGATGGAGGAATGGCCTGAGTAAACAGCCACTCCAGGTCTACAAGCTGGGTGTCTGGGATCTTTACTCATGACAGTGTAAATCTTGGGGAATGCTACGTACGGCAAATGGGGTTCGTTATGACTTTATATTCATCAGCAGAGGTTAATCTGGGTAAAACACCCTGAGACTAAGGGACAGTTGTGTGTGTTGATGACACATTTTGCAGATTCTCTCATGCAGCAGCAAGAGTCCAGTCAAGTTATCTCAGCCACAGTTACGATTAATGCTGGAGTCTCTGAGCCTACTCTGGTTCAGGAGGCTACCTAATTCACGAATCGTTCTTTGCTCAATTAAACTCTATTAAACTTATAAAAAAATAAAGTTTATGGATAAACTTTGGCTGAGATAACTTGGAAGCGGTAGTTGACACAGAGCCGAGAGAGATATGGACTAGTCTGGATAGGGAAGCAGAGGCTCTACCTAAAACAGCTGACACTTAAGGAACAAGAGCGAGTGATTTCAAAGCCCTTGAAGTCAAGCAACAAGTTCACCATGCCAGGCAGCAAGTACATGAAACAGAATGACAGGAACACGAAGTCCAGAAAGGAAAATGCAAGGAGAGTCTGCAGCTAGAGGAGCAGAAGCCGCCAAAGGACATGTACTTGGAAAGATCACACCCCATTCACCTCCCATCCCCGCCCATCTTGCTCATTTCCAATCAGTGTGATAATCAACAAGAACAAACATGGGAAGTATGTACCTAGCTAAGTGTAAATAAGACCACATTGTCTAAGGTACAGAAAGAAAACAAGGGGTGATTGTCCTATTGCATTCAATGAAATTCAGATAAAATGGTTTAGACTGGACCATAACTATTTTTGAAGGCTTCCATGGAAGAAATTTAAGGCTTAACTTTATATGAGATTGGCTGAACAATTAACATGGTTAGTTCCAAGACAAATAATAGGAAATTTGCCCTGAGATTAGTATCAGTATATCTATTTTATAATGTTTCAAGAGAATATAGTGCAGTGGCTAAGAGCATAGACTGGAGCCAGATTATCGGGATTT
Source organism: Ateles fusciceps (assembly GCA_036589455.1). NCBI lineage: Eukaryota > Metazoa > Chordata > Mammalia > Primates > Atelidae > Ateles > Ateles fusciceps. The sequence continues at coordinate 712,635 of JAZHEH010001627.1, forward strand.
GAATCCTGCCTCCACCACTTACTGGTTGTATGACATTGGCAAGTTTCACTTAACTTCTCTCTGACTAAATTTACCCATCCGTAAAATGGGGATGATAATAGTACCTATGTAAGAGGGTCATTATGGGAAATAAAGCAGTAAATATTTGTTAACATTTAGAACAGTGGCTGGCACACAGTAAGCACTATATATTATTATTAATTCAACTACATGCTAAAAATGTGGCTGGCCCAAGCAGCAGATTTCTACAAATAGAATTTATCAAGTTTACTAATTCACAGGGGATATGTGGAAAAGAGATAGAGCTCAGGATGTTGGCCAAGAGCCCAGCTGCAAGGACCATGAGCCTGAGAATGTCTAGGGCAGCAGAGAGCAAAACTCAAAGTCCTAGGGACTCAGAGGAATTGGCCTCTAGCAGCTTGACAGCAAAGTGGAGACAGCTGTGGATTCAATACGGGTCATGAGGGTTTATGAACAAATGATTGAGACCTAGGGAGAACAAATATCTGCTCTATTGATCTTCTAATGAAACAAATACCCAATAGGTCTAAGTCACCCGCCCAGTCTTGAGTTGGGGAGAGTCTTCCCTACATCCTCCCTGCCAGGAAAGGGCCCAGTTAGCTCAGTGGATGATTAGACCTTTTCTGGATAGAGTCAATAAATTTTCCAACACAACAAATAAGCGTTTGCCTTATGAGCACTAATTCATCAGGGCAGGCCACCCTTGATTCACATCTCTGAGCTTAAGTTGGCCTATAAGGCCAACAATGGAAAAGAGGCTACCTATATCCATCAGGCAGCTCCAGCCAGAATGCAGATTAGCTTTGTATTATGCGAGTTAATTCTGAATAAATGCCAAGGGCATGGATCTGAAAGACCCTATCTCATCAGCCACTTACAGAAAGGACTCAGCAGCTCAGGAGATGAGGTTGTTTGTGCTGAGACATAGCTTGGGTGAGTACGGCAATGTCCAAGTTCCCAGAGGTGGCAGAACCAAAATATACACCATCTACCCCAACTCTTGACCAAAAATACGTTGTGGTCAATCCCCCATAACCACTCAAAGATGAACTCAGGCTAAAGCATCTAGAGTTGGGATGAGTGTCAGAAAACTATTATCTAACCACTGTGTGGACAGACCAGATGCTGTATGTCCACAATGACCCAGCACCTCACATCCCCACCCAAAAGAAATCCCGGATCTCTACTTGTCACTCTCCATACATAAACAGTTAGTGACTAGGAGAGAAGAGGCTATATTTTCAGGTCCACAGATCTCATCCCAGAGCCCCAAAGCTAATCTCCTCCCATCAGGATGGGCTCCCTAAACCCTGTGCCTCAGTTCACCGCAGGAGAACACAAGGAAGCAAACAGGGTCATATCAGCCTAAGGAGTCAAGGACAGCTCTGGGATGATCTGTGAAGAGAGAAAGGGCACACTGGTCCAAAAGATTCTCTGTGGCTCCATATCTCCTCTCCTACTGGCACAGCCTGGGCAGGGCCTGCAGGTACAGTATCTCAATTTTTTCTTAGTTATTTTATCCAAAAATTTATCAATCAGGGCTTCATTTGGGTTAATAATCTTCCCTTATAAAATGAAAAGATCCCAGGTGAGTGTGAATGAAGGTGGCTAAAGAACATGAAGCCCTTTGTCATTATAGAGATAATATGTAAAATATTTTAGAATGAAAACATCTCTTAGGTGAAAACTTGTTTTATATGTTCCTAGTGATTCTTAAAGTTTCCATGTTCATGACTTCAAGTTGTTTTTCTATGTTATTTTATTTACTGAGATATAATTTACACACCTGTGCTTTGGGAGGCCAAGGCAAGAGGATCACCTGAGGCCAGGAGTTCAAGACTAGCCTGGGCAACATAGCAAGACCCCATCTCTAAGTGAAATTTAAAATAAACAATTTATATATCATAAAATTCACCTTTATAAAGTGTACAGTTCAGCAGTTTTTAGTATATTCATAATGTATAGCAATCATTACCACTATCTGATTTTACATTTTCATCACCCCCAAAAGAAACCCTGGACCTCTTAGCCGTCACTCTCCATGCCCCACCCCCACCCCCCTGGGAACCACTAACCTACTTTCTGTCTTGTGCCACTTCTGGCAATGGAATCATACAATATATGGCCTTCTGTGACTGATTTCTTTCACTTAGCATAATGCGTCCATAAAAATGGAATCACACAATATGCAGCGTTTTGTGACAGATTTCTTTCCCTTAGTATAATGTTTTCAAGGTCCCTCCATGCTATGGCGTGCATCAGTACTTCACTTCTCTTTATGGCTGAATAATAGTCCATTGTATAGATACACCACATATTGTTCAGTCATTCGGCAGGTAATGGACATTTGGGTTATTTCTACTTTTCAGCCACTATGAATAATACTGCTATGAACATTCTTTTTTTTGCATGGATTTCCAAAGATGTATTTTTGAAGAGGTGTGAAAGAATTCATAGTGAAAAGTCTTCCTCCCCTACCTATCCCCCAGACACCTCTCCCTCTCCATTGGTAACGCATGATACCAGTGTCTTCTTTATGCTTCTGGAGATTCTGGGCTTATAAAAGATAGGCAGCTATATATATTTTTCTTTTTCCTTTTTTTTAAAAAAAGATAAATAGTGGTATACTATACATTCTCTTCTGCACCTTGCTTTTTCTGTTTATTCTACTGCTAGTTCTATTTATTCATATTTAGAGAATTTTCCTTGTCAGTGAAAACGCTTCTACTTTTTGAACATGCACATAGTATCCAACTGTGTAGCTATACCACAATTAATCAGTCTCTTATTAACAAATATTTGTTTCCAGTCTTTTCTTTTGTTATCACAAACAATGCTGTGAGAAATATATACTTTTTGTTGTTGTTGTTTGAGACGGAGTCTCTCTCTCTGTCGCCCAGGCTGGAGTGCAATAACACGATCTCAGCTCACTGCAACCTCTGCCTCACGGACTCAAGCGATTCTCCTGCCTTGGCCTCCTGAGTAGTTAGGACTACAGGTGCATGCCACCATGCCTGGCTAATTTTTGCATTTTTAATAGAGACAGGGTTTCATCATGTTGGCCAGGCTGTTCTTGAATTCCTGACCTCAAGCAATCCACCCACCTCAGCCTCCCAAAATGCTGGGATTACAGGTGTGAGCCACTGTGCCCAGCCTTGAAATATATACATTTTTATAAGATAGGTAAAAACAGTAGTAAGTTAGTTTAATCAGATTGGTTTCTTCTAACCCCAAAAAGAGATCAGCCACACTAAAGGAATAGGAGTGTTGATTTACAAGGAAAGGGAGAGAGTAAAAGAAAGAGATGAAAAGATCTGGAGGGGATCAGGCAGCGCCCACCAAAGTTTACTGAAATGGCACATTGTTTTTGTTCATGCAGAGAGGATGCCATCTGCAAATCCCATGCCAACTATGCGAAGGTTACCCTCAGCTAATCAGCCACCCAGAGAGGAAGTGCCTTTTGATTCCAAATCCACGCTCTTTGCAACAAAATCCACAATGCCTTGCCAATGAACTAAAAAACAGTAAACTCAGCAAAACGCTGATACTGACAATGCACACAGCATAGCCTCATGCAGCACCACATCATAATGGATTAGTGGCGATGGAGATTCTACTTCTCAAAATTAAAGAGGCACCTTAATGTTCCTCAAGTCTTCAGACTAAAAAGTTATAAAGTACATATAGTATTTGAGTTTCAAATGTTCATGCTGTCTTCCTTATCTATTTTAAAAAATGAAAGGTGGCTTCTCAGCTGGGGATTATAATGGAGCAAGCTGAGCTGGGCACAAGCCCTTCTGGACGATTAGACTGGCAACATGTCACTGATGCATACCACCAGGGAAGTGCACAGCTCTGAGTCATAGGTCTGACCTTAAAACTGCATGCTGGGAAAACAAAACACCATCCACATTCGTTATATAAATCTGTCAGGGATTTTTCAACTCTGTCTGCATCAGAGTTTTAAATTAACGCTGTCATTGTTTCTTCCTTAAAGTAGAAGGGTAGCTTGATGTCTGTAGCCTCAAAGGTCAGTCTTTTCTGAAATGGGCACTTGTTTTCTTAAAGGTCACATAACTAATTGAAGCCATGTTCTATGACTATTTATCACTGATTTCCTAACTTAGATTGCATCTCCCTGTCTTTAAAGGTAAACAAGAAAAAAGAAATGTCACCAGCACCTCCACTCCAGTATCAGTGAACATTTTAAAAAATTAACTCTGGACTTCAGAAAAGGGGCTGATGTTTATAAAGCAGCTTAAAATAAACCATTTTAAAATTAAGTATATTAGCAGCTATTTTTGTTAGATGTTCTAACAGGGATCCCCAGTCATGTCCTGGCAATTCAGTGTGGCAAACCAGGACTATTATAAGAATTGCAAGACCTAATTAATCTTAATTCCCTTCAAACTGTCTACTCATTTAATGCCATAAGTAAATGCTTAAGCCTATATAAATTATCATACTGGAACAGGAAATGTAAGGAGAAGAGATTAATTCAGGAACTGTGAAACAGAATACTTATTTTAAAACACTTTTAGCAAATTCAAAAATCAATTAAAAATTAACTTCATAAAATTCACAGTGTTTTTATATTGTTAAATTTTATACTGTTAACTTTTTTAATTGGTTTTAAGCTTTCATTTAATGAAAACAACAGTAAATTTCGTTGACTTAATTGTGTTGTAACTGAAGGAAAGCACACTAGACTTAGAATCAAAAATCTCAAATGCAATCTCTGACTCTGCTGAATTGCTTACTAGTCAATTTTTCTTCCTCATCTATGAAATGGGAATATTAATATCCATCTTGCTTTCCCTATTGAAATGTTTTAGAAACGAAATTAAATAATATATGTCCAAGTACTACACAAACTTTAACATAACATAATATAGTCATAAAAGAAATATATCATAATAGAGTCATAAAAGAAATAAATCAGGCTTTGTACCCAAGTAGGTAATGCTTTTAGTTTTTCAAGTAGACTTGATTTTTCATATGACTTACACAATTTCCACGATAAACACACACAACTTTATCATATACTATAAAATCTAGTGACAGGTCATTGTGAAAAGACAAGCAAGCCCCATGATAAGGATTCCCTCTCTTCATGTCATCCTAAACTTTCAAGGATAATATGGGTATTTTAGTTTTACTTAAAGTCTAGCTATTTAATCCTCTTGTATTTAGTTAATATTTAATTCTTTGAAAAGGCACAAGTAGCTGGGAACAAATATATAATAAGCAAGCTCCATAAAATCTTGCTTCTTCGCTTTGATCTAAAAATCAAAAGCATACTCCTCTGCATATTTATACTGGGTATTTTAATTGCTTTAAGTAACTGGCATGGTTTATCCTCCATCCTTTTACGAAGAAAATAACTTGGAAAGCCCTCAACAAAGAAAAAAATAAGCCAAAGTTAGTTATTAAACTTTTATTTGGGAAAAATCAAAATAAGGAACCCTTTTTATTTCTGTTGCTTAAAGGGCTGGAGATTTAGTAACAACTTGAAGAAGTGAGTTAATCCCTTTGTAACACAGCCAGGATAGGGTTTATTTTCCTACTGTTGTGGTGGTAACTTAGAACACACAGGAAAACAATATCAAATATCAATTCCCTCCAGAGTTGTAACTTTCTAAATGTAGTAATTAGTAATTTGTCAAGATTATCATTCAGCATACAAATACTCTCTACATAATTTGAACTTCCATGCCACCTTCTACATCAAGTCCTCAAATGCTACCAAATATAAACCAGGTACCGGTTTCATGAAATAAGAATCCAGGTGTTATAGATGAATACACTGAGACATTTAAGAGATTAAGTGTCTTGCTTTAAGAGGGTGGGGGGAGGCAAGGTCAAACTAGAATAGAAGCCCAAGTACTATCACCTGTCCTAAGCATAAATCTAAAACACTTTCCACTTTCGTACTAGCCATAAGTGCATAGTCCCATCAATTTTTTTATGTATTTTAAACATACGTTTTGCAGGAAGAAAGTCTTCCAAACTGATTTGTGGAAATATCATTTAATTAAGGGTGGTTCTGCATGTATGAACTACAGAATATAAAGTATTCATACACGAAACAACTTTTTATCAAATAAAATTAAATCTGATTTGAAAGCTTAATGTTAACATCTAAACGCTAAAAAAATAATTCATAAACTTGAGCTATAACGGAAACTAGATGTAGTTTTAAACTTAACTATTCACTATATACAGTAAATCAGTTTTATTATGGGTGATTATGAAACAGTCCCGGGACAAGTCAGTTACTTTCCAAGATCAAAGAGCAAGTCAGTGGTAGAGGAATCAAAAACACTGCAACCTAATAGTCTCTTCCAAGACCAAAGTGTATATTATTCCACTGTGCCAAGGAGTTTTAATGAGTTTTAAAGGGTCATGTGTCTGTCTGAAGGGATTGCTAAATTTCTTACAACTCTCCATATATAATTTATTTTTAATTCACATTCTACACTGACATGACATGTTTAAATATATCTAATCACCAGGTTTCCCCACCCATATCCCCCAACTTAATCCCTCCCTGCCTCGAAGGTTTTCTGTCCCTCTTTGTTCTTTTTTTTTTTTTTTTTTTTTTGAGACAGAGTCTTGTTCTGTCACCCAGGCTGAAATGTAGTGACGCAATGTCAGCTCACTGCAACCTCCGCCTCCCAGGCTCAAGCGATTCTCCTGCCTCAGCCTCCCAAGTAGCTGGGATTACAAGCACCCGCCACCATGCCTGGCTAATTTTTGTATTTTTAGTAGAGATGGGGTTTCACCATGTTGGCCAGGCTGCTCTCGAACTTCTGACCTCAGGTAATCCACCCACCTCAGCCTTCCAAAGTGCTGGGATTACAGGCATGAGCCACCGCGCCTGGTCTCTTTGTTCTTATACACTAAATTTTTGTGGACCGTCTGGAGTTTGAGAACACAGCAGAAATCTGTTTCTTCCCAAGCAACAGCAGCTGGAACTGAAGTGGAAAGTACAGGATTAGCCCCTATAGGGAAGTGAGCAAAACTGCTTGGAAATGGTTTTAAGGGATCTCCTGCCAGCTAACTCAAGAGTGGCAGTGAAGACTTCCAGAGGGAAACATACCCAGCCAACCCCCTGGGCCAAGAGAGAGTGTTTGGACACAATTCTGGGGATTGAGAATAAAGGGAAAAACAACACAGCTTTGCAAGGATGTAGACAGTGCTTGCCACATAAATAGGGGCAAGAGCCATACACGAGAACCTTTCATCTCCATCCCATTCTCTCTGTCCAAATTGTAACAAGAGTGTTTTCTTTAAAAAAAAATAATAATTCGCACTTAACACCTTGACACCACGGTTTGGAATCAGATCCTGCATAGATCAACTTAGTGCTCAGTTAACTGTTCCTCCGCCTTCCAAATGCAATCGATTCTGTGGGAGTAACCAACACTCTATGTCTATAACACTTTTCAAGATGATCTTGCCTCTCTATAAGAACTGGAAGTTACGTGGCTCCTCCCTGAAATGAAAGTAAAATTTACAAGTGTATCCCGTCCTTATTAGGGTTCAGCAATGTCTGAGTCACAAAAAAGTTCCAATTTAAAAATTAGCTAGCATTTTTTTTTTCCAACTCCATGCCAGGATTCCAGAATACCTGTTACTTTTAAAATAAGGCTCCTAAATATTTTTTCCCAGCAAAACGGGGGCATTTATTTTACACCTTCTTTCACAGCATTCTATACCAATTTAGGCACATTTGTGTACTGTTCAAAAAGCTAGACTTCAAGTGTATAAAATATTACAAAGTTAACTGGTGAAATCTGCTACATTCACTTTGAAATGCATTCAAAAATAAGATGAACTGATAGATGGAGGGACGGATAGATATGTGATAAAACAGGTAGAGTAAAATACTATTAATGGCAGCCTCTTGATGATAGCGATAAAGGTGGCCACTGTAAAGTCATTTCAACTTTGAAGATCTTAGTAAATGTTAGAGGAAAATAAAATATACATCAGCAAAACCTTTAAAAATTGTCTGTAGCAGCTGGGTGTGGTGGCTCACACCTGTAATCCTAGCACTTTGGGAGGCCGAGGTAGGCCAGTCACGAGGTCAGGAGATCAAGACCATCCTGGCCAACATGGTGAAACCCTGTCTCTACTAAAAATACAAAAATTGGTCGAGTGTGGCAGTGCATGTCTGTAGTCCCAGCTACTCGGGAGGCTGAGGCAGGAGAATTGCTTGAACCTGGGAGGCAGAAGTTGCAGTGAGCCGAGATCACGCCACTGCACTCCAGCCCTCGGCAGCAGATCGAGACTCTGTCTCAAAAAAGAAAAATGAACTTCAGCTACACACAAGGAGGTACTGGCTTCCAAAATGTTTTTCAAACTATGGGCACAGAATGTGTTACAATCTGGAATGAAAAACACCAAAGTTGAGTGCCACAAACTCCAAATGGAAGAAATCTGCCAAACACATTTTAAAGGTTTTTAGGCATAATCAAAGAAGCCCTGAACATCACATCTCATCGTGAAGTCCAATACTGCACACATACGTTTTCAGACTATGTTGAGGAGTCTGGGCCAGAAGAGAGACCTTTTTGAAGGTTCCCTAATCCATTCACATAGGCCCATCTGAAGGATGACACTGTAGCCAGCCGCCAGCACCCTAACCATCTCTACCCTTGTATGGTCGTTTCAAGTTTAAAGCAGATACTCGTCAGATTCCTAAAGGTACTAGGAAAAAAAAAAATCTAAATATAACAGATGGATAAGTGCTCATGGTAACTGGAAACCAAAACGTAACTTCAGCTTTTGCAGGCCAATGCCTTAACACCCATGGCTTTAGTGTAATGGTCCTGCTGTGGACCTTTTGTCTTTATTCCCACATAGAAATACTACCCCGACTTTGATGGATGACAGATATGTGTTAGTCAAAACTTTATTTTAGGTTGACATTAATAACCTTTACTTATTTTAAAGTCAATCAGGGCCAGGCGCGGTGGCTCACCCCTGTAATCTCAACACTTTGGGAGGCTGAGGCAGGTGGATCACCAGATGTCAGGAGTTCAACAGCAGCCTGGCCAACATGATGAAACCCTGTCTCTACTAAAAATACAAAAAATTAGCTTGGCGTAGTGGTGGGCGCCTGTAATCCCAGCTACTCAGGAGGCTGAGGGAGGAGAATCGCTTCAACCTGGGAAGCAGAGGTTGCAGTGAGCCGAGATCATGCCATCGCACTCCAGCCTCAGCAATAGAATGAGACTTCATCTCCAAATGAATGAATGAATAAGAACAAAAGAAAGAAAGAAAGTCTATCAGTATGTGTTCTCCAGGATGTTAAATTTTTCTATAAAACACAGTCAGTGTGTCTGTTGGGTTTTCTTATTAGTTTTTTTTAAAAAATAGTTCAATATACTTGCAAAAAAATAATTCAAATGTTGTTGAAACCTCTGAGACATTTCTATGAATTCTAGGGTTCCATGGAATATAATATGAAAACAACTAGACTGGAATGGCTCTATTTGCACTCTTAGTGTTTATTCAATCCATGACCTTTAGGTGACATAAACAGCCACCAAACCCTCTCTAGACTTCATATATGAAAGTGGTATCACGCTGGTAACTTCCTGATCTGAATCTCTTCCCCCTTCCTTATACGCAACTCTATCCTCCCCTTATAGCAGCTAACTCTAACATTTTGCCCTACTATTCTCAACCCCAATTCTCTGGTTTCATTCATATCCACAAGCTCCTCAACTGCATTTCCTAGGCTGGCTTTCCAAGTTTCAACCATACAAATAATGTGACCCTATAATGAAGGGGGAGGGGCAGTGATATGTGTCTGTATACTTGCTGGTAGTTACAATGAAAAACTCCCAGTGTCTGAAAACTGAGCATATTGTACATTCAAATTATTACCTCTTCTTAGCTACCATCAGAATAAATGTAAGGATCTCAACAAATCTGAAAGCAGCTCTAAGAAAATCAAAACTGAAACCACATAATGATAAAGCTGAAGTATGTTAGGGTAAAGCATACAGACGCCTTCAGTGTACTTCGAAATGCATCCAAAAAATCAAGATGGACTAATGGTGGATAGATATTTGATAAAGCAAATATAGTAAAATGTTTAATTGCTGACTGTGGGTGGTAGGAATAGGAGTGTTCACTGTATAATTTCAACTTTTCTGCTTAAAAAACTTGCTGATAACATGTCGGGGAAAAAATAATCCCATGCTACAATGAGGGAAAAGGGATAGCTGTATTCAAGGATATCCTCCAACAATTCAGGAATACAGATATTAGAGGAACAGGGATCCTGAGACAGTCCTGTGTAATATCACGGTAATGCTATGGTTTGTACTTTACACAATGCCTTTCATTCAATTAATTGTATCTCTAGTAAATGCCTACTATGTCTCTGGCACTAAATAATAAATGATATGAAGGACATAAGAGGAAACATCAGGCTTCTTGCTCTTCAGAAGCTTCCAGTTTCCTGGAGAAAGCCGGGTATAATTTAAGACAGTAACTCTGACCAAATCCTTTACTTTTTGTGCCTTAGATTGCCGCAGTAAGGAAAATGGAAAACGCCCATGAGAGGACCAAGAGTCGGATCAAGATCCTGTGTAAAGTCTATGAGGACTGACAATTCAAAGGGCAGAGCTGGGAACATAAGGGATAGGCTAAAAATACTGGGAGCACGTTGTACTATTTTCCAATTCAAACCTGTCCCATGAGCCAATGAAAAAGGTGGAACTCACCCTCTCCAACTAGTTTGCATTTGAACCACTGTAGGAAGCAAAAGACACTCTGGATTATAAATCCCCTTGCTTGTGCACGCTGACAATTATGTACACAAACTCTCACCACCATCCATAGAGAAAGCTACACAAACTCTCACCACCACCCATAGAGAAAGCTCTACTAGTTTTGGGAAAGAAGCACACAGAGTACCTTAAGTAAATTATGAATTTGTAGCTCTAATTAATGTGTACAGAAATGGTCCTATCAGCTTGGCGCAGTGGCTCATGCTTGTAATCCCAGCACTTTGGGAGGCTGAGGTGGGTGGGTAACTTGAGGTCAGGAGCTCGAGACCAGCCTGGCCAACATGGTGAAACCCCGTCTCTACTAAAAATGCCAAAAAATTAACCAGGCGTGGTGGTGTATGCCTATAGTCTCAGCTACTCAGGAGGCTGAGGCATGAGAATCATTTGAACCCAGGAGTCAGAGGTTGCAGTGAGCCAAGACTGCGTCATTGCACTCCAGCCTGGGCCAACAGAGTGAGACTCTTATTCAAAAAAAAAAAAAAAAAAAAAGAAAGAAAAAAAAATATATATATATAAAACAAGCAAGCAAGCAAAAGAAAAAGAAATGGTTCTATTACGTACACAAAGCACATGGTTTAAGAGATGTCCACAGACTCACAAAGACCACAGACCATTGTTTTTCTGCTTCTCTACTTAGGTGAAGAACTGTTCTTTGGTTTATGTGGTTTAGTTTTTTTTTTTTTTTTTTTTAGATAGAGTCTCATTCTGTCACCCAGGTTGGAGTGTAGTGGTGCGATCTCTGCACCCTCTGCCTCCTGGGTTCAAGTGATTCTCATGCCTCAGCCTCCTGAATAGCTAGGACTGCAGGCGTGAGCCACTGCACCCAACCCAAGAACTGTTAAAGAAACTAATTGTTTATCCAATAATTAGATGTCCTTCAGTGAGAGATGCTCCACTGAGCACAAAGCTTATCTGGCTGATGAGATAGACAATGAGGCTACTATTCTAAATCCATTTTTATATCTTTCTTCCTTTTCATTTTAAGTTGATCCCTACAGCTGTTTAAACAAAATGGAAACATCACTAGTGAAATGCACAAATTATAACTATTATTAGCACAGTTCACCACACTGGGCTTTCAACATGTGATATAAGGTTGATACGATAATAATGATGATGACAGTGATAGTGATGATGAAAGTGCCATTCTTTCTCAAGCATTATTAAGCACTTTAGGCCTTAACATTGTGATTTTCATAAAAGCTTTGACCTCAGCTATGCTTATTGTACTGATCATAATAAAATTTGTATGATTTAGCTATGACCTTAATCTAACAAATATTCTAAGTCTATGGTTATAAGACGAATGAGTCAAGGTTTCAAGCCCAGAAATTAAGGAGCAACCAACATTCATCTCCCAGGCATGGTTCTCTCTTACAAGACAGCATCTGTTGTTGGCTTCTCAAAGCTTTGTCTATTAATAGAAGAGTTGATGATGGACACAATCTTCAAAGAACTTCCATATGCACTGAACTTTTATGATGTTCAAAAATCTTACTAAATAATCACAAATTCCTATTGACTTGAACTAAATGATGACAAATCTGAACTCTAATACTTTTTACCTGGGGACAGAAGAATATTTTTGTCACTTCCCTTGCCTCAGTCTCTATGCAATATTTGATAATTAATCATTTACTGACTCATTTGTTTTGGTTTCAAAGAAAATTCACATGTGAGCTTATTCTTAGAGAAGCTGAAAGGACCTGTAAATAGATCAATAACTTAGTAAATTCTTAAAACTGGAATGTTTTTATAAGTCTCAAAGCACCATACAGGAGAAGAGAAAAACTTTGGAAGGATCATTTGAACCAATGGAAGTCCAAGATGGTTTGACTCTACCTACCTTAGAGATGAGATATCTGTGTCCTCATTTCACATCAGTTATGTAGATGGAACACTAGATATGAATTTTAGCTGTCCAAATCTGACTCCTTCCATGAGAATCCTGGTCAAGCCCAATCTTTATTGTGGACTTACCTAGCACAATTTAATACACTTGAACTCTGAAATATGTTTCAAACATTTATATGCGTGCAAATTTAGAATCCTGTAATGGATAAAGGAGATACTTTTCAAAAATAAAAACGTAATGTCTGATCAATGTTTCCACTGATTTGGTATCCTGACAAAAGGTTCTCTTATACAAAGTTCTTACAGACAGTTCATTCACATTAACTAAATAATACTTTATTTCACTTGAAAGAAAAGTATTTCCTTGAGATATTATGTGTGTGTGTGTGTGTGTGTGTGTGTGTGTGTGTGTGTGCGTGTGTTTCTACATGACTTCTTAGCTTTCGTTACAATCACAACGGGTACTCTGAAGACTATGTAAGAATCAAAGACTGGAGATTCCACTTTTCAAGAGTTAGGACCCCTTTTGTAAGTGAGACAGTTTCTCTCCTCAAGTGAAAATGAATTCTTTCTAAATCAGAGGCTGGGAAAGTTAGGAGATGTTACAAGAGGTAAAAATTAAGTCCATTAAATCCCAGACCCAGATTTAGTCTCCATAGAGACAAGGGAGATAAATAAACCAGCAACCTTAACAAATGTGCTGCACCTTTGCCAGACATATCTCTGACTTACCATTATTTTTACTTAAGTATCTCTCAACCCAAACATAACTGACTCTGAAGACTACAAAACCAAACAGAACTAGGCCCAAAAGAAATACGAACACTCACGGAAGCAAAGGGCAGGCAAAAGAGTCAAGAGCTATCCCCCACCCTTAGCGACATGCTCTCCGTTCCCCTTGAAAAACTATTGCAACATGAAGCTCCAGAGGCAATGACATATGGGGAAAATATGTGGTGCCAAAGCCGAGAAGAAACCATGTCAAAAAAGAAAAACAGACATGAAGTAACCGACCTAATTAGAAGAGAAAAGTGTACTTACAGCAGAGAAACAAGTATATCTGAAAACAGGGAATACAGCTGAAGGTGAGGGGAACTGCTCTAAGGAGGCTCATGACCTTAAAGCGAATTTTTGTTGCTTATCTAAAGGAAATCAGAAGATGAAATAGGCATCGCTCTTGAGCTATAGCTCCATTAATATTCTCCTTAAGTGGACCCTGGACCTTTAAACGTGAAGATTCATTCCCTGTCTGGCACTGCTACGCATTCATTAAAAGCTCTGAAACAAATATTTGTACTTGGTGTCATGTGGGATACCAGGATGCCTCTACCAACCACCAAAAATGGAAGAAAGAGAAGTGGAGGCTCAGGATGATGAAATAAAACAAGCCAGAAGGAACTAGAGCATTGGAATCCCATGTTTAGACTCTCCGACAGGAGTATCCACGTTCTTGGTTGGTTACTAAGCACCTACTGTGTGATACATTGGAATATCCTGCTTGTGATATGGAGTTGAGTACAGAAGTTTCTCAACATCTAAGTGAGCATATATTTTACAGCAAAATGTACAAACAACATCACAACATGAATATAACCTCAAAAAAAGTGATACTTACATTTTTCCTTGTGTCTTCTAGTTCTGTCCACAGGTATATATCACTTTGCATGTTACAATCAAAGCTATATATACAATTTTGCATCCTGCATTTTTTAGTAAGGCCATATTATACAAATTCTTTTCATATTGCTAATGTAAGTATGTAAAATCATAATTTTTAACAGATTCATGAAATTCCACTGCATACATGTATCATACCCTACTTAACCAAAACTATCTGTTGAATAAATGAACTATTTCTTTCACATTAGACATTAAAATTCTCTTTTTGTCCTCACAAATAACAATGTGATGAATACTTATACAGCTTTTTTCGTTCTTTTTTTTTTTAACTAATATTTTAAACGTTAATTTTTTTTTTTTTTTTTTTTAAGACGGGGTTTCACCATGTTGGTCAGGCTGGTCTGGTCTTGAACTCCCAACCTCAGGTGATCCACCTGCCTTGGCCTCCAAAGTGCTTGGATTACAGGTGTGAGCCACCACGCCCAGCCCTTCTTTTTTTTTTTTTTTTTTTTTTTTTTGAGATGGAGTCTCTCTCTTGTTGCCCAGGCTGGAGTGCAGTGGTGCAATCTCGGCTCACTGCAACCTCCACCTCCTGAGTTCAAGCAATTCTCCTACCTCAGCCTCCTGAGTAGCTGGGACTACAGGCACGCGCCACCACACCCGGTTAATTTTTTTTTTTTTTTTTTTTTTTTTTGTATAGAGACGGGGTTTCAGCATATTGGTCAGGCTGGTCTTGAACTCCTGACCTCGTGATCCGCCCACCTCAGCCTCCCAAAGTGCTGGTGGATTACAGGCGTGAGCCACCACGCCCGGCCTTTTTTTATTTTCTTAGAATAATTTGTTTCTTAGAACACATTTCCCAAAGGATGATTGCTAGATTCAAGGGTGCCAATCTTTGTGCCTTTAGCCATATATTGCCAAACAATGTTCCAAAAGGCTTTGTACCAACTTACAATGCTGCCAGCAGTGAGTAAGTGCATATCCATTTCAAGTTAACCATATTGACCTTGGGTTTTCTTTTTGTAAGTGAAAAGTGTGCCTTGCTGATGTTAAACATGCTTATCTTTGCATACTAGTGAGGCTGAACGTTTTCCATGCATTTCTTTACATTGTGATAGAACGTGAGTGTCTTTTACCCAATCTATCGGCTGGATAATTCATTCAGTCAACAGTTAGGAAGCATCTACCACGTGCTAGGCCTGTGCACACCTTCTTACAATCCGTATGAGCTCTATGTATGATATAGAAAGTATGCATCTTGTCATATGTGCCACAAATTTTTCCTGGTGTGCTTTTTCATTTTATTTATTTATTTATTTTTGAGATTGAGTCTTGCTCTTTCTCCCAGGCTGGAGTGTAATGGCGCGATCTCGGCTCACTGCAACCTCCGCCTCCCTGGGTTCAAGCAGCTCTCCTGCTTCAGCCTCCTGAGTAGCTGGGATTACAGGTGCCCGCCACCATGCCTGGCTAATTTTTTGTATTTTTAGTAGAGACAGGATTTCACCATGTTGGTCAGGCTGGTCTTGAACCCCTGACCTCATGATCCACCCGCCTCGTCCTCCCAAAGTGCTGGGATTACAGGCGTAAGCCACCGCACCCGGCTCTTTTTCATTTTAATTATACTTTTTCACTGCAGGACTGTATACATTTGAAACTGTTGATTTCTTCCTTTCCAACTTTTTAAAATCATTTTATAGCTTACAAGGTTATCATCTATCCAGGGATTTGATAATTATCCTATTTTCTGTGGTCTTATTTATAAGTTTTCTCACAGCCCCATATTTTCCTAAATTTTCCTAAAATTAAAAGCTCTAATCCCTACATTTACATAAATCTTGAGCTTTAACATATCTAGCTTTTTTTTACCAGAAGCACATAATTTAAAACAAATTTTAAAATCAAAGTTAGATTTATCTTTCCATGTGCTATACTGCATGGAAAATAATTGATTTTTCACCTCCTGTGTTGCAACTCAAAGTAGATCCAGATTTATCTTGGAAGATTCAACCCAAAATACCTTGGTTCATATCTCTTTTTCTTTCTCAGGTCAAAGAAAAGTGAATGTTCTTAACATTAGCACCATCATTGCCTGACTGATTTTTCTTAGGATTGCTTTAAGGCAGTCCCCTTGCTATTCAGAGAGAGGCAGGTCCTCAGGTTAGCAGTGGTATAACCTGGCACTTGTTGGAAATACAGAATCTCAGGCCCTACTCTAGACCTGCTGCATCAGAATCTGCACGTTAAAGTGTGAGAAGCACCCAAGCAGACTACAGGAATCCTCCAGAATTAAATAAAACACCCGTACCTGTCAATGCTCCTTAATCAAGCGCCATCATCAGAAAGCATCCCTCCCTAAAATGTTTGCCCTCAACCCTTTTAAAGCACCCCCTTAATATGATCGTCACCCAATGTCGTACACCTAAAAATTACAAGCCGATACTCTAGAGAGAAAGGATGACCTTAAGTTTGCAGCCTCAATTTATCTAGACCTTGGATTGAAAACTCAAATGTCTATAGAGGTAAAACATTCAGATAATGGCAACAAACCCTTGTCCGTAGTGTCAAGGAGACTACAGGGTCTGCCGAAGACTGTAGCAAACTTCAGAGTTCATGCTACAGCTAAAGGAACAGCAGCCATTTGGCTCCAGCCTAGTGTAGCCAAATAGGAATGAGGGCTCAATACTGCCAGATCTTCTGATATTTCAAGAGAAGCTGAAAAATTTGGATTTCAAAAAATATGAAATCTTTCAATTTTTAAATGCTGGCAATTAAAATTTTAAAAGAACACCTCTGTGTGCCAGATCCAGCCCAGTAGTTTGAGACCTTGGCTCTAGACTGATGATTTCCAAACTCTTTAAGTCTGTGTAACCCATCTGTGCTGATTTTCCTTCTTACCGCTAGTGCACCAAGAAGAGAGGTTACATCAATACAAATGGCACAAATCAAATCACTCTGACTACTGTATTTCAAAATTTTGTGTTTTGTGAATATTTAAAAACTGCCAAATCAATAATGAAAATGACCATATGTCACTGATATAAATATCTCCATGTGAAACACATGTTTAATTAACAATATTGTCACCATTATGGTAGAAATACTCAAATTTAGCCCAGTTCATGTATGAGTTAAGAATTATGTGTTCAAGCTTGTGTTCCAAATAATTTCATAAACTAAAAGGCAGCAAAATGGAATAATTCTAAGTTTCTGAATAATAAAGTTTATCTATGATAAACACTATATTAAAAGGGGACACACCATCATTTAAAAGAACAAAACAGGCCAGGTGCAGTGGCTCATGCCTGTAATCTCAGCATTTTGGGAGGCTGAGGCAGGCAGATCACTTCAGGTAAGCAGTTCAAGACCAGCCTGCCCAACATGGTGAAACCCCGTCTCCACTAAAAATATAAAAATTAGCCAGGCATGGTGGCATGCGCCTGTAATCCCAGAATACTTGGGAGGCTAAGGCAGGAGAATTGCTTGAATCTGGGAGGCAGAGGTTGCACTGAGCCGAGATCACATCACTGCACTCCAGCCCGGGTGACAGAGTGAGACTCCGTCTCAAAAAAATAAATAAATAAAAAATAAAATAACAAAATTTCCTCATGTGGAAACAGCGAAGTCTATTTTACTAAGCTGTTCAATCATTCCAAACAAACTTTTTAAAAATAGAGTATGAAATGCACTGTTTACATTTATTTTCATTTTAGGGCCTTTGGGTCCCAGGCGCAGCTGCATCCATGGTGATTACTGAATATTTTATTTACACATGCTTATATGGAGGTGGCATAAATCATAGGCTCAAAGAGCAGAGTAGAGATGGGGACTTTGAACTGTACCCCTTCGTCTATACCTGTCTACTGAATATTGGGCAATGGAATCGAGAAAAGCAAAGCAATTTTCAGTTTCCTCGTTTACAAAAGGGAAAATAATCTAGCTATGTCCCACCCCTGAAGAATATCAAACCCAAAATGTATTTTTTTGTTGTTGTTTTCACCACTACATTCCTGCCCTGGCCCACAGTAGGGCTGAATGAAGTAATAAGTAAAAGAAAGGAAGAAAGAATACAAGATGCAATTGTGTAATCTTATATATTTCTGTTACAAGGAAACAGAAATTAACAGATTTGGCCAGGCGCAATGGCTCACGCCTGTAATCCCAGCAGTTTGGGAGGCCAAGGCGGGTGGATAGCTTGAGGTCAGGAGTTTGAAACCAGGCTGGCCAACATGGTGAAACACAAAAATTAACCAGGTGTGGTGGTGTAGCCATGCCTGTAATCCCAGCTCCTTGGAAGGCTGAGGCTAGAGAATGGCTTGAACCCGGTTGCAGTGAGCCGGGATCATACCACTGCACTCAAGCCTGAGCAACAGAGCAAGACTCCATCTCAGAAAAAAAAAAAAACACCCAGAATTTAACAAATTCTATTCAGTTGACACACCTGAGAAACTCACTGCTCTAAAAACCCAAGGACACCAAATTTTGGTGAATGTAAAGATGTCACTGGGGTGTGCTTGATATCATAAAAACCACTTGAAACGTGTGTTTGAAAAACTTGGATTTAAATGTTCTACTTTAAGAATATAGCCTTGTACACAAGGTTTCTATCAAAGTTTTCTGCCGCTCGAAGCTGACGGAATTTGCAGATTGCTATGGAATTACTAAGGGCAAATAATGCATGTGAATAGCCAGATCTCACCTAGCTGGCATTTCCATCTGATGAGAGGATGGTCTCTATGTCTCCTTAAAGAACCTTTATATCTTTATAGCTCCTTAAAGAATCTAGTCTCTTTTCTGTGGGAAAATAAAAATAAGAGCTGGGGAAAGGGCACACAGCTAAACTCTTTGCTCTTTCAGTAGGGTACTGTACTTTAAAACTGCCCTAGGGTTCCTGAGAGGAGAGTGACAGAGATTCACAGCCTCCTACTTGAGCCAAAGTAGTTCAGTTTTGGTTTTCTGTATTGGGGTAAGACCTAAAGATTTGTATTTTTTGAAGATAGATTTCTATCATTTTTTTTTTTTAAGTTTGAAAACAACCATTATAGGTAAAGGCTATGAATGAGAGTGATAGCAGGATTTAGACCCAAAAATGAAGACTGCATCTCCAGCAGCAGAGGGAAACTGCTGAAGCTTTTGTCATTGAGCCTGCTTCAAGCCCCAGGGCTTTGGAAGGACTTCCGACTACCACCATAACTGATGAAACGGATTATAAAATTCAGATTTAGCATTTCTAAAACCTTGTCCTATGCTTTTTACTCTTTCAGGTTTAATATATTTAGGTATTTGAAGAGATATATTTTAAAATCTGGGGAGAATTCTGTAGCAAGTAGACATAACAAAGGCAATTCTTGTCACCTGGTGAGCATGTACCCTAACTGAAATCTAAGTACCTACACTGACCATGTGGCTGCGTGCAGGCATGGGCAGGATGAAGGTGAAGGCAAAATCGGAGCAACTTTTGAGGGATGAAATGGGAAATCCTGACAGGTACAGTGCAGGCAAAGGTTACAACCCCTCTTGTGAGCGCATGGAGCACCGGGCAGGGACCATTCCTATATTGTGCCTGGATGAGCCTTCTCTTAGATTCCTTCCTTTCATTATTTTCAAAGGTCAATGTCCTTCTCTCAAAGAGAAAATTGAGGAACCCTGAGTCATCACAGAGTATAAACAAGCCACTGTGGCTAAATGAAGAGGACAGAGGATGCTTATCCAATGCATGTGACACGAAAGGTCTGCTTGACCTGGCTGCCCACAGGTTGTTCTGAACTTGAGGGCAAATCAGAAGAAAATCTCCTGGACCCTATTAATGTCACCCACCAGAAGCACTCTTTGGACTTCCTATCACCAGATTTTGCAGTGCCGGTCCCACATCTTGGCTCTTTCCACCCATGGAGAACGATTCCTAATAGCTGATCAGGTCACCCTAACCTTCTCCTGGCTGGCAGCAGAACTCTCCTCCTCCTGTCCCAGTATTTGCTCCATGCAGCTTTCCTGCTCCCTACTGTTCATGCAGCGACACGAGCAGATCTTTATTTTCAAGCAGACCTTTCAACAGTTTTGTTGTGCCTGGCAAATTCCCTTTACATACCCCCAAGCTGAAAGCAAATGAGATTTTCCCTTGAAAAGGCATTCTCCCCAAAAGCTAATATTTAGGGTAAGCAGTGATATTGGTTGGGTCAATTAAAATGAACCGTCTGAAACCTCCTGTACAAATAAAGCCCTTTGTACAATGCCACCCCTAATACCACAACTTGGAAGGTTGGAGATCAGTATAAGAATTTGTGGCAATTAGTGAAACTTACCTCACACTGGATGTGTGGCAGATAGGATGTATTCAGCAAGGGGTGGATACGGTTGAAAACAACTCCCAAGGTGCCTAAGTTAGGGAAAAAATGAGAATCAAGAGGCAAAGTTACCTTTTTAGAAGCAAAGTTCTGAATTCTAAAAAAAATCGAGTCAACTTCCTTTGAAATGGCTCATGGTAACACATTCTACTTTGTATTTACAACCCTTACAGTTAAAGGAAAACTGCCAAGATGTTCTGCATATTTCTCCAAATGTCTGTTTATCATATAACATGAGCACTGGCAGTGGATCTGGCTCCCTCATTATCAAGCTGTATTAGCTCAAACACTCACATTGTTAGGGGGAGTGAGCTCATGGCCTATTTCAGTTTTAAATTAACATTTGGCAATCACCCGGGTAATCAAAACAAATGACTCAGTCGTTTAGAATAGATTTATTAGTTGAGCCTTTTTTTTTCTCTTTGACATCTTTAGAATATTTTGCCACAGGAGGGCTCGGATTCAGCCAGAATGTAGAGCACAAGTCACCAGAGGGAATATTTAGAGGGGTTGCCATAGAGAACGAGGTGCCCTGTGAGCGCTGAAGTTATCTCCAATCAACAGCAGGATTAGGATGCGGGCTAGTGGGCAGGCTCATCTCAGGGCGAGGATTCTGCAGCACTAGGAAACAGGTGTGCCCTGTGCCGTTCCCATCCCCAACACAAATACGGCCCCCCACGACACGCTGCCCTCTCCAAGCCCCTTCAATCTCCCCACAGGCCCATTCACATCACCATCTTCCTCCCCCAACCACCTGACCTTTATTCAGAAAGGACTGGCTGGGGCAAAGCAGAAAGGGAGTGTGACCATTGCATTATCCCAAAAGTGTGAAATCCTAGAATTCACACCAAAGGCCACTTTCAGATCAACTATGAAAATGTACATGAGCAAATGAAATCTGAGGAAAACACAGTGCCCTGAGCAGGGGACCCTGTCTGTTTTTGCACTGCTCTGTCCCCCACATCCAGGTCAATGCCTGGCACCCAGGAGACACTGAAGTATGGATGAAAACAGGGCAAAAATAAACCAGAGGATTACAACCAGGTGTGTAACCACCCATCCCACCCCCACCCTCCAACCACTTCCAGGCTGATCTTCACACAGGCAGTGGATATAGATGGAAAAACTGTGAATGTGCTGGTAGAATAAACAGCTGGGGCAGTTGGTTCACTAGGCTAATGGGTTCATCTGTTTAGAGATCCTGATGACCACTGTCAGGATCGTCAGGAAGACAAGGCTGAAGACAATGCTTCCCAACTCAAAATGGGCAAATCTGCTGACCATAGGGGACAGGTTCTTGTCTGCCAGGCCAAAAGCCTAAAAGAAGGCAAATTTTGTGCCTGAGGTGAAGCACTAAAATTTGAAAGCAAATGTTTTAAAGTGCCTTAATTCAAAGGAACTCCTTCTAGTCCTCCTCCACCTGTGCTTAAATAGAAACAATATTTTCATATTCTATCATACAAATCTGGGAGTGGTCCATGTTAGGTTTTGTTTGTCCTGTAAGATGTTATGTATCAAGGTGGCAAAAACAAAAGTGTCTCACTTCATTTCTATCTCCCAGTACTTAGCATGGTATTTTTACACAAAAGGCTTTACTCCATCTCATCTCCTACCACCACACTTCACTCTTCTGGAACTCAATGTTTCTAGAAGGTTCCACACCCTTTCATGCAGCTGCAGGAGGAAGGCTGCATGCACAGCTGTTCACAGCAGGGGCACCACAGTCAGACTGCCTGGGCTCAAATACTGGCTCCACCTTATATTAGCTGTCCAGCCTCTATGAGCATCATAATGGCAACCTACCTCATAGAGATAGGGAGGTACCTACATCTGCATGCAAAGCATTTAGCAGTGCCTGCCCCACACAAGGTAACCACTGAATGTTAAATACATACTTGGTACTATTATTGCAGCAGGCAAAGAGTCAAACAGTTATCCAACATGGATGATGACTTCATATGCCGCCACTAATGCTTGGCCGCCAAATATACCTCTCTTTAGATTCAATCCAACTGAAGCTTCAAACCTGAATCTGTCACACACTACCCTTAGCACATTTCATCTTACTCACCCTTCTGGAGTTGACTTTTCCTAGAGATGGGTACAATTCATACCGATTCTACTTGATGGAATGTGGTTCTCTTCTTCAAGAACCAAAAATCACTTCCTTCCTAAGATTCCCACCTTGCCAATGGCTTCCCTGCCATCACTCTGTCTGCTCCTTACCTCTATGCATTCCATCCAGCTTGGAGGGGCTACAGGTGGGGAAGGGAACAGATAAAGTATCTTCTAGTAACCAGACTGGGACCCTGGCTATCCTTTCCAGAAAATATTTTCATATTCTATCATACGACTCTGGATTGGTTCATGTTAGGTTTTGTTTGTTCTGTAAGATGTTAAGTATCTTGGTGGCAGAAACAAAAAATGTCTCATTTCATTTCTATCTCCTAGTACTTAGCATGGTATGTATACATAAAAGGCTTTAAACCATCTCATCTCCCACCACCACACTTCACTCTTATGGAACTCACTGTTTCTAGAAGGTTCTACACCCTTTCATGCAGCTGCAGGAGGAAGGCTGCATGCACAGCTGTTCACAGCAGGGGCACCACAGTCAGACTGCCTGGGCTTAAATACTGGCTCCACCTCATATTAGCTGTCCAGCCTCTATGAGCATCATGAAGGCAACCTACCTCATAGAGATGGGAGGTACCTACATCTGCATGCAAAGCATTTAGCAGTGCCTGCCCACACAAGGTAACCACTGAATGTTAAATACATACTTGGTGAGCATCATAATGGCAACCTACCTCACAGAGATAGGGAGGTACCTACATCTGCATGCAAAGCATTTAGCAGTGCCTCCCCCACACAAGGTAACCACTGAATGTTAAATAGATACTTGGTACTATTATTATAGGAGACAAAGTCAAACAGATATCAAACGTGGGTAATGACTTGCATATGCCGCCACTGACACTTGGCACCAAATATACCTCTCTTTAGATTCAATCCAACTGAAGCTTCAAACCTGAATCTGTCACACACTACCTTTAGCATATTTCATCTTACCCTTCTGGAATTGATTTTTCCTAGAGATATTCATACCGATTCCACTTGATGGAATCCAGTTCTCTTTTTCAAGAATCAAAATCATGTCCTTCATAAGATTCCCACCTTGCTAATGGCTTCCCTGCCATCTCTCTGTCTGTTCCTTTCCTCTACACATTCCAGCCTGGAGGGGCTACAGGGGGGGAAGAGAACAGGTAAAGTGTCTTCTAGTAACGAGACCAAACCCTGGCTATCCTTTCCAGAAAGTCCTTGCATTTTATGTTCTCTGACACCCTCCAGAGGGGCAGAAGAGAGAAAGTCCCAAAGGCTAAGTTGGCAAAGCTCTGGCATGAGATCCAACCCAAGCCCCTGCTGGAGCAGTTTTCCTTCCATAGTGCATGGTATCTCCACCCAGAATTAGTGCACAAAGGAGAAAAATTAACAGCGAGATCTGAACTGCCTTTGTATCTCCATTTCACTTTACCATCTGTACTAACATGTCCCACTTAACATTAGCTGGGGTCATGAGGCTGAAGACACTAACGGTAGGTATATTTGTGTGTACTTTTCAATCTGCAGCATGTAACTGTGTCTCTGACCAGAACATCATACAAATTACGTTGACAATATTGTGCAAGGCAAACAATAAAAACAGAACAGCAGCCAAACACACTGGGTAAGATGACAGCAAAGTAATCCAGAATAAAGCCCAAACACTTTAGGGTCAGTCATGATTTCAAGGAGATCATGGTAATCTTATCCCACCCTGACAGAATTAATAAGTGAAAGACAAACCATTTATATTATTCCAGAAGAAGCCAGGAGTTACTTTTTAGTGACATTTAACACATACAATCACTCTCCTTCAGGTTTAGCAAAAGTATTGTGGTCATGGACACTGCTGACCCTGTCACTACTGACAACCAAGCTTCAATGATCCCCCACATCACCAATCAATTGGGTGAATTACGTGGAAAAGAAAATCCAGAGACAACAGCTGTCTCAATGAACTTAAAAGACGAGTCGAATCAATCAAAAGAGATGATCCCCACAGACTCATTGTCTCCTCTCAATTCTTTAAACGTGATTGTCATGGTAATGGTTCCTTAATCATGTCCAAGTATTCTCTCCCACCCAAGATATAGAAAGAGCAGTAAATTCCAAACAGCTTCTTAATTAGGTACACTTGTGATGGCACTGGGCGGCACAGACTTCTCATTTACCTCACTTTTATTCAAATACTTACGCTACTATAGAGGTCAGGAAACATTGGCATGCGCACCATTATAAACACATTTTAAATGTTTACCATAAAAGGCAATGATAAATACAACTGAGGTAGCCGCTGGCTCATTTCCTTTAACAAAAAACTGGTAAACTGGCTCTCATTTAGCAAAATAATTTATTGGAAATAAGCAGTACAGATGAAAGATGCCTCATTTTTAATAATTCCAACATAAGATCTACAACATAATCAAATCTTTAACAGCATATTCATTTAATAAACAAGCAAAAACTAGAAGAATATTACCAGTTATAGAAATATAATAAAGTCCAGTTTTGTGTCCTTATATTTAGTTAGAGTATTATCCGGTGATATACGCCATACTCTGTTTGGATGATCATTTATTCCACACGTTTCTATATTTATTTTATACGATATAATCATAATATTCCTCACAATTTGGAAAGAGAGGATTTATACTTATCCAGTTTTGGAAAAGATGAGTTACATCTTTAAAAGGTATCTACTAGATATACTAACAATTTCAAGTTGTGATTAGTCCAGATTTTTCTGTGGATTTTTGCAGTTCTTTCAAAAACTAAAAAGTGCACACATTTACCAAAGTTGGCATAGTGAGTCATTTTTAACTTTGCATAGGAATATATGCAACCCTTTAAAATACTGAGTCTGCTTTCATAGATTTTGAAATTAGTAAATAAAAGGTGTCTTTCCTTCCAGATGTGGCATGACCTAGAAACTAACAAAAAGCCCCACCATGCCCTAAATAAATACAAAGGAGCTCTTTCTGTGAGCCATTTCTGGATGCAAATTTAAAGAATTTTTGGTCATAAAGGAAGAATAAGTATATTGGGGGAAAACATAAAGGGAAAAATACATATTTTTAACTGGAATATTAAAACATTAAGAATACTTATGAATCAAAAATAGAATAGAGGCTGGGCACAGTGGCACACACCTGTAATCCCGGCACTTTGGGAGGTCAAGACCAGCCTGGCCAACATCGTGAAATCCCGTCTCTACTAAAAACAAAAAAATGAGCCACACATGGTGGTGTGAGCCTGTAATTCCAGCTACTTGGGAGGCCAAGGCACAAGAATCACTTGTACTTGGGAGGCGGAGGTTGTAGTGAGCTGAGATCGTGCCACTGCACTCCAGCCTGGGCAACAGAGCGAGACTGTGTCTCAAAAAAAAAAAAAAAAAAAAAAAATTGAGGAAACTACAGTTATCAAGCACAAAGAACAAATTGAAACAAAGCAAAAACACAGTGAAATGGCAAAATCTAGCAAGAAAATGGAGCAGCAAATATTTGCTAAAGTCAAAAGGTAAAACCTTGAAATTCTTGTCCTTTGCCCTAATGTTCAACGGTATTTTTGTTTTGTTTTAAAAATATGAAGACTAATGTCTTCTCAATGACTATTACAGTAGCTCCCAAATAAAACAAATGATAAAATAAAAATCCACTTAATTGACTGATAGGCTTGAATTACTCATTGCCAAGTTTAAGACTTCCCCACAACTCCAAGCATTCTTTCCTTAAGAAAAAAACAGCATTTTTTTCCTCTGACATGATGACCATGGGTAGCTTCTGAGGTGACTACAATTCTGTACTTTTCTATAACTTGCTGTAGACCACCTCCGCATTATAACTCCTAAATCAAAGCAACAAAAAACAAAGAATTGTACAGATCCATACATAACAATTTTGCCAGATGCATCTAGAGAGCACTGGCCGTCCCAGAAATCTGAGAGGAGCTCCTGAACCAAAAGCATTCTAACACTGCTGTCACCCCAGCCACCAGTGCCAAATCCTGCCCAATTTTCCTGCAAGAGCTTTCATACATTTTCTTCCTTATAATTTCATTTATATGGTCCTAATTTGGATCCATTATCACTTCACACCAGACTATTTCATCGGATTTCTTAACTATGGGTATGCCCTCTTCTTCATACAGCCAGCATCAGAATCATCTCTCAAATGTACCACCTCAAATGTATCACTCCCATTGCCGAAAACCTTTCGCTAGAGTAAAGGCAAAGTTTCTTAGCGTGAGGTTCAAGCCTCTGGCTTTGGCTAACTCCCTGCATCTGAGGTTCATTGCTACTAGAGAATGACAGGGGTCTTGGCTCATGCCATTGTCCCCTAAACCAGTGATTCTAAAAATTGGCTGTACCTGGGGGAGCCAAGGCAACTAGTGATGTCTGGGTGCCTGCTACAGTTTTTATGTGCCCAAGATTCAGGTGTTGAAACTTAATTGCCACTGCGATGGTATTGGAGAGGTGGGGCCTTTAAGAGGTGGGGGTGATTAAACTGCAAGGGCTTCTCTCTCTTGGATGGAATTAAAGCTTCAGGAGAGCCTTGGCTCTCCTGCCCTTCTGCCTTCCGCCACATGAGGGCAGGGCGTTCCTCCCCTCTGGAGGCTGGAGCAGTGAAGTGTCATCTAGGAAGCAGAGAGCAGCCCTCACCAGAGACAACCGAACCTGCTGGCACCTTAATCTTAAACTTCCAGTCTCCAAAGACCATGAGAAATCGATTTCTGTTCTTTATAAGGTACCCAGTCTCAGGTATTCTGTTATAGCAGCATAAAGACAATGCCCCACCCCCAACAAAGTTTCCTCAGATGTATCTATTGTATACGGCCGAGGCTGAGAACCACTGCCCCAAATTCCTACAGCCTGTAATTGTCAGACTTTATTGTGCCTCAAAATCTCCTGAGAGGACCTTGTTAGGACACAGATGGCTGGGCCCCATTTCCCAGCGTTTCCGATTCTCCAGGTCTGGAGTGGGGCCCGTGAAATTTGCATTTCTAACAAGCTCGTGGTGCTGATGATGCTGATCAAAGGACCTCACTTTGAAAAACACTGGTCTATGGTCACAACTAGTATTATATAGTATAGATATATGTGCTTTATGCATATAATTTTTTGAGACAGGGTCTCACTCTGCCACACAGGATGGAGTGCAGTGGCATGATCATAGCTCACTGCAGCCTCCTGGGCTCATGCGATCCTCCCACGTCAGCCTCCTGAGTAACAGGAGACTTAC
The DNA here is from genome assembly GCA_036589455.1 of Ateles fusciceps. Taxonomy (NCBI): domain Eukaryota; kingdom Metazoa; phylum Chordata; class Mammalia; order Primates; family Atelidae; genus Ateles; species Ateles fusciceps. Next base: position 740,622 of record JAZHEH010001627.1, read on the forward strand.
AAGCGCACACCACCTCACTGGGCTAATTTTTTGTATTTTTTGTAGAGACAGAGTCTCACCATGTTGCCCAGACTGGTCTGGAGACTCTTAGGCTCAAGCTTCTGTTTTCCGAATCTCTTCCACATTTTATGAATCAATCCACAGAATATCTTAAAGATGATCTTGTTGAGTTGCCTTTTTATAAACTGAGACCCAGAGTGGGGGAGATGATTTTCCCAGAGGTTCCAATGCTTAGTGGCAGAAATTGGGCTAGGATTCAAAACTCCTGATTCCTTCCCCACACCCTGTGCAGTTCAGTACTCTTTCCACCTCCAATTAGAGTGGGTGTTCTTTGCTTGAAGAGATCACTGTTTTTTTTTTGTTGTTGTTGTTTGTTGTTGTTGTTTTTTGAGACAGGGTCTCTCTCTGTCACCCAAGCTGGAGTGCAGTAGCACGATCTCAGCTCACTGCAACCTCCATCTCCCAGGTTCAAGTGATCCTCCTGCCTCAGCCTCCCAAGTAGCTGGAAGCACCACAGGCACGCACCAGCATGCCCTTTTTTTTTTTTTTTTTTTTTTTGTATTTTTAGTAGAGACAGGGTTTCATCATGTTGGCCAGGCTGGTCTTGAACTCCTGACCTCAAGTAATCTGCCCACCTTGGCCTCCCAAAGTGCTGGAATTACAGGAGTGAGCCACCACGCCTGGCCTTGAAGAGACCACTCTTGTTTAAGGCTCCCCCACAGTATCTAGCAAGCCTAGCAAAGTGCCTTGCTCATGTGAGTAAGCACTTGACAAACATTTTTTTATTTCATCTTACTAAGTACTCATTCCCATACTTTTCCTAAGTTGGCTTTGGCACTCCATGAACTGTTTCCTTACACTTCAACAACTGGGCAGCTCTGCTCCAATCAATTAGCCCTGGAGCAAATCCCTCATATCAGCACACATGCTGCTGTTATCTGCTATAGGGATAATCATAAGCACATAAGGAAAACTTATGGGGGTTTAAAAGTGGCAGAAATGATAACTAAGTTTATAAGGTGACAAAATTCAACTTTCAAGTTGTATGTCAGAAAATATTTACAAAAATATTTACAAAAATATTACCCTAAGTCCCATTTAACACCAACAAAACACTGCAGCAGTAACAATCAGGGCAGTCCAAGAATTATAAAGTGCGTTGCTCTGGTGGTTTGAATATTTATGCCATTTTTTTTCATGTGAGGCCCTCCTGGTTCCTTAACAGAAAATTCAAAAGTAGCTGGATTAAGTGTAAAGAGGAGGTGGAGGGGAAGATGAAGAGGAGCCAATGGGTGGCAAAAAGCAGGTGGGTGAGCAGTAAGGGGGCAAAAGGATGCTGTCACATGCCTATCCCACAAGCCACTGCCACTACACCTCCCTAGTCCTTCCAGGTACTTACAGCAATTAGGGAGCATGACTACACTAGGCCCAATGACTAACCCAGCCTGTCTATTCCTGGGAAACAAACATATTATGATTTGGTTAGATGGTGAGTTTTGCCATCTTCCCAATCAACAAGAATTGCTATAAAGTCACATCAGCTGCAGGATTTGGTGTCAACTGTGAAGCTGACTGAAAGAAATGCAGTGGCAGTGCCACCATTTGGCTCACTACTGGCATCAAGTGACCAGTTAGCCTGGCCACTGAACTGGAATCCCAGCTTCCATCACGAAATGGGACTTGAGGGAGAGGTTATTTTTATCCTCTTTCTCCCTTTCCTCATCAAAATCTGTGTTTAACAGGTGGTACCACATATATGGTCAATTCAGGCAACCAATGAAATTAAGAAAGAAAACTGTCTAACAATAGATGTAACAATGAGTATACATAACAGATGTGTACACAAATAATTATTTCCAATATATGAAATAAAGTTTAATAAGTTAAGCCAGGAGTTTGAGACCAGTCTGGACAATATAGTGAGACCCTGCCTCTGCAAAACTAAAACATTAGATGGGTGTGGTGGTGCACAACTGTAGTCTCCAGCTACTCAGGAGGCTAAGGCAGAGGGATTGCTTGAGCCTGGGAGGTCAAGGCTGCAGTGAGCCATGATCATTCCAGCCTGTGTGACAGAGCAAGACACCATTTAAAAAAAAAAAAAAAAAAAAAATTAAACAGGTGAACTCTATAACCAACTCTTCCCTTTATTGGTATTTTTCAGATAATCTCATGAACTATGAAGTTTTTCACCCTGGGTCTTATCACACTCCTGACAGACAACCACTTCTTTAAGATACCTGCGTGTTGGCCAGGCACGGTGGCTCACGCCTGTAATCCTAGCATTCTGGGAGGCCGAGGCAGGTAGATCACCTGAGGTCGGGAGTTCAAGACCAGCCTGACCAACATGGAGAAACCCCATCTCTACAAAAAATACCAAAAATTAGCTGGGTGTGGTGGTGCATGCCTGTAATCCCAGCTACTTGGGAGGCTGAGGCAGGAGAATCAATTGAACCCAGGAGGCAAAAGTTGTGGTGAGTCAAGATCGCCCCATTGCAATCCAGCCTGGGCAACAAGAGTAAAACTCTGTCTCAACAACAACAACAACAAAATACCCGGGTGCTTGAGTGATGGCTCCCATTTGCCTTCTAATTCTTGATGCCTTCTCAGTTTTTTTCTTTTCCTTGTTAGTTGAGATGTCCTTCTTAGAACTGATTCTCCCCCTCACCCCTACTACCACATACCACAGAATGTTCTGTTCTCACTGCCAACTCAGGAAAGCAATGCATACTTGTAATTGCTCATCATAGCTACCCAGGTCCAATATAAAGAAACCATTTACGTTAATGCCTATAAAACTGAATCTTTTCACACGTTTACTGTAGAGCTGTCCATATTGAGTAAGTGCATGGAAGTTCTGGCATTGGGTCTATGCTTCTACAAGCCATGCAATAATGGCCTTTGACCCAAAGCAATCGAACTCTGACCTGGATATTGGCTTGGAGTTGGCATATGCTCACCAACTATCACTGTTGCTGGCAATACCACAAATGTAAGGATCAAAAGAGGGCCCTACTGGGTTGTAGGGCAGGGAATTGTCAAATCTAGGACTCCACTGCAAAGATGGCACAATGTTTCAAGGGTGGCATGCGAAGTCCCAGCCCGGTGCTCCCACTGACCTATCTACTGACTATTGTGCAACTAGACATGGCATTGGAGGTACTGGGGAGCTCTCCTGGAAGCTCATACTTTCCCTTTTCAGGGGCTCATGCCACAAGTTACATCGCTCAAGGAGAAACATGTCTCTTATTTTACTCATTCTGAAAAACAAATACTGGATTTTATTTATTTATTTGAGACAGGGTCTCACTCTGTCTCCCAGGCTGAGTGCAGTAGTGCGATCTCGGCTCACTGCAACCTCCACCACCCAGGTTCAAACCATTCTCCCACCTCAACCACCCAAGTAGCTGGAAGTACAGGCACATGCCACCATGCCCGACTAATTTTTGTATTTTTAGTGGAGACAGGGTTTTGCCATGTTGGCCAGGCTGGTCTCAAATTCCTAGTCTCAAGTGATCCACCCGCCTTAGCCTCCCAGAGTGCTGGGATTACAGGCATAAACCACCACACCTGGCCACAAACACTGGACTTTAATCCACAAAGTAATAATAAAAAGTTCCCAATCTAGACTTTGTATTTCTGAAACTCATACATTTGAAGAGTTTTTTCAATTAATAGACTATTTTTTCAGCAGTTTTAGGTTTACAGAAAAACTAAGCAGGAGTACTGAGTTTCTATATACCTCCTTAGCATCCACCACCCAGTTTCTCCTTTTATAAACATCTTGTACTGATGTGGTACATTTGTCCCAATTGATGGGCCAACGTTAATATGTTATTATGAACTAAAGTCCATGGTTTACATTAGGGTTCATTCTTTGTGTTGTTCATTTTATAGGTTTGGACAAATGTTGAAGGGGTTCTTTAATATCTTTATGGCCCATTCTGAAAAACAATAAATCACCTTATCTCAGGACAATCTTAATTGCTTTACAGTTGTCAAAGGAAGTTTTCTAGGAATATTATAATGTAAACTATTCACTTATTTTGAATGATTCATGGTTTCAAAGACGGTCATAACACTACCTAGCAAGCATATTCAACTCTGATCATACGAAAACCAAAAACCATTCTTTCACAACTCTCCAATCTCCAGTACAGCTCGAAACTGGAAAGGAGTGTGAAAAGTGTTTGATCACAGGAGAAACAGACTCCAAGACACTATCTGACATGTTGGAATTAGTCTGCTGCCCTCTCGGTCTTGGGAAGTTTATAAAAATGGCTTTCTCATGAGAAAGCAGAGCAGTGCAAGAGAGTGACATCAGGAGACGGGGAAAGACATGGGGGAAGAAGTCAGGCAAGAGGGACAGGGGCAGAAAGCAGAAATCGAGAGTGGCAAGAGAAGACTAGATGCATACCAAAGTAGTGGCAACAGACAGAGAGAGAGAGCCAGCGAGGTATTTTTTTGACACTTGGATTTTCTAGAAGGTGACAAAGGAAGAGACGAACTGCACCTCAATGAAGTAGACTTTAAATTGCCCAATAATTATTAGTTCGATTAAATATATCAATGAGCGTAATAACAGCATATGAAAAGCTTGCTTTGCACCTAAGTGTGTAAAGATAGTACACCTTTCATGCACAGAAAATTCACTGTGAAGCCTTCAAATCTTTTGGAAGCCTCAAGGGATAGAGTTATTAATACATAGTAACTTTATATAGAAACATATATACACACACTAGCTGGAGGGATATATGAATGATTAGAGAGATGAGAGAGATAGACACATACATACACACACTAGCTGGAGGGGATGGATGGATGAATGATTAGATAGATTAGACAGATAACCTTTATTCTCAGTCTTCATTTTTACTTTACAAATCAGTAAGAAGCAAAATTAAAATTTTAGTTTTCCTGTTCCTGAGGGATTTGACATCGCACTGTAACTACTTGGGAAGAACATACACTGCTTTTCTATCAGAATTGTTTTTCTTTTGGGTGTAATTTCTCTTCAAGTACATAATGAAACTATTTACTAAGTAGCTTACTTGCAGAGGATCAGAAAAAGATTCTAAAAATCAATACCTAGAATTTCTCTGTAATATTATTTTAAACATAGAGAAGACAATTGTATTTGGACATAAATCTAGTCTTTTTATAGAGGAAGATCCACAAACTTTCAAATCTGAGTTTTGAAAATGGCTCTCACATAAAAGCATGTCTGGGGAAAGGGGTAGAGGAAGAATGTTCTGGAAAAGGAGCAGGGGTAAACTCATGGGGGTGATAAAAACATTCCACGTCCTGATTGGGGCAGTGGTTTCATGGGTATATACATCTGTCTAAACTCATCAAATTGGAGGCTTTACTTGGATGCCGGTTTTTGTACCCAAATCATGATCAGTAAAGTTGGCATTTTTAAAGTGGCTCTAACAAAGGCCATCTGCTATAAGATGCAAGTATAAACTTTCACTTCCTCATATGAGTTTGGCTGCTTGGTTTCTTTCCTTAGTGTGATTAGCTGTGCTTCGTGCATTGGAAAATTCCTTCTTTAAAGGAGGCAGACCTTCTGTGGCCCAGAGGGGAATGGGTCTAGGGTTTGAAAACTTGTGTTGACTCTGGCATCTGAAGGTGTGGAATCTTTGACAAGCAACTTAAAGTGCCTCTTCAGCCTCTAGAAGCTATGTGGCTAAGGACTTTATCTTCTCATTGTTGTAGGTGAACTGACGATCAGGGTAGTTGCTAGAACGTGTTGCAAAACAAAGTTTGTTAAGTCGAATGTCTAAATCCACTGCTTTGGCTTAGTGATACAAATATTTTTGGACTGATTATTTGCATGTCTGCCTCTGTTGTGTGTGTGTGTGTGTGTGTGTGTGTGTGTGTGTGTGTACACTCTTTAGTCTCTGAGAAGCCTAGGGGAAAACCTGTTATTTCAGTCCATCTGGCCACCTGAAAGTGCAGGTGATTGATTACATCTGTAGGCAGACTTGCAATCAGCTTCCCAACAAGAATGCTGCATAAAAGTAGACCTGGCAGAGTGCACTGGAAAACCAATCCTTAATGTCTCATAAATCATACATTTCAAATCTGACAATAATCAAACAGCCTAATCCACACTCTAAAACTAAAAGTGAGTGACAAGACTTATAAATTAATCAAGTATAGACATTAATTTTGTGCCATCCTTGTCAAAAGAATCTTGCCAATAAAGACTTTGCATTCCCAGCTATCATTTCCTTAGTACTGAAAGGAAATTTAAAATCTTGTGAATATTACAAATTCTTGTGATTAGAAAGTCTATGGAACAGCTCACACCTGTAACCTCAGCACTTTGGGAGGCCAAGGCAGGCGGATCACCTGATGTCAGGAGTTCGAGACCAGCCTGGCCAACATGGTGAAACACCATCTCTACCAAAAATTAGCTGGGCATGGTGGTAGGTGCCTATAGTCCCAGCTACTGGGGAGACTGAGGCAGGAGAATCACTTGAACCCAGGAGGCGGAGGTGGTAGTGAGCCGAGATTGTGCCATTGCACTCCAGCCAGAACAACAAGAGCGAAACTCTGTCTCAAAAAAAAAAAAAAGTATATGGAACATTTAATGTCTTGCAATAGGAATAGGAATAACATCCAGAGAGTTTGCATGTGGTAAATAGAAGCAGTAAAATGCTGACAAGAGATACTTATTATTTTGATTGTTCTTTTCTTTTTCTAGGTTTCAATGCATTTCAAAAACAGTCCACGGGTATTTTCTATCTGTGTCTTTTATATCTATAGCAGTTCAAAAATGAGGCAGAAGTAAATCTCAGTGGTTTAAATACAGAGGGGAAATCTATTTTCAGAAGAGAAATGCAGGAAGCTGGGGAGAGTTGGTCCCTTACTGACAAATCCATTAGCAGACAATAACAAGGAATAGGAGCAAAAACTACTATGTCTTGCAATAGGAATAACATCCAGAGAGTCTTTATATGGGTAAACAGAACATCAATTCTACAAGCAGTAAAATGCTGACAAGAGATACTTATTATTTTGATTGTTCTTTTCTTTTTCTAGGTTTCACCGCATTTCAAAAACAGTCCACGGGGTATTTTCTATCTGTGCGTTTTACATCTATAGTAGTTCAAGAATGAGGCACAAGTAAATCTCAGTTGTTTAAATACAGAGTAAAATCCATTTTCAGAAGAGAAATACAGTGTACTACCGGAAGCTGAGGAGAGCTGGTCACTTACTGACAATATACATATCCATTAGCAGGCAATAATAAGGAACAAGAGCAAAAACTACTTAAAAATACACCCCTAGGCAAGAGTACAATTCTCTCACTTGTTCAAATAGTAAGCCTTTGGCAATAGGTATCCATACTCATTATTTCATGCAGCTTTAGCATTTGCTGGGACTCTGGCTGTAAAGAAGGGATGATTTTGTGTTCACATGTATACATTGCCTATATAATCTCTGTACATATTTTGTTTAATCCTATTTGTCAATGACATTTCTGTATAGAGTGACTACAGCTCTTTCACTCCACACCTGCCCTGGAGATCAGCTTCCCCTGCCCAGCCTAAGCTGGAAAACAGCCCTGGCCCCGCCCAGGGTGGGGTAATTGTAACACTGGAAAACGGGGGACAAGGGCAAGACGCAGTGGCAGATGACTGTGATAGAGGGATATGGATACGTGGAGAGCCTGGGAAAAGGAAAGTGGGTGCAGTCTGGTGGACTGAAGAAGAGTCACCCTGAGAGTGGAACAGACACAAAGAGTGACCCTCACAGCTACAGAAAGAAATGAAGTGGGGCAGGAGAAAGGGAGAAGAAAGCGAAATAACTGATTTTTTTAAGAATGCCAGATTAAGGCCGGGTGCAGTGGTTCACGCCTGTAATCCCAGCACTTTGGGAGGCCAAGGCGGGTGGATCACCCGAGGTCAGGAGTTTGGGACCAGCCTGGCCAACATGGTGAAACTCTGTCTCTACTAAAAATACAAAAATTAGTCAGGTGTGGTGGCACGTGCCTGTAATCCCAGCTACTTGGGAGGCTGAGGCAAGAGAATCACTTGAACCCGGGAGGCAGAGGTTGCTGTGAGCCAAGAGAGCACCACTGTACTCCAGCCTGGGCAACACAGCGAGACTCCATCTCAAAAAATAAAAAAGAATGCCAGATTAAAACAATAATTTCATGTATATGTGTGTAGTTTAATGATACCACACTGCTTGCATTTACTACAGTTTAACTTTCCACCTTAGTTTGGAAGCAGATGCAATCTTTAAAATCTCTGTCCCACAATTTCAACAGCTATTTCCCTTTATAAAGAAAAAATACTTTCATGAAGCAAAAGCTCTCATTTTGATCTTCCAGGCTACCACGTCTAAAGACTCTTTTATTTTTTTAAAGACTCTTTTAATGTCATCTTTCATTTTTGTACCTATAGGCATACTTCATATGCCTTGGCACTTGCCTCATAAGAAGAGGGGGAAATTAAACTAGAACTAGACGCATCCAAGAGGTTCCTCACCAATAAATGTTCAATTTCAATAAAGCAAGTAACATGAAAAATTCCTGTACTGCCCACACTTGTTCTCAACATATTCTGAAATTAGGAAATATTATACTTGACCTTTTAGTATCCTTTATAGTATATTCCCAACAGAAGAATTTGTTCTTTTGAGGGACAGGCCATCAAAAAGTTCTTGACTGTGAGGAATCTTTAGGAAATAAAAATTTATCCACCTATGAAGACAACCTAAAAATTCAAGCTGGAACTTTGACATTAGCATATTAGGTGCTTGGCCCCTTTGAGCCTCAGTTTCCTCAACTGTAAAATAACAAGGGGTAGGTACTCACAGCCTCTTTTAGCACTGAAACTCGATCATTCAAGCTGGAAGAGGAGAAATTTGAAGGAGCTATCCTTAAGCTTCTTTACACAGCTGCCAGGAAGAGGCTATAGCATAGTTCTCCAACTACCTGGCAGCTTTCCCTTTCATGGGTTAAGACCATGACTACTTCTATCTAGAGATGCAGCAATCATTCAGAAAAATCTCCTAGTAATTTTTTAAAAAAAATAATAGACTATAGAAGTTAGAGGTTGTACAATGGGATTGAATCCACCATTTTTAGAAAGTACTGCATTTTTAAAGGACATACAAAATACTGTCATTAATTTTTGGGTAGTGGATTATGACTGATTTTTGTTTTCCTCTTGAACTTTTCTATATTTTCTATTTTCCTACAATAAAAAAGTACTATTCTCGTTGAAAAATCTGATTTTCAAAAGGATCATTCATTCTTGCAAATTCTATCAGATTTTTCAAGTCTACTCTAGAATGAATGAATGGGAGATGGGACAGATCAGATGTCTATACACAGTGGTTGATTACCCAAGTGGCTGATTGCTGTAGTAGAATCAGGACATTATTATTATAATCAGAATCTATGGCTCATAGTTCTATGTGGAAATCAAAACACACATTTCATCTAAATAACATTTTTTTCCAGCATCCTGGCTCTTGAGAATCATGGTTAAAATTCCTTTCCAATTTGAAGTAAATGAAATGAAACATGCGGTCCTTTTCCTGCCCCCCCATCCCCCCCTAAAAAATGCTTTCCAGACAAAATGATTGTGATTGGGCTGGTTTTAAATGTTTCCTCTTTTTGTGCTCTGAAACAAAACACATCAAAACTTAAAATAAATATTTAGTTGTCAAACCAAAACACCCCATACGGAAAACACAAGCATGAATTTGATACCGCGTATTATAAAAACAACTTCCATAGCAAGCACAAATGTTTAAATTATGTAAAAAGAAGACAAAAACCAAATGGTGTCACCCCTAAGTTCCACAGGACAGCCCTAAGAAAGGTGGAAGGTGATCTACCGAAAGGATAAGCACAGACTTCCATAACTTTCAGGTTTATGGTTATCAAAGCACAGCTCGGAAAATTCAGGTAAGATAAAAAATGAAGTTGAACAAAATGACAATCACTGTTTCGATTTGAGTATATCTCTAGAACAAATTCCATGTAGAATTCAATTCTCATCAGCTGAGGAAGGTACAGCAATTCACCTCTCTATTCTCTACCTGAATATAATCCATCATCTACTACACGTTACCTCTCAAATTCCATTTTTTTTTTTTTTTTTTGAGGCAGAGTCTTGCTCTGTTGCCCAGGCTGGAGTGCAGTGGCACAATCTCGGCTCACTGCAACCTCTGCCTCCTGGTTCGAGCAACTTTCCCTGCCTTAGTCTCCCGAGTAGCTGGGATAATAGGCACCCGCTACCACACCCGGCTAATTTTTGTGTTTTAGCCATGACAAGGTTGGCCAGGTTGGTCTTGAACTCCTGACCTCAGGTGATCCACCCGCCTTGGCCTCCCAAAGTGCTGGGATTACAGGCGTGAGCCACTGTGCCCGGCCTGAAATTACTTCTTACCCAGGACCAGTTACCCTCCTTTCTCCAAGAACCTCAACTTACTTCCAAACTTTAGAGTAAGCAGCAAGAGTGTCTTAGCTGTGGGACATCATTTCAAATCCCAACCCTGCTGCTTATTAGTTGTGCAATCTTAGACAAGTTACTTACCAAACATCTCCCACTCTCATCTGTGAAATGTGCATCATAACTGCAGAGTTGCTGTGAGGATCAAATTAGACAATGGGTGTATATTTAATTTGTGTGCTTCCTGAAATTTTAGTAGGTGTTCAATTAAATGTTGGTTCCCTTTTCCCCCTACTCCTTGTCACTTACTCCAAGTATGATCACATTTAATATTCATGGGTTTAATTACTCTCAGGCAAACCCAATGGTATATAAGACATATAGTAATTTTCATTTTGTTAAGATTTTGACTGATGCATGCCGAAAGGGAGATAATACGTAGTTGTGCTTAAAAACATGAACTTCAAAGGAGTAATAATCTTCATTCTGATTTCTATTTCTAACCTTGACCAGCTGTGAGGCCCCGGGCAAGTTCCTTTACCTCTCTGAGCGTGGTTCCTCATTTACAAAATGAAGAGACTATATAATGTATACAAGTCCTCTGGCACAGAGTAAGTGCCATAAATGGTAGCTGTTATTTTCTTTAATTCTTCAGGTTAGTATGCAGGAACTAGTCTTATTTATTTATGTAGAGACAGAGTCTCACTCTGTCACCCAGGCTGGAGTGCAGTGGTGCAATATCAGTTCACAGCAACCTTTGCCTCCTGAGCTCGTGATCCACCTGCCTCAGCCTCCCAAAGTGCTGGGATTACCGGCGTGAACCACAGCACCCAGCTGGAACTAGTCATTTTTGAGACTAACAAAGTGAGCTCTGTCAACTACTCAGTCACCTCAAGACACTGTTATTGTTCTCCACTCTCCTGGAATTATGTTCTACTACATTTTGTAGAGGAAATTACATCAACCTCAGCATTATCGACATTTCAGGCTAGATAATTATTCGCCGCCGGGCACTGCCCTATGTGTTGTTGGATAATTAAGCAGCATCCCTGACTCAACCAACTGGATGCCAGTAGATCGCATCTGGCAAAAATTGTTGAGTGACCCCTGGGGGCAAAAGCGCCCTGGCTGAAAACCACCGGTGTGGCACTATCCATAAGAGGGAATTTCTCCAGGCACTCAGGAAGTAGCCCTGTAGAAGATCAAAGGTTTATTCGAGCCACTATTTAAGACTATCCACTCTTCTGGGCTCCGTCATCCATTATTATCCATAATTCAAAGCTGACCCCAGAAAAATATTTTGGAGAGGCCCAATTTGCCACCAGAGATGCATGAGGTCACAGGAAGGGGATGCCAGCCATCCACTTCTCCCCTACTCTATACAGTGATACAAAGCTGAATGTAAACATCAAGAAATCAGCTATGTCTTACTTACTTTACATAAAACTTATTTTTTTAAAAAAAGAAAAGGCCATAGACCCTAACATGACTTATAAACCATATGATTTCCCAAAAAGAAAAAAAACAAAAAACAAAAAACATATGTCTTCATTGAGAAGGCAAGATACAAATGATGCAGTGAATAAGTGACCAGAAAGAAACGCCCCACCGTTTGCATGGTTGAAGCAGATTTACCGTATAGAAGGTTGCCATGTGTATGTTCAAAAACTCCACACAATTCTTGATTATTCACAACAGATTCATTGTCTATTTTTCATTTGCGTAACTGCACCAGAAAGGCGGAAGCCATTTCTTATCAACCATATACCCCCACACCCAGCACAGAGCCTCCAACAGCGGAGGTAACTCAGCAAATGTTTGTTGAATAAACGAACAGTCATATATTCTGCTTAATTTAGTACACCACTGACCAAAAAAGAACCTTTCTCTGCTCTTGTTCCACAGGAGCTAAAAAGAAAAGATCTTTTAAGAGAAAATTATTATAGTCTACTCCCTCTTTATCCCAAATCCAAACAACTACATAGTTCAATTAACCAAAAAAAAAAAGTTCAGTAGGCAAAAGTTGGGGAAAGCAGCCAAATAGATAAGGCCTAGGGTTCAAGCAAGCAGGAACATTTGGTTCAACTCCCACAAGGTTATAAAAGCCAAAGTCACTGGCACCAGAGGCGGGGGGAGGGGGGCGGGAAGGGGAGAGGCGAGGGGAAGAAGGGAACTAGGAGGTGGAGAGTGGGAAAACAGGCTTCAGTCGCAGGAGACTACCTTCCACGCCTTCAACAAACTTTTTAATGCTCAAACTTTAGAGGTGAGGGTAAATTTCTTAGATGAAAACTTGATTTACAAATTTTCAAACGAGTACTAGTAAAAGTTATAAGCACATTTAGCAAGAGAATTTGATCCGATTTCTGTTCATTCCTGAAATATCTTTCATCTTTTTTTCTTCCAGTTTTAGAGGGCAACAGATTCTCAAAAAGCCAGGTAAAAGATTATGCCATTTACACCTTTTGTCCAGAGAGAGAAACTTAAAGCCCATTTCCTATCAACATGTTTCTCTCTGTAAAAGATTTTTACCACTTTCTGCATTCCACTCCTCACAGAAAAAGAACATTAGGCTTAAGTTGTATTATAAAAATATGCTATTTTTTCTATTGTTACTTGGGCACAGAATGAATACCATATTAACATTATAATACAATAGTGCAAATAAATGCATTCTTGTCGATCTTTGTGACCAAAAATCGATTTCCTCTTAAACATTTCCAGTTTAATACTTCCAGTAAAAAAAATAATTATCTTTTTTTAGTGGTCCATTAATTTAATATATATTTAACCTCCAACGCACTGCTATTATACAAGAGGAATTTCATCAATTCAAATGTTACACAATTTTTTCTTAGTTTCACTCAAAAATCTAGACTTGGTTGAAAAAAATATTTCCCTTTTCTGAAAATTAAATATGGGAATGGTAGCCTAGAATTTCAAAAACCATATATGGTTATAGAATCTATATGGTTGTCTTAGACTGTGTACTTATTGTGAGGTGGTTTGCACAAATCACGGCCTATCTGACCCATTTCCTGTTGCATAAAGATTATATTTGCCCTTAAAAATGTTAAATAAGCATTTTTAAAGACTGAAGGTAAAGACTTGATTGGAACCTTATGTAACCAAAAATGGAAAAACACTGTGAGTCTCACCACATAAAAGGCAAATGCCTGGTTAATACGTACTCTTCTTAAGCAAATATGAGCATGAGTTTGTAAAGGCAAAGCTACCATCCCAGAAGCCCTTGCTTCTTCAGTGTAAGGATCCGCAGGCCTAGTTCTTGGAGATGAGCTGGGGGGCGGGAAAGGCTTTACAAAATTCCAGGGAGCCCATAATTTAAACTTGTGCTATTCTGCAAATGTTCACATTTCCAAGGAAGGCCGTAACATTTACATTAAAACTGTCTTAATCAAGACGACGGAAATAACTATTCCTGCTGTTCTATAAGCTTGCCATAGATTTGATAACCCAGAGAAGAATTACAAGCAATTACAAGATGATGGCTCCAATTAGGAAAACTGGATCTATTCCAAATCCAAATCAAAGGGGGCTCGAATAATCCCGAAGGGATAATTTAAATGAATACAAGGGGACTTCCAGCAAAGACATACGCTTATTCTACCATTTCTACTCTTCTGAAAACCAAGCGAAATGCTACAAGGATGTATCTCCTGCCCTTAAGGAAATTCAAAAACCAAACCTGGCATACTATTAATAAGCCTTGTCCTTTTCTTTTCCCCAAGGGGTCTCCCTAGTACCGGCTTTTTATTGTAAAGGGCAATGAAAACAAACCTGAGAAACTCGCACATTCCCAAATGCAGAAGATAATACAGCACTCAACAGGAACGACACACCAGTCTTCCCCTTAGCCTTGATGATTTTTAAACCTTTACCTAGTCCTGGAAAGACTAAAAGCAGAGAGGTATGGAACAGAAACTTCGAAAGCAGAAACCTCTCTCCCAGAGCCTAGAACAGACTGCACCTTGTCAGGATTTCACGCTTTTTGAGACGGGAAAGGTCACGCCTTGCAGTTTTGAAAACCCACCTTCTAAGGCTCAAACCCGGTGATAGAACCCTAGTGCTTCTCTAGATTCCACGCTGGAGCTGAAATCCCCCCTCTCCCCCACCCCCACTCGCCAACCACCCCCCCCCGCCATCCCCCTCGGGAGAAGAACCACAGCAGGCCCCCCCTCCCCTCCCTTCTCATTCTGCACCCCACCCCCATCCTCCAACCACCCCCTCAGCATCCCCATCACGAAGACCCAGGCGAGCTCCCTCACCTCTACTCCTTCACGTCGCCACCCCCGCCATCCTCCTTGGGCGAAGCAAGGCAGGTCTCCCACCTCCCCCCCTCCCACCATCCCCGCCATCCTTGATGGGAAAACCAATGGAGATCGACCCCCCGCTTTATCCTCACCTGCTCCCCCGCAGCCCCTGTTAGCTATCCTGGCTGAGAAAGACCAAGAGGTGTCCCCCACCTCGCCCCACTCCCCCACTGCCCGCCATCCTTGGTGACAAAACCAGGGGCCCCCCTTCACTCCCTCCCCCACTCCTCACCATCCCCCCCCCCCACAGGAAAACATGGAGAGCCCCCATTTCACTCCCAATCCCCCCCCACCTCCACTGCACTGCCTCCTCATCCCCAACAAGGCGAAAACCCAGGGGAGGCCGAGGCACGCACCAGAGGGGACCTCACAGTCCCTCGTCCCGCACCCCGCAGCCCGGGACGCCCCCAGCCCCAGCGAGGCCGCCGAGGCCGCAGGTACCCAGCCCAAGAAGGCCAGGCAGCGGGGACCGCAGGGACCAGCCCCGAGCCGCGGCGGCAGCGGCGCAGGAGGGCAGCCGCTCCCCCAGGACCCAGGACGCGGGCGGGCGGGAGGCACATACGCACGCACACGCGGAGAGAAACCAGGCTTACTGCGTGGGGATGCTCGCCCGCGCAGCTGTCTCGGCGGCGGCGGCCGCTGCCTGCACCGAGGCCGAAGCGCGGCGGTGGCAGTGGCGGCGGCGGCTGCGGACTGAGCCCCCCTCCGCCGGGCGGGTGGATGTAGGGCGCGGGAGGGGGCGCGAGGGGAGGGGGCGCACGCGGGGGAGGCGGGGAGGGAGGGTGGGGAGAGAGCAGGAGCGCGGGGGGCGGGCGCCTGGCCCAGGGCGGGGCGGGGCGCGCCCGGGCCGGGCTCTGCCCACTGCACTAGGACTGCGTGCGGGGAGCGCGCGCGGGAGGCGGCCTGGCGGGCGCGGGAAGAAGGGCGGCTCTCCACGCACCCCGCGCGCCCACGTGCCCCGCCACTGGAGAGGCCCGGCTCCCTGCCGGGCTCGGGCGCGCGGAGAGGGTGGCTGCGGGGGACGCGGTAGCGGGCTCTTTCCCCAGGACCAGCTGGTATCTGAAGGCCGGGAGGAGGGCGGGCCGGAGGCGCCCGGGGCCACCTCCCAAGCGCTGTGGGCCTTCGAGGCCAGAGGGGAGTCACAAGTCACTGCAGGCGGTTGGGGCTGGGGAGGTGGGGAGACAAAGACAGCCGAGTGAGGGTGGCGTCTCGCCTCACCAGGGGCCTCGCTAACCTGCGCACTGCCTGCAAAGCGGCCCGAGTTCGGGGCGCAAGCCGTTTCGGCCCCGACTGCGGAACCCGGTGGCTCCGAGTGGCTGTGAAAGACCCACCGACGACCCCTCCCCTTATTAACAAGCCGGAGGGAGCTAAGAGAAGCCCCATCCACAATCCCAACGCCACCATCCAGAGCGTTTTAACGTCACTAAGAAAGCACCGATGGCAACGCGGCGCGTGGTGTCTCATTTATTCATTCAGCATTCAGTTTACTGAGCCCTCACCATGTGCCAAGCACAGTGCGGGACGCTGGTGATAACAGCATTGTCTGCAGACAGTACCCCTCCTGCCCTGGGAGCTTGTAATCTAGTGTGGGAGACAGACAATAAAGAAGTGAGAAAATCAAATTTGGATAAAGCCTGTGCAGGAAAAGTGCAAATAGTGTGATTAGGAAAGGAGAAGGTGACGTTTAAGCTGAACCCTGAAAGATATGAAAGAGCCAGGTAAAAGCTGGCCAGAAATCAAGCCAGAAGGAGGGACCAAATCCTGATGCTTTGGAACTAAAAGGTGGTGATTGTGATTGGCGCCAGGAGAGTTGGGTAGAGTACCAGAATGTAAGGCTGGACAGGTTGGCAGGGACCCATCGCAGAATGCATGCTACGGGCAGGTGTAGTCCACGGGCAGGCCACTTCATTCAAAAATCAATGGGAGGGCATTGATTGTAGTGGCTGAACCCCAAGGCGTCACATGGTTCAACTTATATTTAACTAAACTTTTGTCTTTTGGGATGATTGTAGATTACATACATTTGTAAGAAATAATACAGAGAGGTCTGGGGTCCCCTTGCCCAATTTCCCCCAATGCAAAACTATACTACAAGATAACCAGAATATCGACATTAATACAATCTACTAATCTTATTTTGATTTCTCCAGTTTTACTGTTACTCGTGTGTGTGTGTGTGTGTGCGCGCACGCGCGTGTGGTGTGTATGTTTAGTTCTATACAATTTTATCACTGTGGCCTCTTTGCACCACCATGGTCAATGTATAAAACAGTTTCATCATTGCAAGGATCTCACCTGTTGTATTATAGCTATAAAATAGCAATAACCATCTCCTCAGTTCCCCAAGTCTTTCACCATTGGCAACCACTAATCCGTCCTCCATTTCTGTAAGTTTGATATTTTGAGAATGTTTTGTAAGTTAATCCATACAATATTCATTTTGAGATTGGCTTTTTTCACTTGGTTTTGAGTCTCTTGGAGATTCATCCAAGTTGTTGGGTGTTTCCATAGTTTGTTTTTTTTTTTTTTTTTTTTTTTTTTGCTGAGTTGTATTCCAGATCTGATTTACATTTTTAAAAGACCACCTTGACTACTGTGTATGGAGATGGTTCAGAGGAGATTAAAAATTAAAACAGGGAGATTAGTTAGGAGGCTTTCTCAATAGTTCTATCAAAGCTGATGGTCGTTTAGATTAGGGTGGTGCTAATGGAGGGGAAGTGGAAGGATTTGATAGAACAGGGTTGCAGAGGGAATTGGAGTTGAAGTAGAGACAGCATGGGGTAGACAACTGTTTCGAGGCCTTCCATGGTAAAGGGGGAAGAGAAATGGAGCAGAACTGGAGCAGCGAGTAAGGACAAGAAAAGCTGGGTGCAGTGGCTCACGCTTGTAATCCCAGCACTTCAGGAGGTCGAGGCGGGCAGATCACGAGGTCAGGAGATAGAGACCACCCTGGCCAACATGGTAAAACATCGTCTCTACTGAAATTCAAAAAATAGTTAGATGTGGTGGTGCATGCCTGTAATCCCAGCTACCTGGGAAGCTGAGGCAGGAGAATCACTTGAACCCAGGGGGCGGAGGTTGCAGTGAGCCGAGATTGCACCACTGCACTCCTGCAAAAAGAAAGAAAAGAAAGAAAGAAAGAAAGAGAGAAAGAGAGAAAGAGAGAGAGAGGGAGAGAAAGAGAGAAAGAAAGAAAGAAGAAAGAAAGGAAGGAAAAGAAAAGATTCCCTTCTCTTTGTGGTTTGAGAGATGATATCCTGTTTGTCAATAGTTTAGGGATAAATCAGTAGAGAGGGGTGTGTGTGTGTGAGGCATGACAGAAGGCAGAAGGGTTTACTCTTGTCTTTTCTTCTTCTTTTTTTTTTTTTTTTTTTTGAGACGGAATCTCACTCTGTCGCCCAGGCTGGAGTGCAGTGGCAAGATCTCTGCTCACTGCAACTTCCACCTCCCAGGTTCAAGCGATTCTCCTGCCTCAGCCTCCCGAGTAGCTGGAACTACGGGTGCCCACCACCATGCTCAGCTATTTTTTGTATTTTTAGTAGAGACAGGGGTTTCCTCATATTGGCCAGGCTGGTTTGGAACTCCTGACCTTGTGATCTGCCCACCTCAGCTTCCCAAAGTGCTGGGATTACAGGCATGAGCCACCGCACCTGGCCTGACAGGAGGACTTACTAAAGGAGTCAAGTCCCCTGCCTAGGCAAGATGGAATAAGGGCTGGATTCATGGGGAGAGTTGGCCCTCGATTTGCCGAAAGTCATCCTTCACTGTAGGTAGACCGTGATGGCAGGTAAGGGTGTAGGGGCAGTGGTGTACATAGATTCAGCAAATAGATCCTCATGACTCCTATTTGCCTCATGTTGCACAAACTGGCTGGTGGTCTCCCTTACCAGAGAACCAGCAGCAAAAGCCCTTATAAAGTCCCTTCTCTACCCCTGGCACCAGGGCCCTGGGTTTTCT
This sequence comes from Ateles fusciceps, assembly GCA_036589455.1. Taxonomy (NCBI): domain Eukaryota; kingdom Metazoa; phylum Chordata; class Mammalia; order Primates; family Atelidae; genus Ateles; species Ateles fusciceps. The sequence goes on from JAZHEH010001627.1 coordinate 759,325, forward strand.
CTTTTCCCCTTCTAAACTCTCAGAAGCACTGAAGTTTGGTCCTTCTAGATGGCAAGAGAAGTCCTGCTCCACTGCCTAGGAGAAGAGGAAGCCAATCTGCCCCCACTCCATCATGGAAAGGCGCTGAACAATTAGCTCGGCCACAGACAACTCTGCACCCCATACCAGCCCTGCACCCAGCCCAAAAGAAACAGCCAAGAGGCACCCATGATGGCAGGCTCTGCACAGAGGACCTTCTCTCAGGGAAACTTCTGGCTATTCATTGGCATTCAACCAGTGTTAGTTGTGATTCATTCCTCTCAAGACTTTTTCCTTCCTCCCTCTTCCTTTATTCATTCTTCCTTCTTGCCTTTCCCCGTTGTCATCCCCACCCCCATCTCTGCTCAACTCTACCTTCCTTCCTGCCTCCTTCACTTCTTTCCTCCCTTCCTCCCTCATGCAGACATTGGTGATGCTCTAGGTACAGGGCATGCTGTCCTGCTTCCCACATTGCCCCAGTTTAGTCTGAGCCCAAGGCCAGCCCTGTCTGCCTCTAACACTTCATCTCCTTGAGTCAGATGCAATTTCTGTGCGTCATGGAAACAACATCGTTCACTCAAAGCATGTAAGGGACTGTAGTGTGTGTTGCAGAACAAGCAAAACGAATAAAAGGAAAGGAGTTGCCCAAATTGTGAACTTGTGTGCTACATTATGGTAATGTTTTCAGCATTAAGAAGTAAAAAGAAATTAAATAGACTAAAATCAGGTAGTGTGATCTCAGATCAGATCTTTTGCATTTCTGTTTGAGTAAGGAAAAGGGCATGAGGAAAATGGCCTTCGATTTCAATAGAATTTAAAACACTCTTGGAAGGAAATATGGAGCATTTATCAGCACACAAAGTAATCAAGTCCTTTACATTCTCTTCAAAAAGTACCATTAGAACTAATAATTCTACATTATTGAAAATGTATTATGTAACAGACAATTTGCTTACATCATTTTATTTACTCTTATACTTTAGATACTTTACAGATGAGGAAACAGAGCCTTAAGCAACTCGAACAATTCTGGAACCAGTATTTAAAACCAAGCAGCATAGCTCTAGAGCCCACAATCCAAACCTCTATACTGTACTTCCAAAACAATGAAAGAAGAGTGTTCATCACTTTTATTACAGACATGCATTGGCTGCTTCTTTCAGGCAAGTGATTTTTTCCCCCAAAGTGGTGCTAAGTCCTTCATCTGACTTTATCAGTGGAACCCACAGGGAAGCAGTGGAGCCACTTCATAATCATCACATGTCCCATCAATGGTGGAGCCCAAAACAACTCCCAGAAAAACACGTCTACTTCTCCAGACAGCCTTACTCCTGCCTCTCCCCAGCCTGTTAGGCTGTCAGTCCAGGATCTAGAAGGATCTCCAGAAACATCCTGTGCATTCCTTCTCTTGAAACGTTAGTTACTGCCGGTCCTCTGCCTAGAACAGTTTCAACCACTTCCGGGACATCTCAGCGTGACACAGTAGTTCAATCTCAGTAGGTCCAAGGCTGAAGTCTCCCCTGCCTGCCCCCACCCTGACCTATTTTTCTTCCCATATTACCTTTCTCCATTAATGGCACACCACCCACCCAGGTGGCCACAGTAAAAGCTTCTGTTACTTTTGACTCTGTCTTTTCACATCCCATAGATCATCAAGTCCTAAGAAATTCTACTTCTGAAACAGTGAAACCTCACTGTCTCTTTCAAGTCATTCCTGACCAACTCAGGCAGAATCCAGTTCTCCCGTAGCATTGGTCATGCCGATAGCACAGCAGGTAATCATGGCATACCTGGTCATTTCATGTGTCTATTTTCCCCAGCAGATCATAAGCTCCTTGAGGGCAAGCAATGTGTTTTCCTTGTTTATACTTCCAGTTTCTTAGAACATGGTAAGCATTAAATTATAGTAGTTTTTTGTTTTTTTGAGATGCAGTTTCACTCTTTTGCCCAGGCTGGAGTGAAGTGGTGTAATCTCTGGTCACTGCAACCTCCACCCACCGGGTTCAAGGGATTCTCCTGCCTCAGTCTCCCGCTTAGCTGGGATTATAGGCACCTGCCACCACGCCTGGCTAATTTTTTGTATTTTTAGTACAGACGGGGTTTTGCCATGTTGAAAACTCATTATGGTAAAATACAAACATATGCATAATAGAGAAAATAATGTAATGAACTTTCACGTACCTAACACCCAACTTCAAAAATTATCAACACATGATCTATTTCGTTGTATTTATAGTTCTCCTACCAGTTCACTCTAACACACATACACCAGATTATTTTTAATCAAATGCAAAACATCATATCATTCCATCCAGAAATACTCAGTGTATATTGCAAAAAGATAAAACGCTTTTCTCCTTTTCATAACATAAGAACAATATCATTATCACACTTAGGAGTAGTTAGCTAAAATTCCTTAACACTAACAAATGCCCAGTCAGGATTCCGAATTCTCCAGATGTCTCCCAAATGTTGTTTTTACAGTTCATTTATTTCAACCAGGATATTTTTTGTGACATGTAAAATTCACATTTCAGTGTCCAGAAATAAAGTACTGTTGGAACACAAGTACATTCATTTGTTTACATATTACCTGTGGTTGCTTCCTCAATACGGCGGTAGAACAGAGTGGTTGTGACAGAGATCATGTGGTCCACGAAGCTGAAAATACTTACGTCTGCTCTTCACATAAAAAGTTTGTTGATCCTTGATATAAACAGTTTGTATTTTTGGTGACCTGGTCATCTGTTTAATGATAAACCTCTTTCCACGTCACAAAATATCTTTTTTGTTATCATTTTTAATTGACACATAATCATTGTACATCACTGTATACAATGTATTTCAATACATGCACACAACGTGTAATGATCAAATCAGGATACTTGGCATACCCATCACCTCAAACGCTGATAATTTCTTTTCTTTTCTTTTTTCTTTTTCTTTTTTTTTTTTTTTTTTTGAGATGGACTCCCGCTTTGTTGCCCAGGCTGGAGTATAGCGGCACAATCTTGGTTCACTGCAACCTCTGCCTCCTAGGTTCAAGTGATTCTCTTGCCTCAGCCTCCCGAGTAACTGGGATTACAGGCACACACCACCATGTCTGGCTACTTTTTTTTGTATTTTCAGTAGACACGGGGTTTCACCATGGTGGCCAGGCGGATCTCAAACTCCCGACCTCAGGTAATCCACCCGCTTTGGACTCCCAAAGTGCTGGGATTACAGGCATGAGCCACTGCGCCCAGCCTTCATTTCTTTGTGTTGGCAACATTCAAATTGACTCATAACTTTTTGAAAATAATTGTTAACCGTAGTCACCCTGCAGTGGCATACAATACAGAACTTATTCCTCTCATCTAGCTGTAACATTGTTTGCATTAACCATCTTCTCACTACTACCTTTCCCCTTACCCTTAACAACCTCTAGTAACCACTATTCTACTCTGTACTTACATGAGATTAACGTTTTTAACTTCCAAGTGTGAGTCAGAATATGCAGTATTTGTCTTTCTGTGCCTGACTTATTTCACTTAACACAATGTCCTCCAAGCTCATAATGTTGCTGTGAATGACAGGGTTTTGTTCTTTGTTTATGGCTGAATAGTACTCCAGTAGTGTGTGTGTGTGTGTGTGTGTGTGTGTGTGTGTGTGTGTGTACCACATTTTTCTTATTCATTCATCTGTTAATGGACACAGGTTGATTCCATATCACAGCTGTTGTGAATAGTGCTGCAATAAAACTTGGGAGTGCACATTTCTTTTTGACATGTTGATTTCATTTCCTTTGGATATATACCCAGTAGTGGGATTTCTGGATTATAGTCTAGTTCTATTTTTTATTTTTTGAGGAACTTCTATACTGTTTTCCATAATAGCCGTACTAATTTACATTCCCACCAACCATCCACAATAGTTCAATTTTTTCTGCATCCTCCCCAGCATTTGTTATTTTTGTCATTTAGATAATAGCCATTCTAACTGGGGCAACGAGACATCTCATTGTGCCAGCCGTGATTTTTTAAAGGCCCATTTATTACATTTGGTTACTATGTCTCTAATAAAAGTTCTTGGGTGAATGGATGGATGGGTGAATGAATTCTCTCTACCCTCTTTCACCCATTTCTCCCAAATTTTACCTGTTTTACAAAGTCCAAATTTTACCTGTTTACAAAGATCTCTCTATCTGACATTGGAACCTGCTCAAACCCTTTTGTCTATCTCTCTCTCTCTTTTCTTTTCGTTTTTCTTTACTTTGTTTTTTTGTTTGTTTGTTTTGTTTTGTGACGGGGTCTCACTCTGTCACCTAGTTGGAGTTCAGTGGTGCGATCTCGACTCACTGCAACCTCAGCTTCCCAGGCTCAAGCGATCCTCCCACCTCAGCCTCCCGAATAACTGGGACCACAGGCATGCACCACCACGCTTTGCTTCTCTCTTTTTCTGTAACACGTATCATAACTGTCTCTTGCCCTTATTACATTTAATCTTATATTAAATATTTTATGATGGCAGCTTATCTCTCATGTAAAGTTTTCAGCTTCTTGAGGGTAAGTAAAATGTCTCACTCAGTATTGTGTATTAAAACCGCAATTACTTTTGCACCAACCTAGTACCTACTGGCACAAAGCACAAGGCCTTGCTCATATTAGACAACCAAATAAATTATTTCTAAACAGAATGGAGTTAATAATTAAGACCAACATTCATAGTATCCTTTATCTACCTCAGGTATAGTCTAAGAACCATGCGCCTTGAAATCTTGCAGACATGGGTTCAAGTCTAAGCTTGGCCTCGGTTGGTGGTGTGGCCCAGGGTAAGTTACAAAGTCAGGAATGTTCAAACATTTTGGCTCACATGTTTCCTAAAATAGTTTTGAAAACCTATGTGCCCTCACATCATTCAATTTAGAAATAATTTATTTGGTTGTCTAATATGAGAAAGGCCCTGTGCTTGATGCCACTAGGTACACAACAGTGAGTAAGATATTTTACTTACCTTACCATTCACGTTATAAGCTGATATCCCAACTTTTTCATCCCATGTTTAAATAATTACAAAATGAAGTTATTTTGGGCATATAGTATATATTGACATTCTAAAATGGTTACATCACTTTTTATTCTATCCAATTAAATTTAAATAGAGTAGTTTTTTCATACCCACCATTAGCCATTTAAATATTATACATGATTAACTTCTTTAACAGTTGCAAATTTTACATTGCTCCTTTTTTTGCCTTAAAGTCGTATCTCCATTCACTTCTTTACAGAATTTTGTACTAATGTGATATATTTTACACATATAAGTCTGTTTTTCATCACTCTGTATACACCTCTGCAATGCAAATATGTACATAAATTAAATTTTACTAATTCTTTCACCATAAAGTTCTACGTGTTAAAAAAAGTTTTCTAGGGGGTGGAGTATAAAAAAGTTTCCTGGATAGAATTATCTTTAGTACACAATTAATCAAAATAACTTAAATATTTTACAAGATTTGAAAAATAATTTAAATGCACAATGTAAACTTTTTTGAAATGTACTTTTTAGAGATGGATGAAGTCTTTTTCAATTAGTTCATGCATTTGTAGATAAATATTGCTATTGTTAGAATGAGACAGAGTTCTGCATCAATTTTATTTTGACTTTTTACATGTTTTAAAAATATTAAGGCTAAGAAGCTTTGTTCACTAAGCTAGAAGGACTAGAAAGACGTGAAAAGAGCTTGTCTCACAGTGTTAACATACAAACCTTTGTATTTCTTCTGAGTTGTATACCCAAAATCTCATCCCATCACGATCTATTTCAAAAATTAATTTTAATGATTTATTTGGTTGACAATCTATTAGATCGTTCAGCATTTTTTTTTTTGGAAGACAAAGAATTGGAAACCACCTGTGTTGCAAAAGGTCTTGTTACGCAGGTTCAGGGTCACTCATTTTTCCACAACAACACCGTTGTTTTGGCTTCTTCCTTTGTTTGGCGCAGGGAGGTTTATATCCGCTGGTGCAATAAGCCAAAGTCAGATTAGTGATGGAGAAAGGGGTTGTCTTCCTTTTGTAAAATGGGAGAAGGGCTGTTGAAAAAAAAAGGAAGTGGAAAAGGAGAATCCACCTGCCTCAAACACTGCTTTCTCAGGCAGATCAATTTGTAAAAGTTGAGGGTCTAGAAATTGATTTCTTCACAACTGAATATGCCACAGACTCCTAGAAGTTCTTCATGTGTCCCCAGTGTTATGTGTACCCCAGTATGACTTAATTTACCTCATCTCAGTTTCTACATCTGAAATTCACGGCTAGCATTATCTAAGTCACAGGATTGTTGTGAGAATGAAATTAAATTACCTACCACATGTAATGAACCTAGCACGACATCAGACAGATAGTAGGTGTTTGGGAAATATTAGATTCTTTCTCCACCTTTCCATCTTGACATTCCTATTTTTACACAAGTATGACGGATTATCTTTAGCTTTTTTATAGTCTTTTAAAAACAGAAAAAAAAGGTTATGCTATCAGGCCAAGATTACACATGAAATTAATAAATGTGGGCTGTAAATCTAATCAGCATGCTTCCCCATATATTTTTTTAGGCTTTCAGACATTTCGTAAAAAGGAAAGTACAAACAATAATATAATACTCATGCTCCCACTACCCAGAATTCCCAACTGTTAACAATTTATGTTTACTTTGTCTCTCTTTTAATTTTTTTTTCAGACTTGGTCAATAGGAAGTGTTTTTGTTTTTTCTTTTTAACTTTGTTTCTCTTTTGGGAAATAAAAGAATTGAATATTACAGATAGAATATTTAATATTGTCCTCTGTCTCCAGTCCTATCCCTTCTTTCTGCTGAGTCAATCACTATTCTGAGTTGGTTTTGTTTCATGATTTTGCTTAATGTATATTAGTGGTACCATTAGTCTATATCATTCTGCAACTTTTGTTTGTCTGTTTGACTCAAACTTCTGACTTTATTCTTTTATTCTTTTTTTTTCCTTTCTTTCTTTTTTTGTGAGACAAGGTCTTGCTCCATTGCCCAGGCTGGAGTGCAGTGGCACGATCTTAGCTCACTGCAGCCTCCACCTCCCAGGCTTAAATGATCCTCCTGCCTCAGCCTCCAGAGTAGCTGGGATTACAGGCTTGCAACACCTTGCCCAGCTAATTTTGGATTTTTGTAGAAATGGGGTTTGGCCATGTGGGCCAGGCTGGTCTCGAACAACTGACCTCAAGTGATCCACCCCACTTGCCTCCCAAAGTCTGGGATTACAGGCATGAGCCACCATGCCTGGCTTCATTCTTCATCGTTTCTTCTCCCTGCCACCCTAGTCATTTCAGAAGTCATGTATTCTATTTATATCATACACTCCGAATGAAATCAGTATCTCCATCCTTCTCCGAAACAAGGCAATTTCTCCCACCCCACCTCCAACTCCGTTGTTTTTGTTCTCTGTGATTTTATTTCCAGTTTGGTTTTTTTTTTGGCTTTGTTTTGTTTTGAGACATTCTCACTCAGTCACCCAGGCTGGAGTGCAGTGGTGCCATCACGGCTTACTCTGCAGCCTCCACCTCCTGGGCCCAAGAGATCCTCCCCTCTCAGCCTCCCAAATAGCTGGGACTACAGGCACTCACCATGACAATTGGCTAACTTTTTAATATTTCGTAGAGACAGAGTCTCACTATGTTGCCCAGACTGGTCTCAAACTCCTGGCCTCAGGCAATCTTCCTGCCTCAACCTCCCAAAGTGCTGGGGTTAAAGGTGTGAGGCACTGTGCCTGCCACATGTAATTCTTTTAATTTCTGTAAGGTCAGTAATAATACACCTTCTACTTTTATTTCTTATTTTAGTAACTTGAGTCCTCTTTTTTTTGGTAGTCATAACTGAAGGATTGTCAATTTTGTTGATATTTTCAAAGAAACAACTTTTGTTGATTTTACTGTATTACTTATCTATTATTTATCCAACTTTTTTTTCTTTCTTTCCAATGGATTTTTTTTTTTTTCTTTTTGAGATGGAGTCTCGCTCTGTCACCCAGGCTGGAGTGCAGTGGCACGATCTTGGCTCACTGCAACCTCCACCTCCCGGGTTCAAGTCATTCTTCTGCCTCAGCCTCCCAAGAGCTGGGACTACAGGCGCGCACCACCACGCTCAGCTGATTTTTGTATTTTTAGTAGAGATGGGGTTTCACCATATTGGCCAGGCTGATCTTGAACTCCTGACCTTGTGATCCACCCACCTTGGCCTCCCAAAGTGCTAGGATTACAGGCATGATCCACCTTACCCGGCCAAAGTTTTTATTCAATATGTTACAATCCATTCCTGTCCTTATTCATTTTGTTGCTCAAATTGTCCTAAATTTGGCTAGTGGGGGCCCCTTCTAGCTGGCTCCTGTATCTTTTCTTATTTATTTATTATTATTTTTTTTTTGAGACAGAGTTTCACTCTGTTGCCCAGGCTGGGGAGCAGTGGCATGATCTCAGCTCACTGCAACCTCTGCCTCCCTGGTTCAAGTAATTCTCGTGCCTCAGCCTCCAGAGTAGCTGGGATTACAGGTGAGCAGTACCACGCCCAGCTAATTTTTGTATTTTTAGTAGAGACAGGATTTAGCCATGTGGGCCAGTCTGGTCTTGAACTCCTGGCCTCAAGCGATCCACCTGTGTTGGCCTCCCAAAGTGCTGGGATTATAGGCGTGAGTCACCACACTCAGCCTACTGTATCTTTTTTACATGAGTCTATCAATTTTCGAGTATTCTTTGCTTTCTCACATTACTAGATGTTCCAGGCTCCCTTTGTTCTTCCCTTGCCCTGGACATGGAGATCAGCCATTTCTCCAAGGAGAGCTAGTTCCTTTGAGTGAGAACAGTGTTTTAGACATGAAGATCTGCCAACCAGATCACCCTTTAAGAAAGAACTTGAAGCTGAGCATGGTGGCAGATGCCTATGGTCCCAACTACTTTGGAGGCTGAAGTGAGAGGATCACTTAAGTCCTGAAGGTCAAGCCTGCAGTGAAATATAATTGCGCCACTGCACTCCAGTCTCATGATCTAGTGAGACTCCATCTCTAAACAACAACAACAACAAAAATCAAATTCAGTTCAATTTTAAATAGAAAGGACTTGCTACCTATCAGGTCAGTGGGCAGACTCCAGCTGTCTGCTCCTTCAGTGTCTGCCTCAGCTGCAAAACCCCTTCACTTAAGTGCATGCCCTTCCTGGGGCCACCTACATCCAGTGACTGAGAAAGAAGTAAAAGGCCCAGCTTTTCAGCCCCATTAGGGACACTGTTTCAACCCCATTTTGGGACAGTATTTCGGGACAAAATACTTTTTCCAGAGCTCTCTGCTGGGTTGGTTGAGGCCTGCAACACAATTCATCTTCTTTCTCTTCTCAGTCCTGCTTCCTTTGGTCCTTCTATAGGTATACGTTGGTTGATCTCTAGTAAACATCTTGTACTTTATACTCAATCACAGCATCTGTTTTCCCCCTCAGAGAACCCCCACGTGAGGCAGGTGGTATTTAGAATATAGTAGTCCCCCAGAAACCAACCCAATAGCCCCATAGATACTTTGTTTTTGATAGACATAGAAATTGACAAACACTTCTGGTCTTAAAGCTTGAAACATTTTTTTTTTTTTTTTTTTTGAGACAAAGTTTCACTCTTGTTGCCCAGGCTGGAATGCAGTGGCACAATCTCAACTCACTGCAAGCTCCGCCTCCCAGGTTCTAGTGATTCTCCTGCCTCAGCATCCTGAGTAGCTGGGACCACAAACACCTGCCACCGTGCCCAGCTAATTTTGTATTTTTTTCTAGAGATGGGATTTCACCATGTTGCCCAAGCTGGTCTTGAACTCCTGACCTCAGGTGATCCACCCACCTTGACCTCTCAAAGTGCTGGGGTTTCACCATGTTGCCCAAGCTGGTCTTGAACTCCTGACCTCAGGTGATCCACCCACCTTGACCTCTCAAAGTGCTGGGGTTACAGGCATAAGCCGCCACGCCTGGCCAAGCTTGAAATTTGTATTTGTTTTTATCTGAGTTCCTTCCTCAGAAAAGGACTGTCAAGCCTCTCAAAAAAAAAAAAAAAAAAAAAAGTATCAACTTTTGGAGGCCCAGCCAGGCAGATCACTTGGGTCAAAGAGTTCAAGACAGCCTGGGTCACCTAGTGAAACCCTGTTTCTACTAAAAATACAATAAATTAGCCAGGTGTGGTGATGCACGCCTGTAGTCCCAGCTACTCATGGGGGCTGAGGTGGGAGGCGGAGGCTGCAGTGAGTTATGATACTGCCATTGCACTGCAGCCTGGGTAACAAAATGAGACCCTGTCTCAAAAAAAAAAAAAAAAAGAGAACTGAAACATACCACACCAGCACATGGAGACAATGAGATGTCCTATTCCTTATTCATCATAATTGCTTCCTTGCCCCTCTCTAGTTTCTGTTTTCTTACACATTGTTATATTTCTTCCCTGTTGTGTAAACCCCTAGTTTTTGTTGGTCAGGGAGATGGATTTGAAACTCAGCTCCCATCTTCTCGGCTGCAGCACCCAATTAAAGCCTTCTTCCTTGGCAATAATCATCGTCTCAGTGATTTGCTCTCTGTGCAGCAAGCAACAGGACCTAGACCAAACCCCTGATGTTTTGGTAACACTCCCTTATCCTCAGGGGACATATTTCAAGACATTCCAAGACTTCCAGTGGATGCCTGAAACCACAGATAGTACCAAACCCTACACATACTATGACATTCAATCCGATAACAGGCACAGGCAGGTGGTGACCACAGCATGAACATCGTGGACAAAGGGATGATTCATGTCCTGGGAGGGATAAAGCAGAACTGTGTAAGATTTCATCGTGCTACTCAGAACAATTTAAAGCTTACGATTTGGTTATTTCTGGAATTTTTCATTTAATATTTTTGGGTTTTGGTTGACTATGAGTAACTGAAACCACAAAAAGTAAAACCACAGATAAGAGAGGACTACTGTACAAGAACTAGGTGTTGTGTGCTCACTGCCATTGGGATGTCATTGATTCTAGGCCCTTTTACTAGACAGACATACATTTTAAAATCATGATGCCGGGTGTGGTGGCTCATGTCTGTAATCCCAGCACTTTGGGAGGCCGAGCCGGGTGGATCACTTGACGTCAGGAGTTCGAGACAAGTTTGGCCAACATAGGGAAACCCCATCTCTACTAAAAATACAAAAATTAGCCGGGAGTGTGGCACGCACCTGTAATTCCAGCTACTCAGGAGGCTGAGGCACGAGAATTGCTTTAACTGGAGGGAGGCTGAGGTTGCAGTAAGCCAAGATCATGCCACTGTGCTCCAGCCTGGGTGACACAGTGAGACTCGGTCTCAAAATAAATAAATAAATAGAATCATGAATTCATACTAGTAGCTATATTCCAATCCAACATCACATGGTTCTTCCACTCCCTCCCATGTAACATAACTTGTATTTCCCTTTCCCACAGTGAGAATCCCTACTCCCAGTGTATTTACGCATTTTTCAGCCTATTTACTCATTTGCTGAGTCCAATGATGCACACAAAACAGCTTCAAAATCACTACAGCAGCAGTGTTGATATCAATAAGAAATCACTAAGAAATGTTTAAGGTTGCTTTGCCATTACTTTTATCTATATAATATATCTTACTGAGTGTGCACAATGAGATTGCTGTGTCAAAAGTTAGTGGACTAATTCTTTTTATTCCACTGCATAGTTATATCTTTGGTGTGATATGCAGTTACATTAGTTTATTTGTTTATATTGCATTTTAGTCTTTTCTCATATTCAGTTTTATTTTTGAATATGTAAAATATTAATGTAATTAAAAAACAAAATATACAAAAATATACTCAGAGAAATCCCATTGTTTTTTTTCACATCCCATTCACACCCACTCCTTTTAGGTAATCAGATTGCTTAATATCTGGCTTATCCTTCCTCCAAAATATATTTTGCAGATATTAGCTACTTTCTTATACAAAAGGAGGAATACTATACATAGTATTTCACATCTTGTAAACACAAGATTTAAATTAAATTTTAGTTTAAAATTTGGAGGTTTTTTTTTTAATTTTAATTTTTTTTGAGATGGAGTTTTGCTCTTGTCGCCCAGGCTGGAGTTCAATGGTGCAATCTTGGCTCACTGCAACCTCTGCCTCCTGGGTTGAAGCGATTCCCCTGCCTCAGCCTCCCAAGTAGCTGGAATTACAGGAGCCTGCCCCCACACCCAGCTAATTTTTGTATTTTTAGTAGAGATGGGGTTTCACCATGTTGGCCAGACTGATCTCGAACTCCTGACCTCAGGGAATCTGCCTGCCTTGGCCTCCCAAAGTTCTTGGATTACAGGTGTGAGCCACCATGCCTGGCCAAATTTAGAGATTTTAAACATGCTTGCTTGAAAATCCTTTTTAGGTCATTCCTTTATTTTCATATCCTCAGATATTGGGTCTGTTTGGCCACTTTTTGTGGTGCCCAACTTCCCCATAGATGTTATCATATTGTTTGGGAGCTAATTTTCTATGGGAATTTTCTTCTGCATACCCATACCCGTGGAGGTGGTTTGTCAGTTCTCCCGGTCCTGGCTCCTTGAGTTAGCAAAGCTCAGATTAGGGCTTCTTCCTGTAAGATGTGGTAGTTCCAATGCCTATACTCACATGGCACAAACCAGGCACAGGTCTTATGGTTCTAAAGGGTAGGCAGACCACTTAGGAAGCATGGCTATAAACCTTGCTTTCACACTGAGATCCTAGTGCCAGCCCCCTACCACATACTGGGCAAGTTTGGGCCGCATTTCCCCATGGACTTGAAGCCCTATCCTAGACTGCTCCTAGTTCACCACTGTAGTTTCTGTCTCTGTTCTGGACTGTGACAATTTTCAATTTTCCTCTCACAGTTGATGGTTACGTACTGTTAAATATCTTCAAGACCTTATAGATCATTCCTATGCATTTGAAATAATGTGGGGAGAATTAGGCATATGCTCACTTTACCATCTTGATATAAAACTATTGATCATTTATTCAATAAATATTTATTGAGACTCACTATGTGTCAAGTACTGGCCCAGGTTCTTGGAATACCAAAATAAATTAAAGAAATTATCATAGCTGATCAAAGCTCAATATTCTTTCAGTTTATGCTTTATTAAGAATCTACAATTTACCTTCATAATACAATAAAACATTTAAAATATATTGGGATTGAGGCTGGGTGCAGTGGCTCACGCCTATAATCCTAGCACTTTGGGAGGCTGAGGCTGGCAGATCACTTCAGGTCAGGAATTCAAGACCAGCCTGACCAACATGGTGAAACCCCATCTCTACTAAAAATGCAAAAACAAACAAGCAAACAAACAAAAAGTTAGCCAGGCCTGTAGTCTCAGCACATTAGGAGGCCAAAGTGGGCGGATCACGAGGTCTGGAGACTGAGACCACCTTGGCCAACATGGTGAAACCCCATCTCTACTAAAATACAAAAAAAAAAAAAAAAATTAGCCAGGCATGGTGGCCAGCACCTATAGTCCCAGCTACACGGGAGGCTGAGACAGGGGGAATCACTTGAACCCGGGAGGAGGAGGTTGTAGTGAGCCAAGATGGTGCCACTGTAGTCCAATCAGGCAAGAGAGCAAGACTCCATCTGACAAGAAAAAAAGGCCAGGTGTGGTGGCTCACGCCTGTAATCGCAGCACTTTGGGAGGCCGAGGTGGGTGGATCACGAGGTCAGGAGATCAAGATCATCCTGGCCAGCATAGTGAAACCCCGTCTCTACTAAAAATACAAAAAAATTAGCTGGGCATGGTGGTGCACACCTGTAGTCCCAGCTACTTGGGAGGCTGAGGCAGGAGAATTGCTTGAACCCAGGAGATGGAGATTACAGTGAGCTGAGATCGCGCCACTGCACTACAGACTGGGCGACAGTGCGAGACTCCATCTCAAAAAAATTAAAAAAAAATTAACCATGCCTGGTGGCATGTGCCTGTAGTCCCAGCTACTCGGGAGGCTGAGACATGAGAATGGCTTGAACCTGGGAGGCAAAGGTTGCAGTGAGCCAAGATCACGCCACTGCACTCCAGCCTGGGCAACAGAGCGAGACTCCATATATATGGATTGCTAGGCTCTCTCGAAGGGGTGCCCATCTTGCCTACTTCTTCCTCCCTGCCACCTATACCTGGATATACATTCTCAACATAAAACAATCTTAAGAAAAATAAAAGCTCACTCTGAACAGAAAGCTTTTCTTTTATTCTTCTAATTCTTCTCATCAATTACACTGATGATACCCTCTGAGTCCTTAAATGCTAAAGTAGACCACATGAAACTGCTTCTGGAAAAAAACTCACCACCTACTCAATACTCTACTTCTCCCTGGGACCTCTTTCAGTGGAGATAGGAGCCTTGGCTTTTTTAACAGTAAATTATTTTAAAGAATTCACTTGTGAGGATGAATTCTGGTTTCCGGGCAGACCTCTTACTTAGGTTGCCACCCTCCTGGCATTTTTCCTTTGACAAACGTGTACTTAGGCGGTGCGTGACATTTTTCTTGATTATCTTGTTTTATATCTTTTTCTCCTCCTCTGGCAATGCTAAAATTAAGTGCATTTTCAGTCTCTGGTTAAATGCTGAGACAAAAGTCCTCCTCTGCTCTTTGATATTTAACAGGCTGATGTGCTGACTAATTCTGCAGCAGCCTTCTCTATTAGTTCAGTTGCTAAATATAGAACTGGACATGGTGTCTGATAAAAGTAAGTTAATTAAACGTTACTTTTCATCCATTAATATTTGAGTTGTTCACTGCTGAAGCACAAACAATATTATAGAAAAAGCAACTCAAAATAAAAGTACATATACGGATTCAGAATATTTAAATGTAATACTCAACCATATTTTCTGTTAATTCAGAAGTAAAAGTCACTGATAAGTATGAAACTTTTTTTCTCAAAATGAGGTGACACACATCATAGGCTAATGTTTCCGTTTTTAGAACTGTGGGGAGCTGAGGGAGGCCAGAGATCCACTGAGGAAAAGCCAGTTTAGGCTTTGGGAGTTTTTTCTGTTTGGGGTTACATCGTGATATTGTCATTATTTTGTTCTCTTTGGGGTTAAATCATGCTATGATAATCATTTTCTTAGTCTAGATGACCACATTCAGGACTCGTCCCCTATAGGCTTATGGTAAAAATACGCACAGCTCCTCTCAGCCTGGGATTAAGTCATGCTTAGAGTTGGCTGAATATTAACAGCAGTTGAATTCTGAAGAGTTAGGTAATTTATGTTGTTCATTGATTTATGGGTTTGGCAAAATTGAGCAAAAATGGAAGAAAATGAATTCGTGACTTGTTTTCTAGACTGGAATGATTTAGGCATGAGAGCCGTGCTTGGTCGAGATTAGGCCTATATTTGGGAATCGCATAAGAAGTGCTTCTCTATAAAGCTTGTTAAGAAAACAGCCATGAAGTAGAAGACAGTGACTTAAAATTACTAACGCTGTCTCTCTTCTGTCCCCCTGCAAAATAATTTTCAGCTCAAATAGCACACTGTTAATTGCTGCAAATGCAGTGCAAATGTAAATAGTCTGAATTCTGTGCTTTTTAAAACAAGACAGGAATAAAGAAATAAATAACAATAACTAATGTTTGTTGATGTGCCTGGAAGTGTTTTAAGTGCTTTTCATGTATGATCTCATTTAGTCATTACAGTAACCTTATGGATGAGGTACTATATTATCCTATTTTATACATGAGGAAACTGAAGGCTCAGGGCATTAAGCAATTTGCCAGAGGTCACCCAGTTCTTAAAAGGAGTTGCCAGTATTTATGTTCAGGCACTCTTTTGTTTATTTATTTATTTATTTATTTACACAGAGTTTCCCTCTTGTTGCCTAGGCTGGAGTGCAATGGTGCAATGTTGGCTCACCGCAACCTCCGCCTCCCTGGTTCAAGCAATTCTCCTGCCTCAGCCTCCCGAGTAGCTGGGATTACAGGCATGTGTCAGCCACGCTAGCTAATTTTGTATTTTTTTAGTAGAGACGGGGTTTCTCCATGTCGGTCAGGATGGTCTCGAACCATGTGATCACAGCTCCACATGAGCTCAAGTGATCTTCCTGTTATTGGTAGAGGGTCTTGACCACAAGTTGTCCAGGTTCTGGCATTTTGAACAAAGAATTGGACAGAACACACAGCAAAGCAAGAAAAGAATGAAGCAACAAAAGAACCAAAGCAGGGATTTATTGAAAATGAAACTCCATTCCACAGTGTGGGAGCTGGCCAAGCAGTGGCTCAAAGGTCCAGATACAGAATCATTTTGGGTTCAAATACCCCTAGAGGTTTCCCATTGGCCATTTGGTGCTCACCTCGTGAAAATGAAGTGGTGGCCTGCGATGAGTCTGATTCGTTGCCAATCAGAGGCTGGAGTGAAGTTACAAAGGTCACGCTCCTGTGCAAATATTCTGATTGGTTCCAAAAAGCAACCAATCAGAGGTACTTTAAATTTCTCATCTGCCTGTGCAGAAAAGGTGGGGGTTTGCAAAGGGAGTCACTTCTGATCCTTTTGTTACTTAGGCATGGAAACTTAGGGTTTTCTTTTCAATTTAGTTCTAGGAAGTCGGCCTGAAATGGCCCTAGGTCTCCTGCCTCCAGACCTTATTCTTTTGCTGCACTCCCACCTCAGCTTCATGAGTAGCTGGGACCACAGGCGGGCGCCACCACTCCTGGCTAATTTTTGTAATTTTTGTAGGGATGGGGTTTCCCCATGTTGCCCAGGCTGGTCTCAAACTCCTGAGCTCAAGTGATCTGTTTGCCTCAGCCTCCCAAAGTACTGGGATTACAGGCATGAGGCACCACACCCGGCAGAAATTCTTTTAAAACCTCACAATAAAAGATAATAATACAACAATAAAAACATTAAAAATGCAGTATAATAACCATTGCCATAACATTTGCATTGTAGTAAGTGTGATAAATAATCTAGAGATGATTTAAAGTGTACGGCAGGATATGCATAGGTGATGATGTGAATACTACAACATTTTATATTGGGGATTATAACTGTGGATTTTGGTATCCACCAGTGAATGGTCCTGAAACCAATCTCCCATGGATATCAGAGAGAGAGACAATTGTATAAGGCATGGCCAATATAATGGAAACCCCTGCAAGGGCTGCTAACGCAGAATAAAATCTAAACCTATGGCCATGGCCTGCAAGGACCTGCATGCTTGTCCCTTGCCCCTCTCCCTCATCTCAGCTCCTACCAATCTGTTCCTCTTTCCCTTGCTCCAGCCACGTTGGCCTATCCCTTCATCGAACACACTAAGCTTGTTCCATGTCTGGGCCGTTATGCTTATTTTTCTCTCAGCCGACATCAATCTTCCCCACACGTTGATATGTCTGGCTTCTTGTCATCAAGTCTTCTCTCACCACCCCATCTAAATAGACCCCAACCCCAGGTCACTGTCACATTGTCCTGTTTTTACACCTTCAGAATGCCTATAATTAACAGAATTGATCATCTCTATTTACTTATCATCTCTTTCTCCTGCTAGCATGTAAGTGGCGCAAGGAATTTTTTTGTCCCTTTTGTTCACTGTGCTATCCCAAGTGCCCAGAACAGCATTGGCAGCTAGTAGTGCTCAAATAAATATTTAATGAATGATCAGATGATTAAGGACTAACTTACTTGTTACCCAGATATATAAGTAAGTCATAGGGCTTTGGAAGAAGAGGAGAGAAATAAAAAGAAAGACAAGAAAGAAAATTTTAAAGAGAAGGGCAGATCTAAACTGGGAGATAGATTAAAATGATGATGATTTAGAACACATTTTAATGTTTTTAGGTATAATCACTCTGATTTGCTGTGGCTCTTTTGGATCGTCTGTCAGTTCATTATATTTTAAAAGCCTAAATCCATCAAATGGGAGTGCCATTCAAGCAAGAAAGTCCTTTGAACCTGTAAAATAATTAGCCCTCCTCTAACTTTATCTGTTTTATAAATAATACTCTTGACATTATTAAGAAATTGACAACTAGGCCGGGTATGGTGGCTCATGCCTGTAATCCCAGCACTTTGAGAGGCTGAGGCGGGTGGATGGCTTGAGCCCAGGAGTTCATGACCAGCCTGGGCAACAGGGAGAAACAAAACCCTTTTGCTACAAAATAAATAAATAAATAAAATTAGCCAGGCATGGTGGCACGTGTCTGTAGTATCAGCTGAAGTGGGATAATCACCTGAGCCTGGGGAGGTCGAGGCTGCAGTGACCCATAATCACACCACTGCACTCCAGCCTGGGCAACAGAGTGAGACTCTGTCACAAAAATAAAAAAAGAAAAGAAAAGAAAAATAAATTGACAACTAATTAGCTGTTGACTAGCTTTGGGCAGTAACAATTTTTCCAAACCTCAGCCTTAAAACCTCAGAAGGGGATTACGTTAGCTCAGGAGTCACAGACGCAAAGGGCACCCCCTACCACAGGGCCAGCAGGTCTTGCAACTCATGGAAGTGAGCCTACAGGAGGACCCTGAGAAATTGGGTGAAGCGCCATGCTGCAGTGTGGGCCTGAGATGGCCGGATTTACCCACTTTTTAAGAAAAAGCAGAAATCCAGATTTTTATGACTTGTAAATGTTGGCAACTAATTAAATAGTTTTAAAATACCACCAGGGCCAAGTAAAACATGTCTACAGGCTGAACTTGACTCACAGAACCCTGTCTTGGCTTTCTAAGGTTCTTTCCAACTTCTCAAATGCCTCCCATCTATGAAATTTCTTTTTAAAACTTGACACAAAATCTGGGTAAACATTCTAAAACCCTGACTAGCATAAAAACCTTTTTAAGATAAAAAAATATTGTTTCAAGTAAAATAAATGTTCCTGTATACTTGATTTCCGGCCAGTAACATACTAGATATTTTGATAAAGTTGTTTATTATTTAATTAGGCATAAAACAAGAAGAACCAGCAATTCAAAGAGAGAGGACTATGCTAACTGTGATGTCTTAAGGAAAAAATAGAAAAGTGGAGGGACTAACTTCTCTAGGTGAGGAGTTGGTGTGCATTTACGTCTACTGCAAAAAACAAAACTCATCCAGAACGTTAACCGCAGAGTATGGATCTTGTCCTTGAGAAAATTTTAATCTCACGGGATCTGATTTTCAGTTCATTAAAGAAAGGGGGACGTTTAATGCCAACACCCAGGAATTTTCCACGTTTTTTAGGGAAAGAACTATAATTATGGAAATACCCAGTCACCCAAGGAGTGTATTAAATACTTTAACTATTAGCAGACAAGTTTCTGGAACAACCAAAGTAAACAGTTTGACATTAACTTTTCTCAGATACGATGGTAATGGCTTAGAATTTTTATGATAATCTTAAATCCATTAGGGAGGTCAATTGTTTCCATGTTACCAAAACATACTAATGGGGTAATTCGTTAAAGCTTTGTTACTGTGCTGGACATTGTAAAACACTGAGAAGCCCTGAAATAACAACCTAAAAATATATATTAACACCCTTTGATTTTAAACTTAGAGATTGGTCATGGTGATTTTTTTTTGTATCTTATTCAAAATGTCATAGGAACAATCTGAAAATAAAATTAAGAAACTCTTCAATCTACAATGGTCTCAAAGAGTAAATTACTTAGGGATAAATTTAACAAAAGAGATGCAAAACTTCTGTTCTGCAAAGTACAAAACATCGTGCAAAGAAACCAAAGAAGACCTAAACAAATGGAAAGATGTTCCATGTGCATGGAGCAAAAGATTTTAATATTGTTAAGATGGCAATATTCCCAAACTGATTCATAATTTGATGCAATTCCTATCAAAATTCCAATAGCAGTTTTTGTGGAAATGGCAAAGGCAATCTCCAAATTCATTTGGAATTCGGACAGGCCCTGCATAGCCAAAAACAATATTGAAAAAAGAAAGTATAAAGTTGGAGGACTCACACTTCCAAATATCAAAACTTACCACAAAGCTACGGTAATCAAAACAGTGTGCTATTGGAATAAGGACAGACATCTAGAACAATGGAATGCAATTGAGAGTCAAAAAATGAACCCATAAGTCTATGATAAACTGATTTCAACATGGAATGCCAAGTCCATTAGATGGGGGAAAGAGAATAGCCTCTTCAACGAATGCTGAGATACCTGGATCTCCATGTGCAAAGGGAATGAAGTACTGATACATGCTACAACATGGGTGATCCTTTAAAACAGTATGCTAAGTGAAAGAACCCAGTCATTAAAAACTTACATATTTATGGTTCCATTTATGTGAAATGACCAGGTAAGCTAATTTGTAGTTACAGAAAGTAGAGTATTGTTTAGCTAGGGCTACAGAGTTGGTGGGAAATGGGAATGCCTACTAATGGCTACAGGGTTTCTTTTAAGATACGAAAATGTTCAAAATTGATTTTGGTGATGGTTGCACAACTCTATGAATACTAAAAACCATTGAACTGTATGCTTTATTTATTTATTTTTTTTTTGATGCTTCTCACTCTGTCACCCAGGCTGGAGTGCAGTAGCATGATCATAATTCACTGCAGCCTCAAACTCCTGAGCTCAAGCAATCCTCCCACCTCAGCCTCCCAAGTAGCTGGCACCACCACAGGTGTGTACCACCATGCTCGGCTAATTTTGTTAATTTTTATAGAGATGGTGTCTCGCTGTGGTGCCCAGGATGGTCTTGATCTCCGGGGCTCAAGTGATTCCCCCACCTTGGCCTCCCAAAGTTAGGGATACAGGCGTGAGCCACCGCTCCTGGCCTAACTGTACCTTTTAAATGGGTGAATTGTCTAGTATTGAATTATATCTCAATAAAGCTGCTAAAATGTAATGGTATTCTTCTACTCTTACAGAAATGTAAGATGTGTTTATTTCACAGGCATTGGTAGAGTGCCTACTATATGCCATGCACTGTGCTAGGTGTCGTTGGAGCCAAAACAAAATTTTATATCACTACTGTCTCAGAGTTTATAATACAGTTGTGTATATCAATAACTAGAACACCTGGAAGAAGCCAAAGCTGAGCCCAAGAAGGCACCAAAGTTATGATGAGAATAAAATCAATTCTTAGTGGAGGAAGTGCCTTTTGGGGCTTTGGAGGGTAGCAGGATTTTGACAGGTATAGGTGAGTGAGAAAGGCGATTCTAGCTGTGTGAGGTGGTTAGGGCAGGATGGGGTGGCAATGCACAGGAAGAGCAATGGAAGTGAGAGCACCTATTGTGTTTAGGAAGTGTCAAGTACCCTAGCTGGCCCGGAGGTAAGAACTGAAGTGTAGTGATCCCCTAAAGCAGTGCAAGTGGGTTAGGCCATATTCTAGAGGACATTGAATGCCGTGCCAAAATGTGTGGACTTCTCTCACTAAGCAAGAGATAAATAGGAAGGCTTTTGAGCAGAGGAGCTGCATGAGCAGAGCTGTGCTTTAGACAACACTCTCATCCCCTACCCTACCTTCACTCGCACCCTCGCCCTGAATCACACAGTGCTCCTCAAACGACACATATCTCCTCAAATGACACATGAATTTGAGAGGCTCATGACTTGAAGACACCAGGCACAGAAGAGGCTGAAAATGCCAACACAACAGGGATTGAGAGAAGATCTTAAAACCCTCCAGGGAATGAGTCACACAACATACAAAGGAGAATCTAAACCGTATCAGGCCTCTCAAGAGCAATGCTGAGATGCTACAAGATAACTGAGCAATGCTATAAAAATGTGAGAAGAAAATCATCTTCGACCCAGAATTCCATCCCCAACTACAAATACTTATAGAGTGTGAGGCTAAACACCTTTTCACAGTTGCAAGAGATGAGAAACTTTCTCTCTTATGCATCCTACTTAGAGACTACTCGGAGGATATGCTCTAGCAAAGCAAGGGAATAAAACAAGACTGGAGAACAATTGCGGTTCAGGAAACTAGACCTAACCTAGAACAGTGGCATGGGACAGGATCAGGATGGCAAGTGTGTGTGTGAAACAGACCTAGAAAGCAAGCAGTTGAGATTGGCGCAGGAATATGCTAGGTCCTAGAGAGGTCATGTCTGGGCCAGGTGTGCTGGCTCATACCTGTAATCTGAGCACTTTGGGATGCCGAGGTGGGTGGATCATGAGGTCAGGAGTTCGAGACCAGCCTGACCAGCATGGTGAAACCACATCTCTACTAAAAATACAAAAATTATCAGGGCATGGTGGCACGTGCCCGTAATCCCAGCTACTTGGGATGCTGAGGCAAGAGAATCACTTCAACCCGGGAGAGGAGGTGGAGGTTGCAGTGAGCCGAGATCATGCCACTAAACTCCAGCCTGAGCGACAAGAGTAGAGACTCCGTCTCAAAAAAAAAAAAAAAGGAAGAAAGGTCGTGTCTGAGGAAGCAAAGGGGGACTCGATAGAATATGGAGAAGCCAGTAAAGAAATTATGAAAAGTGGATGATAGATAAACAAAACAAAACTAAAGATAAATTAAAGGCTCCAAGAAAAAAGTATATGACAAGAAAGAGGCTGAGGCAGGCAGATCACGAGATCAGGAGTTTGAGACCAGCTTGGCCAACATGGTGAAACCCTGTCTCTACTAAAATAACAAAAAAAGTAGCTGGGCATTGTGGTATGTGTCTTGTAATCCCAGCTAGTTAGGAGGTCAGGCAGGAAAACTGCTTGAACCTGGGAGGCAGAGGTTGCAGTGAGCCAAGATTGCACCACTGCACTCCAGCCTAGACAACAGAGCAAGACTCTGTCTCGGAAAAAAAAAAAAAAGAAGAAAGAAGCATAGTATATTACTTGACAACTCCACAATAAGTGTTAACATGAGTTGTAATAGTATAAATACTTGTTTTATTTTAAAACGCAATACAACTATAGAGCGTAATATTGGTAGTTCTTTATTCTCCAGTGCTCTTGTAGCATGACAAGAAGTCAATAGATGGTGCTTCCTTTCTGAAACGGATGAATCTAAAAACAGCAATAAAATAATATTGTAAAGGAATGTGGTGCATAATTATGATTAAGAAACAGCTAGAAGTATTTAAGTGGCTGCTTCTGTGGAGCAGCATAAGAGTATGGTAAAGAGTGGGTAGGGGGACTGTGGTTTTTCTTTTTCTTTCTTTTTTTTTTTTTTTTTTGAGACGGAAGTTTCACTCTTGTCGCCCAGGCTAAGGTGCCAATGGCTCATTGCAACCTCTGCCTTCTGGGTTCAGGTGTTTCTCCTGACTCAGCCTCCCAAGTAGCTGGGGTTACAGGAGCGTGCCATCATGCCTGGCTAATTTTGTACTTTTAGTAGAGACAGGATTTGACCATGTTGGCCAGGCTGATCTTGAACTCCCAACCTCAGGTGATCCCCCCGCCTTGGCCTCCCAAAATGTGGGATTACAGGCTTGAGTCACTGCACCTGGCCTATGGTTTTTCATTATATGACTTTCGATTCTGAATTATTTGTTTTGTATTATATATATGTATTCTATTTTACATATTTTAAATTATGCAATTAGTTAAAAATCTAACTCTGGATGTGTTGTGAAGGTTGACCTCGAGAGGGTAGAAAAATAATTTAGAAGGATAGTGTTATAGTCCTGGCAAGATAATAAGGGTCTAGAACTATCCACAAAGCACCTCCTCTGTTAAGTCTCATTAGAATGTACTCTCTAGAGTAGAGACCTTGTCTGTTTTATTCACTGCTATATCCCCAGCATCTAGCACAGTGCCTGGCACTTACAGAAGTTGGACAAATACCTGTCGAGTGAATGAATGAATACATCTTGATGTGTTTCTACAAGGTTAAATTGCATCTTTTTCTGATTCCTATGGTGATGCTTATTAATAAAGAGAATGCTTCCTTATATGGCAACAAAATAATAGCCATGCCACTCTTGTCTCCACTTCCTCCAAACAAAACAGAATGGGGGCGGGGGAATACGCTTCATCTCATTGGAAGCGTGGTGATAGTTTCCTGAGGAGCAGAGATAAAATCTGTAATGCTGATGTGCAGATTCCCAAGTACATGGTTAGAGGGGGATGGTAGGGAGGGCTTGTTTTATTTGGACCTAAGTGTTTAGTATTCCAAGATTCCATGCTCATTATCTTTAGCAAATAGGCCCCAATCTGATTCATAATTGAAAAACTATGATCTGAATATTTCTCATGCAAGATATTTTAGCAGAATTTTGTATAAAATCACCACAGGCTTAGGTGGAATTAGATAAACTGATACTTCAAGAGGCTAAGTGCCTGAGAAGTAACATGCCAAGTTGTACAACTGTCTATAAGCGGTGTTAAGGAGTTCTGCATTGAAATATTAGAAAATAAGAGAGAGAGGCCAGTTGCAGGGGCTCACATCTGTAATCCTAGCACTTTGGGAGGCCGAGGTGGGAGGATCATTTGGGCCTAGGAGTTTGAGACCAGCCTGGACAACATGGTGAAACCCTGTCTCGACAACAACAACAACAACAACAAACACAAAAATCAGCAGGTCGTGGTGGTGTGCACCTGTGTAGTGCCTGTAGTCCCAGCTACATGGGAGGATTGGTCAAGCTCGGGAGGTGGAGTTTGCAGTGAGCCATGATTGTGCCCCTGCACTCCAGTCTGGACAACAGAGTGAGACCCAGTCTCAAAAAAAAAAAAAAAAAAAAGAAGGAGAAAGAAGAAGAAAAGAAGGGAGGGAGGGAAGGAAAGAAGGAAAGAGGAAGAGAGAGAAAGGAAGGAGGAAGAGAAAGAAAGGAAGGAAACAAGAAAGAGATGTTGGTTACCCTCTAGCTGAAAATAACTGAACGTCTGTTTAGACTGCAAGCCCACGTCCTGAATCCTCTTGGACTCCAAAGTTTGAACTTCCAAGCAGATGTTCTACTGGTAAAGGACGTAAGCAAGTCAAGATTTTACAATAAACCCCATCAGCTCAGCAATTGCTAGGCTGATAATAAGATAAAATTAATTCATCCCTGTGTAGTGGTTACACTCCCAGACATTTAAGCCTAGGGTCTTATTACTTCAGCATGGCACAATATTGTATCCGTAAAATACAAACCTATCTGTTAACTGCATGAAGACAAGCTACCAAGGCAAGAAGCTGAGATGCAGGGGGAGGAAAACATGAATCATGTAGGTAGAAACAGGATGCAAGGTGGAGACTCGATTTCCCATATCTCCTTCCCCTCTGGCCCACGTTAATTTCTTCTCCAGCCAGGTCCACTCTGCCCAACTCCCAGCAGCTGCTCCACCTCCAACAATACTCCTTCAAAACTGTGGACACTCCTACTCTCCTCCAACTTGTAGCAGTTAACCTGTTATTTCCTGATAACCACTGGAATTTCTAAGCTAGTCAATGTAGCCTGTGTTATATGGTTTTGTTTCATTGTTACTTTCATAACATGAAAAAGGTTTTTAAATTAAGAGTTTGGAGAGTGTTCAAACTGGAGAGGCCATTTGCCTTTTCCCAGTACACACAAGGCATAAAATATGTTTCTCAACATTGTAGCTGCTAAGTTACACAAATAATTTTCCAGGCGCCTAAACATTTGCTTATGCACTTCTGCATTCCTACAATACCAATTCAAAACATGTGCTGAAATCCTCCATGATTTAGGTGCATACCAGGAATAGAAAGATCATTTCTCAGGCCGGGCGAAGTGGCTCATGCCTGTAATCCCAGCACTTAGGGAGACCAAGGCAGGTGGATCACGAGGTAAGGAGATCGAGACCAGCCTGACCAACATGGTGAAACCCTGTCTCTACTAAAAATACAAAAATTAGCAGGGCGCGGTGGTGCACACCTGTAATCCCAGCTACTTAGGCGGCTGAGGCACAAGAATTGCTTGAACTCTGAAGGCAGAGGTTGCAGTGAGCCAAGATCGCGCCACTGCACTCCAGCCTGGGCGACAGAGTGAGACTCTATCTCAAAACTCGACAGCAACAACAAAAAAATCATTTCTCCTTCACTCTTCTTCCTTTGGAACCAGCAACCAATGCCATCGTAATTCTAGACTAAGCCGTTAAAAGCAAGTGATTTCACTCAGGAAGAGGTGACCATGGTGTTTGCCCTAAATGTGAAAGCTAAGGCTCTATCATTGATCCAGTGTCAGTCAGGGCCTGGGCTGGGTATGGGGGATATAGAAGTGAGCCAAGCAGTCCTGGTCTGTGCCCTCATGTAGCTCACAGTGTAATAGGGAGAGTCAGACCATAACCAAGAACTAGAAAAAAAGCAGCTTTCAGGTTGTGATGAGAGCTACAGTGGAAATAAATAAGAGGGGGATGGTAAGAGTCCCTGTGGAGGCACTACTATGGAGATTCGATATTCTTCATATGAATAAGATAGCCTTGCCCTGAGAAGGTTTCAGTCAAGTGAAGGAGGTAGAGTAAAAACAAGTAGATAAATAATCTAATTGAGGAAAGAAACGAAGGGTGGTCAGAGAGGCCTCTCCCAGGAGGTGCTGTGTCAGCTGAGGCCTCATGGGTGAGACGGGATCGCCTGAGCCCAGAACTGGACAAAGAACATTCCAAGCAGAGGGAACAGAAAAATCTAAAGTCTCTACGATGGGGAAGAGCCAGACATCTCCAGAAAGGAGGTCAGGGTGGATGGTGGAGACAAGAGAGAGAGTGGAAGGAGGAGGAGGTTGGAGAGACGGACAACAGCCAGTTTCCTTGGGGCCTTCAAGCCCATGGTGAACAGTGGGATTCTTATTCCAAGTGCACTGAGAAAATGGAAATGTTGTCTACCATCTCCTATTCCTTGATCTTCTGTTCCGCAGTGGCTCTTCTCACTGGGCAGATGGGTATAGAATGTCTGTGAGAAATAAGTGTCTCAAAGCATAATAAATTCTCTTTGGCCTTACAAATTTCAAAGATATTTAACCAGATATTTACATACAGTCGGTATCTGCACACCTATTCTTGGAGATTGTTATGGCCAAGTAACCTAGTAAGTGAAGTGAAGCCTGAGTCCATTTCCCCCTTCACTCCCTATAAAATGGTTAGCAGGAGATGGTGTTCCAACATGGAATAGCATTTGTTATGTTCATACTGCCTTCCTCTGTTAATTAATAAGTAACTGAAGGCAGTGGTTTGGTGAGTTACATTCTCCTTCCAAAGAGGACAGTAAGTGGGTTACATCAACCTATGTAATGTAACAGGATAAAAAAAATAATTAATAGATAAAATTCATGACCAAGGGAAAAAACAGGAAGAAAAAATAAGTGAAACAAAAAATAAAGTTAAAATAGTATGCTGGAATGCCATAAGTGAATCACAAATCTGGCTTTGGGCTTCCTGGTGGACAAGGAAAGAAGGAAGCAAGACCAAGTTTGTCTTGTCTGTAAGATAAACCAGGCTGGGTGCAGTGGCTCACGCCTGTAATCCCAGTAATTTGGGAGGACAGGGGGGCGGATCATGAGGTCGGGAGGCCGAGGTGGGCGGATCACAAGGTCAGGAGATTGAGACCATCCTGGCTAACACGGTGAAACCTTGTCTCTACTAAAAATACAAAAAATTAGCGGGACATGGTGGTGGGTACCTGTAGTTCCAGCTACTTGGGAGGCGGAGACAGGAGAATTGCTTGAACCCAGGAGGCAGAGGTTGCAGTGAGTCGAGATCACACCACTGCACTCCAGCCTGGGTTACAGAGCAAGACTTTGTCTCAAAAAATAAATAAATACACAAAAATAAAATAAAAAAGATAAACCATAGTTTTGCTCAGGATGAATGCAGCTTTTCCTGGCATAGGAACTTGAGGGAAATTTTCTTTAGTGAGTTCTATTAGATTGGAGACATTACGCTCAAATGGACCTATGTCTCTTTTCAAAAGCAACTTTCGTGGAGTATATTTATACACCATCAACACCCATTTTAAGTGTACAAGTTCCTATATCTTCTAAAAATTTCTACATGAAAACACCTCAGGAGGTTCTGTAATTTGAGGGGGAGAAATATGATCTGTCCTTCAGATAAAGTGATTCATATGACTAATCATACTTTCTCCTAGCAAAAAGCTCTACAATGATTAGTATATTCCTTCTCATTGCTAATCTTACAGACTACAGTATTTTCATTTTATAAAATGGAGATCCTAAGGCTCAGGAAAGTTGAGCAGTTTAGCTGAAGTCACACAATTTAGCCAAAGCTAAACATCAAAATTGGAATGTTACACAAACCATATTCCGATTTCAGTTGCTAAATATGGGTTGGTTTTCCCTGTTTACAGATTGCTACTGTTGCAGTGTGTTTATCTCACTCAACTGAAGTCCAGAAATGTGAAAGAGGTCCAGGAATTCAAACACTATTAAGGCCCTATTTCAGATTGCTAAACACAGATTAAGTGTAAGTAATACATTCCAATACCAAAAACGAAGAAATAAGATCTTTTGCTTTTTTAACTTTTTGGATAAACATATGAAAAATTTATTTTGAGCCTTTAAAAAGTAGGTAGAACATTCCATCACATTGGTTCAAACATCAGTTTCTCAGAAGTTCTCTGGTTGTTGGTTAATGACATATGACCCAACAGGGAATATTAATATATAGATAATAGCTCACAAGCAGAATGTGAAATATTAAGATATTATTGCAAAAGACTTTGCTACTTTTCCAGAAGTATATTAACAGGATAACATGAGGTCCAAAAGATTTGTAAATTTATCCCCTTTGTTTATCCAGCATTTTCAAGTCCTTGTGAAGTATCCTACAGAGCCAAGCAAGGATTTGACCATCCTGGAGCCAATGATCTTGGAGCAGGACATGTTTATGACTTCTTCAGACTCCCCAGCCAGCACAGATCAGGGGCTGGAGAGGGGACAGGAAAGCCAAAGGTGCCTGGTTGGATCACCTAAGAACCTAGCACAGTACTGGGAGCATAGTAGGTGCTCAGTAATTGGATTTTAAAATGCAATAAATAGGATGGGGGAAAGAGTTTTTACATTTCTTGTTTTTTGTACATTAAAAAAAAACCCTTTGTGATGAGTGTAAGTGTGGAGCTTGATGAATTTTTACAACCTGACCACACCTGTGTTGCCAGTTACCCATTTCTGGTGGAGGATTTTTAACAAGGGAATAAACAGAAATGGGTAAAATCTGCCCATGGCCCTGGAGGAAGACATAGTAGAGTAGGGGAGACAATGAACAAATTACATTAAACAATTACAATTAAAATTAGTGTGCTGAGTGCTTTAATAGAAGTGTGCACATGATCCTGCTGAACACTCTAGGGGAAAGAGAGAAAATAAAAAAAAAGAAGTGTGTACATGATACCTAGGGGCATGATGAAGGAAGTAGCTCACTTTACCCTGATTGTTAGTGAAGTCTTCAGCAGAGGAAGGGACACTTGAGATGGGTTTTAAAGGAAAAGAGTTTGCCAAGTGAAGGATAGAGATAAAACTTGGCATATGGAAAGAATAGTGTGGGCAAAGGCAAGTGTGGGGAGAGTTGGGACAAGGTTAGTGTGGCGGAGGCACTAGGGGCATGAACATTCCTTCACTGACCCCACAGCACTCTCCATCTGATATTTTTTCCTGCTTCCTTCTCAGCCCAACTTCTCCAAAGAATCATCTGCTTACACTGCCTCTTCCTCCTCACCTCCCACCCACTCTTCAACCCCCTCCAACCTGTCTTCCAGACTCTCCACTTTATTGAAGCTCTTGCTTCAGTGTTGGCAAGTCCAAGGAACATCATTCTGTCATTCAGCTTCTCAGTGATATCCAAAAGTCAGTCACTCTCTTATTCTTAGGACAATCTTTTTTTTTTTTTTGCTTTCTGTGACATCCCACATCCTTAAGCCTCTTCTGCAGTGTCTTTTACTTCCCCATTTCCTCTACTCATGCAAAGTGTAAATAAGATAATACATGCAAAGTGCTTAGAATAGATTACGGTAAATAGTAAGCATTCAATCAATATTGTCTATTATTATTTATGGTCTCCTGGCAGCATCCTTTTTCATTTTTCCAGTCCTGCTACCAGTTTATTCTTGTTTTAAGTTATTTCCCAATCTTTAAATGTTGTTATTCATCAGAGTTCATGTGTTAAATACCATCTATATACTCATAAATCACAAATTTCTATCTTTAGCCTTTACTTGTTCACTGACCATTTTTTTTCTACACAGCAGCCAGAATATTCTTTTAGAAATTAGTAACAGAGCAAGGATGCCCATTTTCATTACTTTCATTCGACATCAGACTGGAGGTTCTAGCCAGTGCAATAAAGCAAGAAAAGAAATAAAATATATATAAATTGGAAAAAAAAGAAATAAAACTTTTTTCTTCAGACAACGTAATTGTGTATAGAAAAAAAATCTAAAGACTCTACAAAAGAACTACTGAACTAATAAGCAAATTAAGCAAGGTTATGAGACACAAAGTCGACATACAAAACTAATTGTATATTGGCCATGAAAAACTGGAAAAAAATTTGAAACACGTTATTATTTATAACATTAAAAATTTCAAATATGCAGAAAAAGTATAATGAGAGCAGTTCAAGATCTCTAGGCTGAAAAACAGAATACATTGTTGAAATAAATTAAAGAAGGCCTAAATAAATGAAGAGATATATCAAGTTGATGGGTTGGAAGATCAATATTGTTAGGATGTCAAAGTCTTTTAAATTGATCTCTAGATTTCATGCAGTTCCATTTATAATCCCAGTCAATTTCTTTTATAGAAATTGACAAGCTGATTATAAATTTATTTGAAAATGCAAAAGACCTAAACAAAACAAACTTGTAAAAGAAACACTTTGGATGATTCACATTGCCTGCATTCAACACTTACTCTAAAGCTTCTGTGTGGTACTGGCATAAAGATAGGTAAATAGATCAATGGAACAGGACAGAAAGTCCAATGATAATACAGGTATTGCCAGTTAATTTTCAACAAAGGTGCAAAGACAATTTAATGGGGGGAAATGATAGTTTGTTCATCAAATAGAGCTGGGAACAGCTAGATTTTCTCTTTTCTTTTCTTTTTCTTTTTTCTTTTTTTTTTTTTTTTTTTTTTTTTTTTTTTTGAGATGGACTTTCACTCTTGTTGCCCAGGCTGGAGTGCAATGGCACAATCTCAGCTAAGCAATTCTCCTGCCTCAGCCTCCCAAGTAGCTGAAATTATAGGCGCTCACCACCATTCTCAGATAAGTTTTTTGCATTTTTAGTAGAGAAGGGGTTTCACCATGTTGGCCAGGCTGGTCTTGAACTCCTGACCTCAGGCGATGCGCCCACCTTGGCTTCCCAAAGTGCTGGGATTACAGGCATGAACCACCACACCCAGTCGCAGCTAGATATTCTTATGAAACAAAAAGGAGCTTTGGTCCACTATCTCACTACTTAATTAAAAATTACTTTTTACCCGCATCATATACCTAAAGGCAAAAGCTAAAATTCTAAAGCTTCTAAAAGAATACGTACGCAAATATCTTCATGACATGGGATAGGCAATGGTTTCTTAGACAAGACACAGAAAGCACTAATCTTAAAAAAAATTAATAAATGAAACAATTAAAATTAAACATTTCTCCTCATCAAATGACACCATTAAGAAAATGAATAGATTGACACGATGGCTCATGCCTGTAATCCCAGCGCTTTGGGAGGCTGAGGCAGGCAGATCACCTGAGGTCAGGAGTTCAAGACCAGCCTGGCCAACATAGTGAAACCCGGCTCTACTAAAAACACACAAAAATTAGCTGGCTATAGTGGGTGGGCACCTGTAATTCCAGCTACTCAGGAGGCTGAGGCAGAAGAATCGCTTGAACCCAGGAGGCAGAGGTTGCAGTGAGCTGAGATCGTGCCATTGCACTCCAGCCTGGGCAACAAGAGCAGAACTCTGTCTCAAAAAAAAAAAAAAAAAAAAAAAAAGGAAAATGAATAGTCCAACCATTGTGGAAAACAGTGTAGCAATTCTTAGAAGAGCTAAAAATAGAACTACCATTCCACTCATCAATCCTGTTACTGAATATATACCCAAAGGAATATAAATCATCCTACTATAAAGACACATGTATGGGTATGTTCATTGCAGCATTAGTCACAATAGCAAAGACATGGAATCAACCTAAATGTGCATCAGTGGTAGATTGGCTAAAGAAAATGTGGTACATATACATCATGGTATATTATACAACCATAAAAAAATGAGATCATGTCCTTTGCAGGAAGATGTAAGGAACTGGAGGCCATTATCCTTAGCAAACTAATGCAGGAACAGAAAACCAAATATTGCATATTCTCACTTATAAGTGGGAGCTAAATTATGAGAACACATGGACTCACAGAGAGGAACAACAGACACTGGGGTCTACTTGAGGGTGGAGGGTAGGAGGAGGGAGAGAATCAGAAGAAATAACTAATGGGTACTAGGCTTAGTACCTGGGTGATGAAATAATCTGTACAACAAACCCTTGTGACATGAGTTTACCTATATAACAAACCTGTACATGTACCCATGAACTTAAAACAAAAGTTTAAAAAAAAAAGAAAAAAGAAAATGAACAGTCAAGCCACAGACTGGGAAAAAAATATTCACAATACATATAAATGACAAAGGACAAAATACAGAAACTTAATAGAAGAATGGACAAAAGAATAGACACTTTAGAAAAGAAGATCTATGAAGGGCCAATAAACACAATAATGTTTCTCAGCATTATTGATTATCACATAAATGCAAACTAAAACTGCAGTGAAATGCCATTTCATACCCTCTAGAATGACTAAAATCAAAAAGATTGACTGCACAAAATACTAGCAAGGATGTGAAGCCATAGGAAACCTCAAGTACTGCTTATGGGAATGTAAGATGGTGAACGAGGCTGGGCGCAGTGGCTCACACCTGCAATCCCAGCACTTTGGGAGGCTGAGGTGGGCGTATCACATGAGGCCAGGAGTTCAAGACCAGCCTGGCCAACACGGTAAAACCCCATCTCTACTAAAAATACAAAAATTAGCCAGGCATGGTGGTGCACACTTGTAATCCCAGCTACTCGGGAGGTTGAGGCACGAGAATTGTGTGAGCCTGGGAGGCAAAGGTTGCAGTGAGCTGGGATTGTGCCACTACACTCCTGGGAGACAGAGCAAGACCTTGTCTAAACAAAAAAAAAAAAAAAAAAAAAAAAAAGATGGCGAACCACTTCAGAAAAACTATTTAGCAAACTCTTACAAAGTTAAACATTTATCTACCTTTATGATCTAACAACCAACTTTAATCCTGGGTATTTATCCAAGATAAATGTAAGCATATGTCCATGAAAAGACTTACATGCGAATCCTCATAGTTGTCCATGAAAAGACTTGTATAAGAATCCTCATAGCAGCCTTATTCATATGGTCAAAAACCAGACCAAAGCATGCATACATCAGTACGAGAAGGACAAATTGTAATAAATTAATACAATGGGATATTACTCAGCAATAAGAGGAACCAATTACTGATATATATTCAGAGGAACCAACTACTGAAGAGGGAGGGAGAGACAAGGGATGAAAAACTACCTATTGGGTACTATGCTCACTACCTGCATGGCAAGATCAATCACACCCCAGACCTCAGCTTCACGCAGTATACCAATGCAACAAACCTGCACATGTACCCCCCTGAATCTAAAACAGAAGTTGAAATTGTAATTTTAAAAAAAGATATGTTGGCTATTCCCCTTAAGCTCTTTACCCCTTCTCCAATTGCATTCTGTGCTCCCCTCTAACATGGATAAATCTCAAAAACTTGTTGAACAAAAGAAAGTAGACATAAAAGTATATAATGTATGATTCCATTTATATGAAATTCAAGAATAGACAAAAGTGATCTATAGCAGGTGTCCCCAGCTCCTGGGCCACGGACTGGTACAGTCCTTGGCCTTTGAGAAACCAGGCCACACAGAAGGAGGTTAGTGGCCAGCAAGCCAGCATTACTGCCTGAACTCTGCCTCCTGTCAGATCAATGGCAGCATTAGATTCTCATAGGAACGCAAACCCTATTGTGAACTGCACATGAGAGGGATCTAGGTTGCACACTCCTGAGACCTGAATGGCTCTGAAACCATCTTCCCACCTTACGTGGAAAGATTGTCTTCATGAAACGATCCCTGGTGCCAAAAATATTGGGGATCATGGATTTATAGGATGAACTAGATCACTGGGTGGGGAGAAGGGGTGATTGCCTGCAAAGCGACATGAAAACTTTTTTCTGGAGTGATGGGAATGTTTGGTGGCTTGATTTGGGTGTTGGTTACACAGGAGTATATAATTACTTAAACTCAACTGAACACTTAAGATTTATGAATTTTTGTTATAGATAAATTAAAATCCAATTAAAATTAAAAATATAAACCTCCAAAGCCTGGAATAACAACAACTAAAAGATCTCCAACTACTTAATTGACATCACTACTTGGAAAGTTATATCAACATCTTAAATGAAACTCAGATATTGAGTGGTGGTCTCACAATCCTTTGCCATCCATGAATAACATAAAGTCATTTGATAGACAGTGACTAATTTAGATAGGGTAATTAGAGAGCTGAAGGAACAATATTTCAGACAGAGGGAAAGCAAATGCAAAGACTGAAAGCAAATGAGTTTGGCATGTGCCTGGAACTTAGAAAGCCAGGGAAAAGTGATGGGTGATGGGAGATGATATCGAAGAGGTAGGGTCAGATCATGTAGGGCCATTTAGGGTATGAAGAGGTTTTATTTTGAGTGTGATAAGAAGACACTGGAGGGGTTTTAACAGGTGTTTGACATCACTTGATTTGCATTATAAAGGATTCCTCTGAGTGCTTTGTGGAGAACAGATCTGGGATTTGGAGGATGGGGAAGAGTGGAAGCAAAGTGGCCAGTCAGAACGTGTGTTTGCCATGAAATACTATTAGGTCATTCAAAAGAATGAAATCATGTCTTTTGCAGCAACATGGATGCAGCTGGAGGCCATTATCCTAAGTGAATTAACACAGGAATGGAAAATCAAATACCACATGTGCTCATTTATAAGCAGGAGCCAAGCATTGTGTACACATGGACGTAAAGATGGGAACAATAGGCGCTGGAGACTCCAAAAGCGGGGAGGGGGAGAGGGAGGGAAAGGGATGAAAAACTACCTATTGGGTACTATGCTCACTACCTGCACGGCAAGATCAATCACACCCGGAGACGTCAGCTTCATGCAATATACCAATGCAACAAACCTGCACATGTACCCCCTGAATCTAAAACAAAGGTTGAAATTGTAATTTATAAAAATACGTGTTGGCTATTCCCCTTAAGCTCTTTACCCCTTCTCAATTGCATTCTATGCTCCCCTCTAACCCTAAAGGCTGATCTTTGTAGATAGCATTTCCAGGGCTCCTTTGCTGCCTGGTTTTTGGTTGACTTTAGCCAATGGAGGCACTGGCAGGAGACCAGAAGGTGGAGAAGAGAGGTCAGGGTACTCCTCACACTCCCATATATCCTATTTTCTTCCTTCCTCACCTGGGTCTTGGCTGTGGCTGTGTTGCTGCAGCCATAGCTCCTGTTGCTTGTTCCTGGTGTTTCACCATCTTTTGGTGTTTTGTTAACCCTATCCACATTTTGGCTAATAGCTGCGTCATTAAACTCTCTTTGGTTAATCTCTCTGAAGTGTGCTATCTGTTTCATGCTGGTATACTGAATAGCACAGAAGGCTGTTGCAAGCAAAAACATGATGGTGGCTTGGATGACAGTGGTAGCGTTGGAGGTGGTAGAGAGAGGGAGATTTGAGATGCATTTCGGAGGTAGCAGTCATAGGATATCTTGAAGAATTGAATATGGAGGATGGGGAAAGAGAGAAATGGAGGGCAATCCCTTGGATTTCGGTTCAAGTGACTGGTGGGTGCTGTTCAGTGAGGCAGGAAGTCTGAGGGAGACATAAGCTTATAGGGTGGAAATGGGGAAATCAAAAATTTGTTGTCAGCTATAATCACTTTGAGTTGTCACTTAGACATCCAAGTGGGGGATGTCATGAAGGCATGTAGACATAGGAGTCTGGCACTTAGTAGAGATGTTTCGCTAGAGACAGAAATTTGGGAGCCATCAGTCTGTCCTAGTATTTGAAGCCATGGAACAGGATGAGATCACCCGGGGAGAAGAGTCTGTTGGGGGAACCCCCACTGTGTGAGTTGTGAGGGAAGGCAGGGCCCATCATCCACTGAGGAAATTGAAAAGGCCAGAGGGGAGGCAGGGCCCATCATCCACTGAGGAAATTGAAAAGGCCAGGTACTTACCTTCCCTGACCTCTGGCAGCCTAGGCAAGGGCATGTGACTTAGGCTTAGCCACCCTGGGACCCCTATCCAGGGGCTTTGAATCTGGAGCCAGTGTTGCAAAGAATCAAGGGACAGTTTCAAATTTGTTCTGATGGCAGGAGCTGCAGCATCCAGTGGTCATTGGCACTGATTATTGGCATGGTATCCATGACCAGTGCTGGTGCGTGCCACTGTCAGTTTTCGGCATCCAAAGGGGATGGCAGGGCACCTAACCAGTCTCTTCCTGTGATGTGAGCTTGGCTGGGACTCTGACCCCTGAGATTCCCTAGTCTCAGATTGTTTCCCAAGCCTCGTTCACCAGCATTCCCATCAATTCTGTTTGCAACCTAATTTCGTGCCAGTGAATTTCTTTTCTCCTTAGATTAACTAGGGTTGGTTTCTGTTGGTTACAACTGACAACCTTGTTAGTACAAATGCCTTGAATTGGTAGGCATGCAACAAATATCTGCTGAGTAAGTGGCCAATTCCCCCACCAACGGCAACATTAAATTACTCAGTAGAAGTCCTATGCATTTCCTCCCACAGCTACCATGTCTAATGGCAAGTACTCCTTTTCGTTAATTGACAGCTTTCCTTGGAGTATTTGGAGAACAAAGAAATAAGAGGCTAGCAGCTGAAGTAACTATGTTCCAGTCTAACAGGAATAAACATATTGACTTAAGAGTGAAGTCAGTTTCGTTCTGAAAATGGCATATGGAAATTATATTATTTGGGAGAAATTCTTCTCTGGATACTCTGGTATTTAATATTATAATATCAAAAACCCATATATATGTGGTTTGATGTAGAGTATGATTAAACACCAGAGCATCCACATATACATATATATATCCAGAGACAGAGTCTCGCTCTATCACCCAGGCTGGAGTGCAGTGGCATGATCTCTGCTCACTGCAACCTCCGCCTCCTGGGTTCAGGCGATTCTCCTGCCTCAGCCTCCTGCCTACCTGGGACTACAGGCTGGTGCCATCACACCCAGCTAATTTTTGTATTTTTTGGTAGAGATGGGGTTTGACCATGTTGGCCAGGCTGGTCTCTAACTCCTGACCTCAAGTGATCTGCCCGTCTCGGCCTCCCACAGTGCTGGGATTACAGGCGTGAGCCACCCTGCCTGGCTTAATGTGTGAGTTTTCAAATAGGATTAAACCTCAGACCCTTCGCAGTTCTTAACACATGCTTTTGTTACCAGTGGAGGGTTTCCAGATTCTTTTCGTTTCGAACAAATAATTGGACAAAATGCACAAACAAAGCAAGGAAAGAATGAAGCAACAAAAGCAAAGATTTACTGAAAACAAAAGTACACTCCACAGTGTGGGAGCAGGCCCGAGCGGTGGCTCAAGGGCCCAAATCAAAATCTTCTCAGATCCAAATACCTTCTAGAGGTTTCCCATTGGCCACTTGGTGCTCACCTCATTTAAATAGAGCGATGGCCTACAATTAGAGGCTAAAGTGAAATTACCAAGTTGCACTTCTATGCAAATAAAGACTTGGCTCACAATCAGAGGCCGAAGTTACACTCATGTAAACGTCTGATTGGTTGCAAAAAGCGACCAATCAGAGGTACTTTCAATTTCCCATCTGCCACGCAGAAAAGATGGCAGTTTGCAAAGGGAGTAGTCTCTGGTCCTTTTGTTACTTAGGCGTAAGAAGTTAGGGTTTTCCTTTCAATTTAGTCCTAGGAAGTCAGCATGAAACAGCCTTAGGTTCTTTGCCTCCAGACCCTATTCTCCTGCCTCACTTTCAAATGTTTGACTACTATGTATGTATACTAGATTGTAAAATCAAGAGAACATAGATATGTGTGTGTGTATATATATGTATATATATGTATATACGCACATGTATATATACATGTGCGTATATACATATATATATATTTTTTGAGATGGGGTCTCAGTCTGTTGCTCAGGTTGCAGTGCAGTGGCATGATCTCAGCTCACTGCAGCTAATTTTTGTAGTTTTGGTCGAGACGGGGTTTTGCCATGTCTCTCAGGCTGGTCTCAAACTCCTGGGCTCAAGCGATTCACCTGCCTAGGCCTTCCAAAGTGCTGGAATTACAGCCGTGAGCCACCAAGCCCAGCTTATTTTAAGCAACAGTTATAGAAACCCATGAATTCCCTGATTTTAAGCTACGTATATATAATGAAAGCAAGGATGCCTGTTGTCCTTTGTGGCTAGAATAAAGAGCTGACGCTTCACTTTTCAAAACTTCTCAAGGTAATTCAATACCCCCTCCTCTCCAGTGTGTTAAATTAAAGTCAACTGTTGTCTCTGAGGAAACTTAAAAAAATTATTGTAACAACTGGAGTCTCAGTCTGCTTTGGCAAAAAAAAAAAAAAAATACGTAGAATTGTCCTACATGGTTTTATTTTTTATTTTATTGATTTTGAGCTGCATAAGGAGCCATCTGCTGGGGCTCCAGAAAAGAAACTAATTTTTTTGTCTCCAGACTGCTCCAGACCCAAAGAGAAGGTCAGCTTCTCAGCTGCGGTGGGGGACCCAACCCAGGAGAGTGTGCAGTCAGTTGGAGCTCTGGTTGACCAAAAAGTGGGGAAGTCAGCAAATGGAGAAATAAGACAATTTTTAAAAGATCAATACAGCTGAGGCTAAATCCTGTTGATCCCATCTTAATAACTCTCCCATATCTATACCCTCCTCTCCATCCCCATTTAGTCTTGGCCAATGAATCTCAAACTTTAATATGGGCACCAGTTGCCTGGGGATCTTGTTATAATGCAGATTCAGACTTGGCAAGTGTGCGGCGAGGCCTGAAATTCTGCTTGTTGAACATGATCCCAGGTGATGCACTTTGAATAGCCACTGCTGTAGCATAGCTTATGTGGATATTTGCAGAATATTTGCAGAATGTGGTCTGCAAATATGATCTCCTTGCCTCCAAGCTTGATCTTATTTTCAATTGATTCTTCACAGAGAAGATAGAAATGATTGATTTATGGCTGGGCACAGTGGCTCATGCCTCTAATCCCAGCACTTTGGGAGGTTCAGGCAGGTGGATCACTTGAGGTCAGTCGTTCCAGACCAGACTGGCCAACATGGTGAAACTCTGTCTCTGCTAAAAATACAAACACACACCACACACACACGCACACACACACACACACCATTAGCCAGGTATGGTGGCTGACATCTGTAGTCCAAGCTACTTGAGAGGTGAGCCAGGAGGCAGGAGAATCACTTGAACCTGGGAGGTGGAGGTTGCAGTGAGCCAAGATCACACCATTGCACTCCAGTCTGGGCAATGGAGCTAGATTTCATCTCAAAAAATAAAATAAAGATTGATTAGGAGTTAATCCTGAATCTGTAATATTCCCCTCACCCCTCTCCACTTAAGGTCCCTCAGTGGCTCCCATTTTTGCTGGAATGCAGTCCAGACCCCTTACTGTGGCTCCAAAGGCCTCTATGCTCAAGACCTCCAAAAGCCACTCCGCTCTCACGGCCCTGTGTCCTTGCAAGTCTTGTTCTCTCTCCATCCTTTGGGCCTTGTCCCCCTCCGTCTGCCTGGTAAAGAGTCAGGCCTTCAGCACTCTCTGGTAAGCCTTCTCTTCCCCCCCAGGGCTCCTCCTTCCTTCACAGAAGGAGACCCCTCCCTCGTGTGTTCCTATTCCACCCTGAAAATAGCTCTACCACCAATTTAATCAAACTGATTTTTAATTGTTTACATGGTTATCCCCCTAGTACTAAATAATGAGCTCCTTGAGAGCACAGATTTCCTCCCCTTCCTTTCTTCCTCCCTCCTTCCTCTTCCTTCCCTCCCTCTCTCCTTTTTCTTCTTCCTCCTTCCATCTCTCCCTCCTTTTCCTTTTCTTCCCTCCTCCCTTCTCTTCCATCCCTCTCTCCTTCCCTCTTCTTCCTCCTTCCTCCTTCTCTCTCCTTCTCTCTTCCTTTTTCTTTCTTCCTTCCTCTTCCTTCTTTCCTTTCTTCCTTTCTCTCTCCCCCTCCTTCCTCCATCCCTCCTCCTCTCTCTCCTCTTCCTCCCTCACTCCATCCCTCCCCTCCCTCCTTTTCCTTGACTTCCCTCCTTCTCATCCTCCCTTCCCTTCCTGCCTATCTCCTTCTTTCCCCTCCCTCCATCTTTCTTTTTTCCTTTCTGTCACTCTAAACTATCTAAAATTTCTGAAGTTTCTGGCATATAGGACTTTGCAGCACTGTTTTAATCTCCCTGGAATACCCTTTCCCCACTTTCTAGGCCTGAAAACTCCTACTCATTCTGCAGGATTCAACTCAGATGTGACTTGCTCTCATAAATTTTCATTAATAATTCTTACTCCTACTCCATCCCCCAAGTCAGACTAGGGTTTCCACAACCCCCGACATAAAGCTATCCTAGCACTGATCACACTGCTTTGTAACGGAATGTTTACTTCTACACTCAGCTGGACTGTGCATCCATTTGTTCACTCAGGAAATATACATTGAAAACCTATAGGTCTAAGCACCAGGATACAGCAGTTCACAAAAGAGACAAAAAACCCCGCTCTCTTGGAGCTTACATTGTAATGAAGGGGAGACATGTAATACACAGATACCTATGTCAGGTGGTGATAATGCCTTTACATAAAAAATAAAGCAGATCAAGGCCATAGAGAGGGATGTGGAAGTATGCCATGTAGGGCAATGAGGAAAGGCCTTTTGGATAAGATGGTACATTTGGGCAGAGACCTGACTGAAGTAAGGAAGCAAGCCATGAAGACGTCTGAGAATATTCTAGACAGGGAACAGCAAGTGTGAAGGCTGGAACCATGTGAGCCAGTGGGAGAGAGGTGGGGAAGGATCGCTGAGCCTTGGAGGAGGACCGGCTTTCAAACATAAAGGAGATCACGTGCTGAGCACAGCAGCTCACAACTATCTGGAATCCCAGCACTTTGGGAGGCCCAGGCAGGTGTATCACTTGAGCCCAGCGGTTCAAGATCCGCCTAGGCAACATGGCAAAACCCCATCTCTACCAAAAAATGCAAAAATTAGCTAGATGTGGAGGCGTGTCCCTGTGGTCCCAGCTACTCAGGAGGCGGAGGTGTGAGAACCACCTGAGCCTGGGAGCTCACGGCTGCAGTGAGCTGAGATTGCACCACTGCACTCCAGCCTGGGTGATAGAGTGAGACTCTGAAAGAAAAAAAAAAAAAAGAATCAGGAGGCTTCACTTCTGTTCAGCACCCACCACCATAAAATAAAGTGTAGTGAATGTCAAGAGCTGTCTTTTGTTGCACTCCTTCCATGGGCCCATTATCTCTAATGCTCACAATAACCCCATAAAGGAGGTGTTGCCAACCCAACTGTAAACACGAAGCAACTGAGGCTCAATGATTTGCCAAAGGACGCTCAGCCAGGAGGTGGTACGGGAGAGACTGGAACCTGGATGTGACTACAAAGCCTGTGCCATTTCTGCTATATCTCATCATGTATTCCTGTAATTAAAAACAATATTGAAAAATTTCAGACATTTAGGGGAGGAGGATAAAATGAGATATTCTCATAGCTTGAATGGTAACACACACACACACACACACACACACAAAAAAAAAAAAAAAAAGCTCAGTCAGTTCGCTGACTCATGCCTATAATCCTATAATCCTAACACTTTGGGAAGCCAAGGTGGGTGGATCACGCCGGCCCAGGAGTTGAAAAACAGCCTGGGCAACACGGCAAAAGCCCGTTTCTACAAAAAAGAAATTAGTTGGGCATGGTGGTGCACATCTGTAGTCCCAGCTACTTGGGAGGCTGAGGTGGGAGGATCACTTAAGCCTGGGAGGCAGAGGTTGCAGTGAGCAGAAATTGTGCCACTGCACTCCAGCCTGGGCAACAGAGTGAGAACCTGTCTATAAAAAAAAAAAATTACGAAAAATGACCAGGCGTGTTGGCATGTTCCTGTAATTCCAGCTGCTCAGGAGGCTGAGGTAGGAGAATTGCTTGAATCCGGAGGGGGAGGTTGTAGTGAGCCGAGATCATGCCACTGCACTCCAGCCTGAATAACAGAGTGAGACACCATCTCAGAAAAAAAAAAAAAGGTCATAATATACAGTTTAAAAGTTAGAAGTGCAAGAAATACCAAGAGCTTAGCAAGACAAAGACTCCTGCAAACACACATTCTTTCTTTTCTTTTCTTTCTTTTTTTTTGAGGTAGGGTCTCACTGTGTCACCCAGGCTGGAGTGCAATGGAGTGATCTTGGCTCACTGAAGCCTCTACCTCTCACGCTCAAGTAATTCTCATGCCTCAGCCTCCTGAGCAGCTGGGACCACAGGCATGCACTATCATGCCTGGTTATTTTATTTATTTATTTGGTAGCAATGGGGTTTTGCCATGTTGCCCAGGCTGGTTCTTCCACACCTGAACTCAAGCCATCCACCCACCTCGGCTTCCCAAAGTGCTGGGATTACAGGCATGAGCCGCTGTGCCCGGCCAGAAATAAGAAAATTTGCCTTAAAGTCTGTTAAAGAAGCTTATTGGTAGAGATAGAAATAGATATAGATATCTATCTCCTATTGGTTCTGTTTCTCTCACAACCCCAACTAATACATTATTTATACCACAAGTTGAGTAGCCCTTATCTAAAATGCTTGGGACAAGAAGTGTTTTGGATTTTGGATTTTTTCAGATTTCTAGATATTTGCAGGTACTTTAACCAGCTGAGCATCACTAGTTTAAAAAGCCTACCTACAAAATGCTCCAATGAGAATATCCTTTGAGCGTCATATTGGCACTCAAAAAGTTTTTAGATTTGGGAGTATTTTCAGATTTGGGATTTTCAGATTAGGGACACTCAACCTGTATTTGATTTGCACAACAACTATGTGAGCAGAGCAGAGCATGTCATTGCACGAGAGGAGCAAACGAAATCAGAAATCGAGAGAAGTCAGCCGATTACCTGTGGATCGCTGTTTTGTGTGTCAGATGCAGGCCTAGAACCCAGGCCTATTCTGATTCTTCGTCCAGTACTTTCCCACTCTAGTAGGCTAGATACCCTAGGGGCTGATGTAGTTTCATTCGTAATGAACGTAATTAGGGCTGAACAACTCTTCAAGAAGCTGTGACCAGAGCAGTGGTCAAAAACCAAACTGACTGCAGGAGCTAGCAGTGAACTGAATGAGTGAGACTGCCTTGAGGTGAAGCAGAGCGAGAGTGATGGCGCCTGTGCTGATCTAGAGAGATTGTATCTTGCTTAAAAAAATGTTTAAAATTAAAAATTGTTTTAGGTGGGGCACAGTGGCTCACGCCTGTAATCCCAGCACTTTGGGAGGCCAAGGCGAGTGGATCCTGAGGTCAGGAGATGGAGACCATCCTGGCTAACATGGTGAAACCCTGTCTCTACTAAATATACAAAAAAATTAGCTGGGCATGGTGGTGCACACCTGTAATCCCAGCTACTTGGGAGGCTGAGGCAGGAGAATCACTTGAACCTGGGAGGCAGAGGTTGCAGTGAGCTAAGATCGTGCCACTGCACTCCAGCCTGGGAGACAGAGTGAGACTCTGTCTCAAAACACAAATTGTTTTATGCTGAGCTATTCAAACAAAACATGTCTACTGGCCTCACTCAGACCACAGATCACCTGTGTATGCCCTCTCATACTCTAACCATCTCAAT
This sequence comes from Ateles fusciceps, assembly GCA_036589455.1. Taxonomy (NCBI): domain Eukaryota; kingdom Metazoa; phylum Chordata; class Mammalia; order Primates; family Atelidae; genus Ateles; species Ateles fusciceps. The sequence goes on from JAZHEH010001627.1 coordinate 803,185, forward strand.
GACAGATGATAAAATTGAGATTCAGAGAAGTCAAGTAATTCATTCAAGCTCAAAAAGCTTGTTAATGACAGAGAGGAGACTCAAACTGAGCTCTGCTGACTCCCTGCCCAGTCCTCCTCCCATCCTCATCCCCAGGCTGCAATTGCCCCTATGGTGCCCTGATAGGACGGCCACCCAGGACTTTGGCCCATAATCCCAGCTTTTACTATGCCTGTGGCCCCATACTCCCTTACTCCTCATAATAAAAATTCCCCAGTCCTTCTCTCAGTTCCCTCTGGACACTGTTTCAAGTTTGGCCTAATCTGAGAAAAGAATTCATACTAAGGCAGCAATGAGAGGCGATGGCTTAATGTAAATTAGTATAACCAGTTATATCAATTAATTATGTCAAGTCAAAGATTAAATCCCTTTATTGCAAAGTCATTAGGGAAGTCTTTAGAGAACATCATGACTAAGAGTTTGGGATTTGTATTTATAGAGACCTGGTTTCAAATCCTGGCTGTGTCATTTTGGGAAAGTTACTTATCCTCTCTGTGCCTTAGTTTCACTCTCCAAAAATGCATATAATACTAGTTCTACCTTATAGCAATGGTCTGAGGATTAGAGCGAATGTATGCAGTTAGCACAGTATCTGCCATATAGCAATTCATCATAAATGATGGATTTTGAAAAAAATCTTAGACAATAAAAAGGATGCATGTCATTGTGAGAATTCCTTGGCAATCTGGACTGCTTCTGCGCTTTAGGTCTGGCTGGGGTTTAGAGACGAGAAAGGTGAGGAGGGAGGGAAAGAATCCTCCAGGTTTTTAATATTTTTCTCCCAATTTGTAGGTTGCCTCTTCACTCTGTTAATATGTTCTTTGCTGTGCAGAAGCTTTTTAGTTTGATGCAATCTCTCTCTCTCTCTCTCTCTCTCTCTCTCCTCTCTCTCGACAGGGTTTCACTCCTGTTGCCCAGGATGAGAATGCAGTGGTGCACTCTAGGCTTACTACAATCTCTGCCTCCTGGGCTCAAGCAATCCTGCCTCATCCTCCCGAGTGTCTGAGACTACAGGCGCACACCACCACATCTGGTTAATTTTTGTATTTTTAGTAGAGACGAGGTTTCGCCACATTGGCCAGGCTGGACTGGAACTCCTGGCCTCAAGTGATCCATCCCCCTTGGCCTCCCAAAGTTCTGGGATTACTGGCATGAGCCACCCGGCCTCTTTATTATTATTATTATTACTATTACTATTATTATTATTATTTTGAGACAGAGTTTCACTTTGTCACCCAGGCTGGAGTGCAGCAGCACAATCATGGCTCACCACAGCTTCAACCTCCTATGCTCAAGCAATCCTCCTACCTCAGCCTCCTGAGTAGCTGGGACTACAGGTGTGCGCCACCATGCCTGGTTAATTTTTGTATTTTTTGTAGAGATGGGGTTTCGCTGTGTGCCCAGGCTAGTCTGGAACTCCTGGGCTCAAGTGATCCTTCCACCTCTGCTTTGTAAAGTGTTGGGCTTACAGGAGTGAGCCATCATGACTGGCCTCGATGCAATCTCATTTGTCTATTTTTGCTTTTGTTGCCTGAACTTTTGTGGTAAAACGCAAAAAAATCATTGCTCAGGCCCATAAAATAAAATTATTAAAAGTATATAAAATTATGGCTTGGTGTGTTGGTTCACGCCTGTAATCCCAGCATTTTGGGAGATGAAGGTGGGTGGATCACTTGAGGCCAGGAGTTTGAGATCAGCCTGGCCAACATGGTGAAACCCTGTCTCTACGAAAATTAAAACAAAACAAAAGAGAAAACAAAAGAACCAGGCCTGGTGGCACGCCTTTAATCCCAGCTACTTGGGAGGCTGAGGCAGGAGAATCGTTTGAACCTGGGAGGCAGAGGTTGCAGTGACTCGAGATCAGGCCACTGCACTCCAGTCTGGGCGACAGAGTAAGACTCCATCTCAAAACAAGAAAGAGAAAGAAGGAGAGAAGAGAGAGAGAGAGAGAGGAGAGAGAGAGAGAGAGAGAGAAAGAAAGAAAAAACAGAAAGAAAGAAAATGAATGTGGAAGTGGCATAAAGCTTGGAAGAGGTGGTTAAATATTTTTCACCACAGCATCAAGTTTTGGAAAGGCCCTGAAAGAAATCTGGCTTCCTGGTCCTATTGAGGTGAAAGAGTCGGATGGGCCTGGTGGCTCTTGACTGTAATCCCAGCACTTTTGGAGACCCAAGTGGGCAGATCACTTAAGGCCAGGAGTTCCAGATCAGCCTGGCCAACGTGGTGAAACCCCATCTCTACTAAAAATACAAAAATTAGCCAGGTGTGGTGGCATGAACCTGTAATCATAGCTACTTGGGATGTTGAGGCAGGTGAATTGCTTAGAACCCGGGAGGCAGAGGTTACAGTGAGCCGAGATTGCACCACTGCACTCCAGCCTGGGTGACAGTGGAGAGTCCATCTCAAAAAAAAAAAAACTAAAATAAAATAAAATGTATAAAACTATATACATACAGCCATGCATCGCATTAATGACGTTTCATTCAACCACGGACTGCATATATGATCGTGGTCCCATAGACTATAATGGTACAGAAAAATTCCTATCTCCTAGAGTCATGGTAGCATAATGCATTACGGTAGTGTTTGTCATGATGCTGTTGTAAACAAAGTTACTGCGCCACTTGTGGTGTAAAAGTATAACACATACATTTCTGTACAGTACATAATTGGTAACAACTGTCAGCACTGCGCATGCGGGCAGACGGTTGGGCGCGACCACCTGAGAACTGCGCATGTTGCCCTACTCACTTCCGGTCTGCATGTGGAGCTGCCGGGCCAGACAGTGGCGTGTGGGATTGTGGCGTTTTGCTGGTGGAGCAGAAGGCCTAGACAAACTGCACCTCAGAGCAGACCTTGGACCCTCTTTGTGCTGAGTCTTCAGAAATTGGTGAGTTGGTAGCGGTGCTCCAGCTGCTCCAGAGAAGGCGGGAGAGCTTGCCAGGTGTGAAGGCCACGGGCCATCCAGCTGAGCAGCATGAGTCAGGAGCAACCTGAAGGGAACTTGCCCAACCTGCCCATGAACCTGGCGGAGGAGGCGGTTTGCCGCGGAGACGCCACCGGTGCGGAGTGCCCGCTGCCATCAACAATAAGGGATAATTTCAGAAACGATGCACAACCTGAGTCTGAAATCGAAACTGTAAATGTGAAACCTCAAAGCGAGGCGTCACTGGCTCGTTTAACGCGAAAATTTGTCGATATTCTCAAATCTGCTCCTGGAGGTGTTGTTAACTTAAACCAGGCTGCAGCAAAACTGGCAGTGCAGAAACGAAGAATATATGACATCACCAATGTCTTACATGGAGTCAAACTAATTGAAAAATCATCTAGGAACCATATTCAGTGGATTGGACCGGATCTTAATCCTGCTGCAACACCCGAAGAAAAGAAGCTACAGGAGGAAATTTCCAAATTATCAGCAACGGAAGATGCCTTGGATGGGTTAATTAATTATTGTTCTCAGCAACTGTGTGAGTTAATAGATGACAAAGAAATGAAAAAACTAGCATATGTGACATATGAAGAGGTTCACAAATCTGAACCCTTCCAGGAACAGATCCTTTTTGTAGTTAAAGCCCCAGTAGAAACCACATTGGAAATTTCAGTTTCCGGAGACCCTCTCTTATTACGTCTACATAGCCCCAACGAACCTATTAATGTATATTTGTCTGTACCGAAGGATAATGCAGCTAACGACACATCTGAGGGTGCCGGGACTTCATCTGAGAGTGCTGGGACTTCATTGGAAGGTGCTGGGACTTCATCTGAAGAGCGGACCTCCAGAACGCCCTAAGGAAGAAGAAAATCCTCAGCAAAGTGAAGAATTGCTTGACATGACCAACTGATAACATTTGAGAATTCATGTATTGTTGAGGTTTTGGGGGGGAATATCCTCTGTGGGAGAATTACACATCACATTTGATTCTTATAGCAGTGGACATGGAGTGCTCTTGTTTTCAGTTAGTAGCAGCATTACCACCAGTACTATTTTCGAGTAGTTCACGACTTAGATTTCTGAATAATTCTGGTTTCCACATTAAAAAACAACTCCATGTATAATAATGCACTGCTTTTTGTCATCGGAATAGATATCTTGTCTCCTGAAATAGCTTCAGCACAAAAGGTGTCATGAAAATGACAGTCAGGCCTGAAATGGATGGTTGTTTTCAGACTACCCTTTCCTTCAGGGATTATGTCATATATCACAAAAGAAATTGCGTTACACTGGTTCATGTTTGCAGTTACCATTGTACATTGGATCCAAATGTGATCTAAACTTTATACAGAAGTTTAGATTACTTATCAACTATTTCCAAGTGGCACTTTTTGCCCTTGTACAGCCAAAATAATGTATATGTTGGAAAGTGACAAATTATCTATATATTTTTTTTGGTATCTCTCACTTGTTAGAATACTCTGGATGAGGGTTAAGGGAGAGTTTTTCCAAACTGCTACACGTAGAAGTATCATAAATGTGCTGTACATTTACATTCATGGATTTAAGTGTTTTAATACGGTTTCTAAAGCTAAATTTTGAGTTGGATACTTCTTGATTTTAAGCTGTCTGCCAAATTGCTGTGTCTCAGCAAATTGATGGCATGCTCCAAGGCTTTGGGGCCAGGTATAGAAAATGTTATCAAATGATAGAGTAATTCATTGTGAGACATAAATTCAATTGTGGGAAAACTGGAAACTGAAGGTTTTTGCAAGTAGATTTGGTAATGTGTTTCTGTATGCAGCCCGGCTTTCAATCAGAGGGCTTTTACTTACAGTAAGTTCTACCTTGCCCTCTCTCCAGCTCTGGTGCCACATTTCCACATACCTAGCGATTGTCACCTCACTGGATAAGTCATTTACCACTCTGTGCCTGTGTTTACTCTGTGGTTTACCATTAGACTATGAGCTCCTTAAGGGACTTTGTTGTAATCACTCTTATGTCCCATCACCTTGCACAGTGCTTGGCCCATAAAAAATTGCTTATTTTTTTTTTTTTTAAGAGATGAGGTCTTTCCCAATTGCCCAGGCTGGAGTGCAGTGGCAGCCTCTAATACCTGGGCTCACACGATTCTACCACCTCAGCCTCCTGGGTAGCTGGGACTACAGGTATGCACCACCACACCCAGCTCATTTTTGTATTTTTGTTTTTTTCTGTAGAGAAGATGTCTCCTTATGTTGCCCAGGCTGGTCTCAAACTCCTGGCTTCAAGCAGTCCTCCTACTTCAGCCTCCCAAAGTGCTGGGATTACAGGCATGAGCCACTGCACCTGACTTAAATGTTTGAACAAAAACAACAAGATAGTAAATGACTATGTTACTGGTTTTTGTATTTACTATGCTATAGTTTTTAGAATTACTTTAGAGTATGCTCCTACTTATATAGAAAAAAGTTAATTGTAGAACAGCCTCAGGCAGTTCCTGCGGGAGGTATTCCTGCAGAAGAAGGCATTGTTATCACAGGAGATGACAGCTTCATGTTTATTGCCCCCGAAGACCTTCCAGTGGGGAACAAGATGTGGTGGTGGAAGACTGATATTGATGATCCTGACTGTGTATGCCTGGGCTAATGTGTATGTTTATGTCTTAGTTCTAGCAAAAATGTTTAAAAGGTAAAAAAAAAAAATGTTTTAATAGATAAAATCTTATAGATTAAGGATACAAAGAAAAATATATATTAAAGGAATAATTGCGGTAAAAAAAGAAAATATTAAAAAAATGTATTTTTGTACATCTGTATAATGTTTGTATTTTAAGCTGTGTTATGAATAAAGTTTATAAAATGAAAATGTTACAGTATGCTAAGGTTAATTAATTAATTTATTTTTGAGACAGGGTCTGGTTCTGTCACCCAGCCTGGAATGCAGAGGTGCAATCATGCCTCACTGCAGCCTCGACCTCTTGGGCTCCAGTGATTCTTCCACCTCCACCTCCCAAGTAGCTGGGACTACAGGCACGTGCCTGTAGCTAATATTTGTATTTTTTGTATAGGTGGGGTTTTGCCATGTTGCCCAGGCAGGTCTTGAACTCCTGAGCTCAAGCAATCCACCCGCCTCAGCTTCTCAAAGTGCTGGGATTACAGGCGTGAGCTACAAGTTATTATTGAAGAAATAACTTTTTGTTTGTTTGTTTTTAAAATTATCGTAGCCCAAGTATACAGCGTTTATAAAGTCTACAGGAGTGTACAGTAGTGTCCTAGGCCTTCACATTCACTCACCACCCGCTCACTGACTCACCCAGAGCAACTTCCAGTCCCAGATGTTCCATTTATGGTAAATACTCTATACAGGTGTATTAATACCTTTATTTTATCCTTTGTACCATCTTTTCACTGTACATTTTCTATATTTAGATATGTTAAAATACACAAATATTTACCATATGTTCCAGTTGCCTACAGTATTCAGTACAATAACATACTGTACAGGTTTTTGGTCTGGGAGGAATAGGTGATACCAAATAGCCTAGGTGTGTAGTAGGCGATACCATCTAGGCTTATGTAAGTACACTCTATGATGTTCACACAATGACGACATTGCCTAATGATGCATTTCTCAGAGCATATCCCTGTAACCACCCAATGAGTTCATTTTTCTCATTGCCCAGATAGAGCCAATTTATCAGGATGGGGAAATGTAATAAAGAGTTTAAGTCACACAGAGCCAGCTGAACAGGAGGCCAGAGTTTTATTATTACTCAAATCAGCCTCCCACAAAATTCAGAGGCTAGGATTTTTCAAGGATAGTTTGGCAGGCTAGGGAATGGATGCTGCTTATTGGTTGGGTATGCGATCATAGCAATGTGGAAAATTGTCCTCGTGTGTGCTGAGTCCACTTTTGAGTTGGGCCACAGGACCGCCTGGTGGGCTTCAGTGGAACCAGCAGTTATCAGAAATGCAAAAACCTGAAAAGATGTCTCAAAAGGACAATCTTGGGTTCTACAATAGTGATGTTATCTGTAGGAGTAATTGGGAGGTTGTAAATCTTGTGATCTCAGGAAAAATGGGTGGTAATGTCTACACTTTAGCAGTATTCAGGCTCCTCTCATCCTCTTAACCTGGTGGTCCTTCACTAACTTTACAAAGGCATTTTAGTTTTGGGGGAAGGGTTATTACCACTTAAAGTAGCCCAGGGATGACTAAGCGCAGTTTAGAGGTTAAAGGAAGATGGGGGTTGGTTAAATCAGATCTCTTTCACTGTTATAAATTTTCACAAAGGTGGTTCCATCTCCATCTTTACATGGCACATGACTGTATGTATGCATGTGTGTGTAAATGCTCTAAGTCAAATGGTGTTCCCATACATTAATGTATATAGATACCGTCACCAGATTATTTTAATGTAAACAAGAGCTTTTTATATACTTTAAGTGTAAATGGAGATTACTGGCAGTGCTATTCTGTGGTGGACCAGGAATAAAATCACAGAAGCAGAATAATCACAGAATAGACAAAATTAGAGCCAGTATGTAGGATTGGGCGTATAGGGCCAGGCGCAGTGGCTCACACCTGTAATCCCAGCACTTTGGGAGGCTGAGGCAGGCAGATCACGAGGTCAAGAGATCAAGACCATCCTGGCCAAAGTGGTGAAACCTGTCACTACTAAAAATTCAAAAATTAGCTGGGTGTGGTGGCATGTGCCTGTAGTCCCAGCTACTCGGGAGGCTGAGGCAGGAAAATTGCTTGAACCCAGGAGGCAGAGGTTGCAGTGAGCCAAGATCGTGCCACTGCACTCCAGCCTGGTGACAGAGTGAGACTCCATCTCAAAAAAAAAAAAAAAAAAAAAAAAAAAAGAAAGAAAGAAAAAAAGAATTGGGAGTATTAGCCAGGAAACTGCGAGAGGCCAGACATAGACTAGTAGTAATAAAGCACAAAAAGTGAAAGAAGGGTTAGTAAGCAGGGTAAACTACTTTCTCTGCTTGTTAAGCTCAACATTTCTTATCAGTAACTGGAATAGACTGGAGATCAGGCCATGAATGGTGGCTCACGCCTGTAATCCCAGCACTTTGGGAGGCCAAGTGGGCAAATCACTTGAAGCTAGGAGTTTGAGACCTGCCTGGCCAACATGGTGAAACCCCATCTCTACTAAAAATACACACACCAAAAAAGAGCTGGGCCTGGTAGGCACGCGCCTATAATCGCGGCTACTTGGGAGGCTGAGGCACGAGAGTTACTTGAACCTGGGAGGCGGAGGTTGCAGTGAGTTTGAGATCGTGCCACTGCACTCCAACCTGGACAACAGAGTGAGACTCTGTCTTAAACAAAAAAAAAAAGAAACTTAATATGGAAGTGGCATAAAGCTAGAAGAGGTGGTTAAATACCTTGCATGAGCATCCGTTTTCAAAAAGGCCAAGAAAGAAATCTGGCTTCCTGGTCCTATCAAGATGAAAGAGCTATTCAGAGATGGTGGCTCACTTCTGTAATCCTAGCACTTTAGGAGGCTGAGGTGGGCAGATCACTTGAGGTCAGGAGTTTGAGACCAGCCTAGCCAACATGATGAAACCCCATTCTACTAAAAACACAAAAGAATAAATGAGTCAGGCATGGTGGTGCATGCCTGTAGTCCCAGCTACTTGGGAGGCTGAGGCAGGAGAATCACTTGAACCTGGGAGGCGGAGTGAGCCGAAATCACACCACTGCACTCCAGCCTGGGTGACAGAGCAAGACCCTGTCTCAAAATAAACAAATAATTTAAAATACCATTACAGGCATGTACCACCACGCATGGCTAACTTTTGTATTTTCAGTAGAGACGGGGGGGCTCACCATGTTGCCCAGGCTTGAACTCAAACTCCTGACCTCAAGTTATCTGCCTGCCTTGGCCTCCCAAAGAGCTGGGATTATAGCCATTGTGCCTGGCCAGTTTTTGCCATTACTTTTAATGGTAAAAACGTGATTACTTTTGCACCAACCTAATACATGCTTGGTATCAAGTTGAGGAATTTTCTTTCTCTTCCCATTTTTCTGAGAGGTTTTAAACCACAAATGGGTGTTAAATTTTGTCAGATACATTTACAGTATCAATTGACATAATCATTATGATCATGTGATTTTTCTTCTTTAGCCTGTTGATATGGTGAATCACATTGGTTGATTTTCAAATGCTGAACCAGTCTTGCAAACTGGGATTAAATTTCACTTGCTCGTGGTATATAATTATTTTCATACATTGTTGAATTTGATTTGCTAATATTTTGTGAAGGGTTTTTCTGTCTACCACAAGCAATTTTGATGTGTAGTGGGGGGTGGTGTGTGTGTGTGTGTCTACTATCTGTCTGTTTTTGGTATCTGGTTAATAAAAGTTTGCTAAAATAATGGGAAGTGTATTATCAGGATTTGTCAGAGAAACAGAATAGGCATATTTAGAACATTTACATTAATGTAACTAGTGATCTGTTATACTTTATTTGCCATTTTAGTATTTGTTTTCTCCTTGTTCCCTCTGTCTCTCATTCCTCTGTTTCTCTTTTCCTGCTTACCTATGGATCCCTTGAACATTATTAAAAATTAAATTTTGATTTATCTATATTTGAAAAATGGAGCCAGGAGGGTGGCTTATGCCTGTAATCCCAGCACTTTGGGAGGCTGAGTTGGGTGGATTACCTGAGATCAGGAGTTCGAGACTAGCCCAGACAACATGTTGAAACCTCGTCTCTACTAAAATTCCAAAAAATAAGCCAGGCATGGTGGCACATGCTTGTAGTCTCAACTACTTAGGAGGCTGAGTTATGAGAATCGCTTGAACCTGGGGGGCAGAGGTTGCAGTGAGCCAAGATTGCGCCACTGCACTCCAGCTTGGGTGACAGAATGAGACCCTGTCTCAAAAAAAAAAATAAAAAAGAAAAAGAAAAATGGGGAGGGTATAGTGTCCGGTCAATATTTTCTTTATAATGACATATGTATTCTCTAAGAAGATACAGGCTTTTCTACCATGCTCCTGACTTTCTTTTGAACCCTTCCTGACAGAATCTTTAACATCTATATTTCCATCAACAAGTCTATCCAAGGCAATGTAAGATTGTTCTATCATGCTCTTCAAAATTCTTCTAGCCTCTACCCATTACCCAATGCCAAAGCCACTTCCACATACTCAGGTGTTTGTTGCAGCAGCACCCTATTTCTGATGTCGAAATTTGTAGCAGTCAGGATTCAATTAGGGGAAAAAGGACAAGTAGGAGATATATTTTGAGACTTACTGCAAGAAATTGGCTTACGCCAATTTCAGGAGTTCGAGGCTGATCTTGAACTCCTGACCTTATGCAATTGTGGAGTCTGGCTAGACAAGACTGAAATCTATAGGGAAGACTGACCAAAAGGGCAGTCTGGATAAAGGGGCAGATTCAGGCATAAACTGAATCTGCTATCTATAGGCAAGATTTCTTCTTCTGAGAAGCCTCAGCTCTGCTCTTAAGGCTTTTCACTTGATTGAATCAAGCCCACCAAGATTATCTAGGATAATCTCCCATGCTTAAAGTTAACTCATTGTGGACTTTCATTATATCTACAAAGGCATTTCACAGCAACACCTAGATTTATGTTTGATTGAATAACTGAGGACTATAGCTTAACCAAGGACATATAAAATGGCATCACAGAGTGTCAACTGCCACAATCACTTTTTTTTTTGAGACAAGGTCTAGCTCTGTCACCCAGGCTGGAGTGCAGTGGTGCGGTCCTGGCTCACTGCAACCTCTGCCTCTCAGGCTTGAGCCATCCTCCCACCTCAGCCTCCCAAATAGCTGGGACTACAGGCACATGCCACCATGCCTGGCTAATTTTTGTAATTTTTGTAGAGATGGGGGTCTCACTTCATTGCCCAGGCTGGTCCTGAACTCCTGAGCTCAAGCGATCTGCCCTCTTTGGCCCCCAGAGTGCTGGGATTATAGGCGTGAGCCACTGCACCTGGCCCACAATCACTTTTTAAAATGTTTGACAATATATACTAAAGCTAAACATATATATACTCTATGATCCTGCAAGTGTCATTTCAGGCTTATACCTAATATAAATCCATGTATCACCAAAAGATGTATATGAGAATGTTCATTATCGCATAATTTATATTAGCCTGCAATTGGAAACATCCACAATTTCCATCAAGGAGAATGGATAAACAAATTGTATTAGATTCAACTGGCCAGATGTGGTCACTCATGCCTGTAATACTAGCACTTTGGGAGGCCAAAGCGGGAGGATGGCTTGAGCCCAGGAGTTCAGGACCAGCCTGGGCAACATAGTGATACCCTGTCTCTACAAAATATAAAAATAAATAAATAGGTGTGGTGGTACCCATTTGTGGTCCCAGCTACTCAGGAAGCTGAGGTGGGAGAACTGCCTGAGCCCAGGAGGTGAAGGCTGCAGTGAGCCAAGATTGTGCCACTGCATTCTAGCCTGGGTGACATAGTGAGACTCTGTCTCAAAAATTAAAAAATTTTAAAAAATAGAGTCATTCAATGAATTACTACTTGGCAATGAAAAGAGCAAACTGTCGCTATCTGCAACAGTTTATCAATGAATCTCGCAGACATAATGACAAGCAATAAAAAAGCCGTTCACAAATGAGTACATCCTGTATGATTTCATTTATACAAAGTTCAAAAAACAGGCAAAACTAATCTTGCAAGGAGGCACAAGGGAGCCTTCTGGATGCTGATAATGTTCTGTTTCTTGATCTGAGTCATGGTTTTATAAAAAATACATATATGTGTCTGTATGCATGTGTTTATGTATGTTAAGCTGTACACTTAAGACCTATGCACTTTACATAAGTTATACCTTAATAAAAATTTTTTTAAAAATCCAGACATGCAAGAAAAATAAGTTGAAACCAATAAGATAATCTGTAACGTCTAATACTTTTAAAGTAGAGCATGAGGAAGACACCACAGCGAATTTAGCACCACAGTGAAAGACTTGGGGCTTTAGTTGACCACAAGTTTTGTGTGAGTCAGCCATGTGACATGACAATTTTAAAAGTTCATGTAATTTAAGCTGCTTTAGCAGATGCAAAATCTCTGTTGTATTTCATCTTGTTGGCTCCAGCCCATCATTTTCAAATCTCTTTGAATCCTAATTCTTTCATGTAGGACACAATGGGGTTGTTGAAAGAATTCTTAACTGAAGAAAAAATAAAGTAAAGCCTTCTAACTATCTTTCTAATGAATACAACAATTTCAATGGTGAGCAAAATTCCAATGAGTTATTTTCTTTTTTAAAATTTATTTTTATTTTTTTGAGACAGAATTTTGCTCTGTCGCCCAGGCTAGAGTGCAGTGCCGTGATCTCAGCTCACTGCAGCCTCTGCCTCCCAGGCTCAAGCAATTCTCGTGCCTTAGCTTCTTTAGTAGCTGGGACTGCAGGCACCTACCACCACACCCAGCTAATTTTTGTATTTTTTGTAGAGACGGGGTTTCACCATGGTGGCCAGTCTGGTCTCAAAATCTTGGCCTCAAGTGATCCCCCCACCTGGGCTCCCAAAGTGCTGGGATTACAGGTGTGAAACACCTTGCCCAGCCCTTTTGTGATATTTTCAATGTAAAAATGCACACATTGATAATTTGCATGAGAGCTTGCTTTAGGACACTGAACTCTCACAAGTATCAAGTCACCGGCCACTACAGAAAGATTTTTGAGATTTCATATCCCGAAACAATTGAGTGTTGAGGTTCCATGTATTCAATTCTGCCCTAAGTTTTTTTGCATACATTTCCTTTGAAAAGCGTGAGACATTTCAGGGTATAAATGAAGAAATTAACTGTAAAATAAAATGTTTATTTTCTGGCAGTGAACAGCCCTCAGAAGTCATGTTGCCTCATTTGAATTTTATTTTACAATATAGTTGTGCATTTAATATAATGGTATTTTAAATTATTTATTTATTTATTTTGAGATAGGGTCTCACTCTGTCACCCAGGCTGGAGTGCAATGGTGTGATCTTGGCTCACTGCAGCCTTCACCTCCCAGGTTCAAGTGATTCTCCTGCCTCAGCCTCCCGAGTAGCTGGGACTACAGGCGTGTGCCACCATGCCCAGCTAATTTTTGTATTTTTAGTAGAGACAGAGTTTTATCATATCAGCCATACTGGTCTTGAACTCCTGACCTCAAGTGATTCAGCCGCCTTGGCCTTCCAAAGTGCTGGGGTTACAGGTGTGAGCCACTGCGCTCAGCCAGTTATTTTTTTAATAACTGGACTTAGGTTTAGAGACCAGATGAAATATTACCCAAAAGTTTCTGACAAATTTAAGAGGATATATAGGCCAAAAATTAAGATGGTAATGAGAAAGTTAACCTTGCTATGTACAGGGGATCTTGAGATGAAAATCTAGGAAGGAACATGGAAAGGGTTTTTAAAATTATTTTAAATATTGGAAGGGCTGGCATATGGAAGAGGGCATATCTGTTCACTCTTCAGGGCAGAGCTCAACCTACAGGTAGATGTGACGGGTGATGCCAACTTGAGTTCTGTAATAAGAAGAAAACTCTCTGCAATCTCAGCTACTTAGGAGGCAATCTCAGCTACTTAGAAGCAAGATCACTAGAGCTCAGGAATTTGAAGCTGCTGTGAACCATAATCATACCTCTACACTCCAGTCTGGCAACAGAATAAGATCCTAAAATAAATTTTAAAAAATGAAATAAGGCTGGGCATGGTGGTTCATGCCTGTAATCCCAGCACTTTGGGAGACTGAGGTGGGTGGATTGCTTGAACTCATGAGTTGGAGACCAGCCTGGGCAACATGGTGAAACCCATCTCTACAAAAAATACAAAAATTTAGCCAGGCATAGTGGCTCATGCCTGTAATCCCAGCTACTTGGGAGGCTGAGGCAGGAGGATCACTTGAGCCCAGAAGGCAGAGGTTGCAATGAGCAGAGATTGCACCACTGTACTCCAGCCGAGGCAACAGAGGGAGACCCCATCTCAAAAATAAATTTAAAAAAAACAAAAATACAAAACTTAGCTGGTTGTGGTGGCACATACCTGTAGTCCCAGCTAATCAGGAAGCTGAAGTGGGAGGACTGCTTGAGCCTGGGAGGCAGATGTGGTAGTGAGCTGAGATCACATCACTGCACTCCAGCCTGGGCGAAGAGCCAGACCTCTGTTTAAAAGTATAAATAAATAGGCCAGGCACAGTGACTCACACCTGTAATCCCAGCACTTTGGGAGGCCAAGGCAGGTGGAAAACTGGAGGTCAGGAGTTTGAGACCAGCCTGGCCAACATGGCTAAACTCCATCTCTCCTGAAAATACAAAAATTAGCCAGGCATGGTGGCACATGCCTGTAATCCCAGTTACTCAGGAGGCTGAGGCAGGAGAATGGCTTCAATCAAGGAGGTGGAGGCTGCAGTGATCCAAGATCCTGCCACTGCACTCCGGCCTGAGAGAAGGAGTGAGACTCTGCGATCCCCACCCCCCAAAAAATAATAAGATAAAATAAGAAATTTCTAATGCCTGGAAAAGAGAGCTGGAATTTCAAAGATACTGAGAAAAGAAACATGCTAATGTCTATGTTCAATCACTACTCATTACTTTTTCTTTACAATCTCTTCAAAGTGGTCAGTGGGGGATGCCTGTAAACATTTTTTTTTTTTTCTAAGATGGAGTTTCGCTCTTGTTGCTCAGGCTGGAATGCAGTGGCACGATCGTCGGCTCACCGCAACCTCCGCCTCCCGGGTTCAAGCGATTCTCCTGTCTTGGCGCACACCACCACTACCAGCTAATTTTTGTATTTTTAGTAGAGACGGAGTTTACATCATATTGGTCAGGCTGGTATCGAACCCAACGTCAGGTCATCCGCCCGCTTCGGCTTCCCAAAGTGCTGGGATTACAGGTGTGAGCCACCACACCTAGACGGGTAAACATTTTTTTAACTAGAAATGGATGATAAATAGAAGGCAAGGTGCAAGGTTATTGCAACTTCCCCAAGGTGCCTCTGTAAAATTGAGCTAATACCAACTCCCAAGGTTATATTTTCAGATGAAAGAGACTAGTTCCAAATGCTGTCTGGATTCTCCAGTCCATTTGTGGAGCCACCCACTTCAAAATCTTGCGTCCTTTTAGCAGCATTAAAACGGGCCTTATTATGACCCTTTTACAAACATTTCTCTTTAACTACACTCTCCTTGACCCTCTAAAACTGAAGTCCAGCTATGTGAAAAACCCACCAAATATTTACGCTCAAGTGTTTTTGCTTAAACTGTATCTAATTTAGTGCTGTTGACATCAAAGATGAAGGATTATGCTAGCACATGTTGGTCAGTCTGACCCTGTCTAGAATGCAATGCTTATTTTTATTATACGGCTGCAAAAATATTGTCACAAGTATCTATGACTAGTAGGTACATAAAAGTTATTAAAATACATTCTCTTATTAAAGCAGTGCAAAAAATATGTAAACAAGTAAATCTAGAAGCAAACATATTTCATTTGCTTAAATAACACTAAGCTGTGCTGGCAGGCAGCCGGGGAGATAATTTCAGTGATGATATGACATGATAAATTGCCTCTGCTGTACACAATTTTCACTCCAAAAAAAAAGTTAATCACCTACTCCTGTCACATTGTTCTTTCCCACTGATGCGTATGTCAGTTATGTTATCTCTGGAGTCTGAGCGCGACCAAGTTTGTCCTTTGTGGCTGTACCTCCTAAGATGCATAACCAGTACAGAAAAATAAACCCACAAAGCCTTGCCTGCTTTTGGATAACTCCTAAAACGGAAATCTCATGATTTGGATGCCATGTACATGTTTGCATTAAGAGTCTGGAAATACCTATAGAATAATTATCTTTTGGCCAGGCACAGTGGCTCACACCTGTAATCCCAGCACTTTGGGAGGCCAAGGCAGGCGGATCACTTGAAGTCAGGAGTTTGAGACCAGCCTGGCCAACATAGTGAAACCCCATCTCTACTAAAAATACAAAAAAATTAGGCAGGCGTGGTGGTGTATGCCTGTAATCTCAGCTACTTGGCAGGCTGAGGTAGGAGAATCTCTTGAACATGGGAGGTGGAGGTTGCAGTGAGCTGAGATGATGAAACTTGACTCCAGCCTGGGCGACAAGAGTGAAACTCCGTCTCAAAAAAAGAATAATCATCTTTTGGGGAAAGGGACTTTGAAAAGGAGGCAAGAACAGCTGTACTGTGACCCTGTGGAAGTTCGATTTGGCATTCTAGCACTTACCAGAGGTGTGAATCTAGGAAATTCACTCAACTCTTCAGTTTCCTCATCTGTAAAATACGAATATAATCCACCTTCCTGGGGTTGTTATGAAAACGAAGTGATATCATGAATGTGAGGTGTCTAAGTACACAGTGTGTGTCTGTTAATTGGTAACTGGTGTTATTATTCAGTCATTTAACTAATATTTATTGTGCACCTTTTTGTGAAACACTGTTCTAGGTGCTGGGAATACTGCAGAGAATAAAATCACCAAAAGCCTTTCACAGGAGACCTTAAATCTACTGCGGGGTTGGCTTGGCACTTTGGGAGGCTGAGGTGGGAAGATCACTTGAGCCCAGGAGTTCAAAACCAACCTAGGCAACATAGTGAGACCCCAATCTCTATTTTTGTATAATTTTTTAAATAAAAAAAAATGTAAATCTACTTAGGGGAAACAAACTATAAACAAAAACATCAAACACATAGTTTGTGGAGAAGATAATAATTGTTATGGAGAATAATGTAGCAGGGTAAGAGAATAGGGAATGCTGGGATTGGGGGGTAGGTGGAAGTTTTGGATTGGTTGGTCACCTAAGATGGTGACAAGGGAGCTAAGACCTGAAAGAAATGAATAAGTGAGCCAGGAGCCATGATGATAACTGGGGGAGATGCGTTTCAGGTAGAGACAATAGCAAGTCGAGAGTCCTGAAGGAGAAGCATGCTGAGGAGGTGGTTCAGAACAAGCAGGGAGGCCAGTGTAGAGTGATATGAATGAATGAATGAATGAATAGAATGAATGACAGGGAAAGTAGCAGGGCCAGATCATGTAAGGCCTTGTAGGGCTTGGCATGTAGCAAGTGGAATAGGTATTATTATAGCACGATCATCACCTAACTCATATGTTTAGAGAATCACCCTTTGCTGGGTTGAAAATAAGCTGTAGAAGGGACAAGGGTGGTAGCAGGGAGATCATCGAAATAACTAGATGAGAAGTGATGGTCGTTTGGATAAGAATAATAGCAGTGGAAGCTGTAAGACATAGTCAGATTCTGGCTGTATTTTGAAGTTAAAACCAACAGGCTTTCCTGATTTAGTAGATGAGGGGTGTGAATGAGACAGGATGGAGTCCAAGATGATTCTAAGGTTTTGGTGCCTGAGTGATAGGAGGGATAAAGATTGTCATAATTGTGATGAAGGCTATACAGGCAGAGCAGGTTCTGGGAGATCAGTAGCTAGTTTTGAAACATGTTAAGTTTGGAGTGTCTATTAGAGATCCATGGGGACAAATTAAATAGGCAGTTGGGTATCCAAATCTAGAGTTCAAGGGGAGAGGTGATGCTAGTGTTATCAGTGTGTGGATTGTATGTAAATCTGTAGAGCAGAATGAGATCACCAAGGACTAAGGATAGATAAAAAGGAAAAGGGATTGAGCTCTGGAGCACTTCAATTTTAAGAAGTGAGGGAGAAGAATAAGCAAATCCATACAGATGCAAAGTAGATTCATAATTGTCAGGGGGCCAGGAGTAGGGATGGAGAGTGATTGCTCATGCATAAAGGCTACTCTTTGGGGTGATGACAATGTTTTAGAATTAGTGGTGATTATTGTATAACTCTGTGAGTATACAGAAAACCGCTTAATTGTATATTATGAAAGGTTACATTTTATGGTATGTGGATTATATATCATTTAGAAAAAAATAAGTCAGGTAGAAGAGGAGAAATCAGCAAAGGAGATACAGAAGGAGATGGGAAGAAAACCAGAAGTAGATTATCCTAGAAAGAAAGTGAAAAAAAAATGTTGCAAAAGGAGTGTGTCAAATGCTGTTGACACTTCACCTAAGTTGAGGACAGAAGGCTATATCATTGGGTTGAACATCATGAAGATCATCGATGACCTTGACAAGAGCCAGTTAGGTGGAATGGTGATGGTGAAAGCCTGCCTGTAGTGAGATGGGAAAAAGATCTCACTATTGGAGGGTGCTAAGGAAAAAACTCATTATTATTATTATTACTATTATTATTATTACTGAGACAGGGTCTAACTCTCTCAGTTTGGCTGCAGTACAGTGGTGCAATCTCGGCTCACTGCAACCTCCCCCCCTCCTGGGCTCAAGTGAATCTCCTACCTCAGCCTCCCGAGTAGCTGAAACTATAGGTGTGCACCATCATGCCCAGCTAATTTTTGTATTTTTAGTAGAGACAGGGTTTCACCATGTTGGCCACGCTGGTCTAACACTCCTGAACTCAAGTGATCCACCTGCCTCAGCCTCCCAAAGTGCTGAGATTACAGGCATGAGCCATGCGCCCAGCCCCAGCTCATTATTTTTAAAAACTGGTAAGTAAAGGGAAGAAATCAAGCATCTCTCCTGCCTTTCTATAAGAAACATACAGTAAGTGAGGGGACATTTCTTTTATAGAAGTATTCCAACTAATAAATGAAGAGGGATGACAGAATTCTAATATCACCACTTTGCAAACCCCAGTGGAGCACCAACAGCTGCTAACATCACACAGAGACACTATCACAACTCTGTACCTCCTAATGGAAGTACACACCACCACCAATGAAGTGATCATGCCAAAAAAAAATCTGATTAAACTTCTAGATCCAACCAGCAATGTACATGAAATTCAAACGACGGAAGAGCATGTGAAATGACAGCACAAGGATGCTGTAGTAAACTCCAGACTGTGGAACATTCTGTAGAATAAACAACCAGTTTTTCCAACAAATACATTTTAAGGGAAAAAAGAAGCCAGGCACAGTGGCTCACGCCTATAATCCCAGCACTTTGGGAGGCCAAGGCGGGTGGATCACCTAAGGTCAGGAGTTCGAGACCAACCTGACCAACATAGTGAAACCCCATCTCTACCAAAAGTATAAAAATTAGCTGGGCATGGTGGTGGGTGCCTGTAATCCCAGCTACTCTGGAGGCTGAGACAGGAGAATCACTTGAACCCAAAGGGCAGTGAGCTGAGATCGCACCACTGCACTCCAGCCTGGGAGGCAGAGTGAGACTCCATCTCAAAAAAAAAAAAAAAAAAAAAAGAGAGATGGCGGGGGAGAAATGTATAGATTAAGAGAGACATATCAAGTAATTGCAATGTGTGGACCTTATTTGGAACCAAATTTAAACAAACTTAAAAAAAAATTGTCACATCATGAGACTACTATAAATGTGAAGAGAATATCAAAGATATATCTTATAGATATATATTAATTATACTGTAGTTAAGATCATACAATATATGGGGTTTGCTTCAAAACAATTTGTGAGGGAAGTGGGTAAAGGAACAGATGAAAAGAATGTTCACCACGGCAGAAACATTTTTGAAGCTGACTGATGGGTGCCTCAGATTGATCGTACTATTCCTCCTACTCTCTACTCTGTGGTCCTACTTTTATATATGTTTGAAATTCTCCACGACAAAAATTTTAAATATGTGAGGCAAATATGCCAAAATATTCACAGTCATTGGTCCTGGATAATGGGTATGTATGATGTTACTTTCTGTAGCTTTCTCTATTTTTACAATTTTTCACAAAATCCCAACAATTGTACATTTTTAAATGCACTAGAAGAATCTTAATGTATGGTCTTATACTTTTCTGTACCTGTGGTGTCTAGACATTTTTTCTGGTACAATTGGAATTCTCATTACAGAACTTAAGAAGTTTGTAAATCTCATGGATTAGCATTTCTTAAGAATTCTCTGAGATCAGATTTTTGGGGAGGTGCTGAGTACAGGAGACTTTACTGATGGTACATGACAAGGTGAGGATCTCTAGGCCCCTCCCATTCTTCAGGGGGTCTGACATGGAAATTGTGTCAAGGAGGGGGAGAATATCAGTGTGGTGGAGGACTGAGTGGAGCAGGGACTCCCCCACCAGCTGACAGCCCAGCCTCTCTCTTCCTCTCATGCTCTTGCTGGGGCTGGTGGTCTGGGAGTCTTACTCTGTAGAGGCTATGTAGACCATGGGGTTCACCACCCTGTTACTTCAGCCAAATTCATTGTCATAGCAGGAAATGAGCTGACAAAGTCTGTCGTTCAAGGTGATGCCAGCCCCAGCATCGAAAGTGGAATAGTGGGTGTTGCTGTTGAAGTGAAAGGATACAACCTGGTGTTCAGTGTAGCCCAGGATGCACCTGAGGGGCCCTACTGAAAGCTGGTGAAGATGCCTGTCTCACCACTTTCTTGATATCATCATATTTGCCAGGTCTTTCCAGAAGGCAGGTCGGGTGATGATCTTGGCCTGGGGGGGGCTAAGCAGTTTGGGGTGCAGGAGGCATTGCTGACGATCTTGAGGCCACTTCTCATGGTTTATGCCCATCACAAACTTGGGGCCATCAACAGAGGGGTAGAGATTATGACCCTTTTGGCCTCCCCCCACAAATAAGTCTTACTTTTCTCCATGGCAGTGAAGACACCAGTGGACTCCACAGCATAATGAACGCCGGCATCACCCCATTTGATTTTGGTAGGATATTGCTCCTGGAAGATGGTGATGGGATTTCCATTGATGACAAACTTCCCATTCTCAGCCTCTGCACAGTGCCGTGGAGCTTGCCATGGGTGGAATCAGACAGGGAGACATGTAGACCATGTAGTTGAGGTCAATGATGGTGACAATATACACTTTGCCAGAGTTAAGAACAGCCCCGGTGACCAGGAACCCAATACAGCCAAATCATTTACTCTGGCCTTTATTTTTATCATGGTGTCTCAGGGACATGAGAAGATGGCACTGCAGAGAAGATGCAGCGGATCAGTTCTAGGTGTCCAAGTAGGAATAGAAAAACATGAATGGGCACGGGGGGAAGGAGAGAGGGAGGGAGAAGGAGGAGGAAGAGTGTGAGTAGGGATGAGTCTTTGGAGACAACACTTTTCAAAGAGCTTTAGTGCAAAAGGAAAGAGAAAAAATGGGGGCGGTTGCTAGAGAGGAAAGTGGGTCGAGAGAACATGTTCGTTCACTGATGAGAATGATCTAGTAGAGCAGGAGAAAATTAATGATTTAGAAGAAGAGAAGAAATGTTACAGCCATGTTCTTCAGTAGGTGAGAGGGGTGGGAATCCAGTAAACAAGTGGAAGAGTTGCACTCAGATGGAGACACCTCTTCCATTGCAACATATTTGGTTGTGGGAGCTTTGCTGAAGTCCTTTTATATCTTCTGACTGCTTCTCATTCCCTCAGTAAAATAGGAAGTGGGATCATCTGCTGAGAGTGAGGATGGGAGAGGAGTGTTGGCACTCTGAAGAGAGAGGAATAGGAGATATGACACTCTTTGAGGAGAGTTGGAGAAGGAATATCTAGGGGAACTAGTTTGGTTGCCAGGCAGGCAGCTCTAAAGACTCACTTGTGGCTAGCAGTCACTCTTTTAAAGTGAGGCCAGTCATCACCATTGTGGTTTTGTACTTTCTCTCGGCCACATGTAGCTACAGGCGCAGAGCAGGCAGAGAGTTGAATCGAACAAGGTTAGGATTTTGTGAAGTGAGTATGCAGATGAGAGGAGGGTGAGGAGCTAGAATGTATGCAAGGGGAGTGATTATAGCAACTAAGCATTGAAGGAAAGCTCAGTAAGCTGGAGAGAGAGGACATCAAGTGGGTGGAGGACAGTGAAAATGGAGGAAGATATATGGATTGGATGTCTCATGCAGGCAAAAATAGAGTCACCAGTGGGAGCGAGCTGGACAGGGAGAAGACGGTAGTCTCCTATCTAGCCTTGCAACAAGACATTGAAAGTTTTGGTAAAAAAATTAGTAATGGTCAGGTCTAGGTTCTGATCATGGAAGTGAGTGGCTGAGGTGGGGTCGGGGGGACAAGATCATTAAAGGAGAGGGAGGTCAAGGAATGGAGAGGCCACAGGTGGAAGGGTATTCCTCATGGATACTGAGGTGGCAGTGGTGATATTACAAGAGGTTGTAATTGTGGCAGTGGCAGCAGCAGATGCAATTGTTATGGTTGTCATTGTGAGGAAGGAGACAAATGCAACTCTGTTAAGAATGCAAACATCGGCCGGGCGCGGTGGCTCAAGCCTGTAGTCTCAGCACTTTGGGAGGCCAAGGCAGGCAGATCACAAGGTCAGGAGTTCAAGACCAGCCTGGCCAACATGGTGAAAGCCTGTCTGTACTAAAAATTAAAAAATTAGCTGGGTGTGGTGGTGGGCACCTGTAATCCCAGCTACTTGGGAGGCTGAGGTAGGAGAATCACTTGAACCTGAGAGATGGGGGTTGTAGTGAGCTGAGATCACGGCCTTGTACTCCAGCCTGGGCAACAAGAGCGAAACTCCATCTCAAAAAAAAAAAATGCAAACGTATTCCTTACAGAGAGGTCTTCTCGGCCATCCTCGTTAAAGGAGCTCTTCTCACACTCTGTCTTCTGCCCCTGTCACTACTCATCCTATTACCCTATTTTATTTTCTCAAAGGCACTCATTGCTGTCAGAAAAATGGCATGCTTATTTAGTTGTTTTCCTTATCTGTCTTTTCCACTAGATTGTAAACTCCATGAATTTGCCGTTTTCAATGCTTCATTCTCAGGGCCCATATGGTGCACTTAATAGTAGCCAGTTGAAAATGATTGAAAAAAGAGAATGATGGAGTTTTATCATGCATGTGCTGCATTCTTAGCACATAGGAGGACTCTTTATGGGAACTTTGGAAAGTTGAGAGAATGGAATGCATTTAGGAAAGAGTGTGCCTGTGTCAAGTAGGAGAGTGTTAGGTGTTCCATGTTGATTGAATATAAAATTATCTGGAGTGACTTTCCCTGCACAGCCCATTGAGGATCTGATCTGATTTCCAGGCAAAGAACCTGTAGCAGGTCTTTCTGTGTGACACACCGCCCGCTCCCCCTTATCCTCTCCATACTTCTTAAATTTCGTTTCTTAGAGATTCATCTTAGGTTAACAGCCATGAGAAGCTGTCACTCGTGTACTAACTTCTGGGCCGGGTGCGGTGGCTCACGCCTATAATCCTAGCACTTTCCGGAGGCCGAGGCAGACGGATCACATGAGGTCAGGAGTTCAAAACCAGCCTAGCCAACATGGTGAAAGCCCATCTCTACTAAAAAATACAAAAAAAAAAAAATTAATCTGGCATGGTGGCAGGTGCCTGCTTTAACTCTGGCAAAGTTATATTGTCCCAGCTACTTGGGAGGCTGAGGCAGGAGAACCACTTCAACCCAGGAGGCAGAGGTTGCAGTGCCACTGCACTCCAGCCTGGGCAACAGGGTGAGACGCTGTCTCAAAAAATAAATAAATAAAATAAAATGATAATAATTTCTGAACAGAAGGACTCCTGATTAAGAGGAAGAACAAGTAGTTGATCTGAAGAAGAATGCTGTGCTGGGGGTTGTATAGAGTTACATGAGGTCACTAAGGGACCTGGGAACACAGAATGTACCTGTCCGTTTCATGCTGCTGATAAAGACATACCAGAGACTGGGCAATTTACAAAAGAAAGGTTTAATGGACTTACAGTTCCAAATGGTTGGGGAGGCTTCACAATCATGGTGGAAGATGAAAGGCATGATTCACATGGCGGCAGACAAGAGAAGAGTTTGTGCAGGGAAACTCCTCTTTTTTAATTTTTATTTTATTTTTTATATTTTATTGTACTTTAGATTCTGTGGGTACATGTGAAGAACATGCAGGATTGTTGCATAGGTACGTACATGGCAATGTGCTTTGCTGCCTTCCTCCCCATCACCTATATCTGGCATTTCTCCCCATGTTATCCCTCCCCCAACTCCCTACCCCCCCACTGTCCCTCCCCTAGTCCCCCCCAACAGACCCCAGTGTGTGATGCTCCCCTTCCTGTGTCCATGTGTTCTCATTGTTCAACACCCGCCTATGAGTGAGAACATGCAGTGTTTGATTTTCTGTTCTTGTACTCAGTTTGCTGAGGATGATGGTTTCCAGGTTCGTCCATGTCCCTACAAAGGACACAAACTCATCGTTTTTGATGGCTGCATAGTATGCCATGGTGTATATGTGCCACATTTTCCCTGTCCAGTCTATCATCGATGGGCATTTGGGTTGGTGCCAGGTCTTTGGTATTATAAACAGGAACTCCTCTTTTAACACCATTGGATCTCATGAGACTTATTCGCTTCCCCAGGACAGGAAAGTCCTGCTACCATGATTCAATTACCTCCCACCAGGTCCCTCGCACAACACGTGGGAATTCAAGATGAGATTTGGGTCGGAACACAGCCAAACCATATCACAAAGTATTGGGAGAACTGGGAAAGGAGGATAGGGATGAGATGCAGGGGCATGCCAAAGACAAAATTACTTTGTTGTCAAATTCTGCCCAGATAAGAAGAGGGATTCTACCTTGGCTTGCCCTCTCTCCTTTATTCAGCTACACTGCTGGATGCCTACTTGGTTCCCAACCTTTAAGGTTTTTAGTCTGTAAATTCAGTAGTGTTGGAGAAGCGCTCTGATACCTGCAGAGGTGGAACAAAGGTTGAAGGAGTCCTCTGCTAGGAGGTGGAGGGACAATCATCAGAGTTTAGTAGCCAGAGCTGGCCCTGGAAGAGCAAGTAGGACCTCTTCAGCCAGACTAAATTAGAGAAGGGCATTCTTGGCAGAAGGAATATTGTATATAAAGGATAAGGGTCAGGAAACAGTAGGCTCTCTCTGAAGAACTACAGATTGTGTTCTAAGTGAATGACACATAAGGTTTGTAATGAGTGAATGATAATCATTGATGAATGGCACATGGTGTTGACAACTAGGCGGGGCCAGAGTCTGTAGGATCTTACATGTCTTGCAATAAGTTTTGACTTTGTCCTTGGAAACTAGCTGGGGCTCTCCTCACCCCAATTCCTCATGACAGGGAAATATTATAGTATTGTGCATTGTAAGATTTCAAAACCTTGCTAGTGAGAGGCCTGCTTAACATTGTTTAATCCAGTTCAATTTAAGTAGGGGATGTTTTTGAAATTTTTTTCTTCATTTTGAAGGTACTCTTTTTACCAGTTTGGAAAATGCCGTACAGACAATAGGAAGCTTTGAACTTTTAGGAAGAGAAGGAAATGATTATTTCTGGTTGCATATAGACTCAGATGAGGGAGAGTAGGTCTCAGGACCTGAATCGAGGGAAAGCCAATGGAAATACGGCATGGTGGGGTAGATTTGAGAAGGGTAGCAATGATAAGCTTTAGTGGCCAGTTGGATATAGAAGGTGTGAGACAGGAAGGGGTCTAGGGTGACTTGTAAATTTCTGGGATGGCTTTTTAGGCAAATCATACTCATTAAAGGAGTAGAGGGAATTGGTTTTGGCTAGGGTGTGGGGCAGATTTTTTGGAAGAAAAATAAAAACGAGCGTATTGAATTTTAGCTGTCCACAAACATGTATAATAGACAATCGAATCTTGTGAGATCACCAGCACCTGAGAGATCAGTGCTGAAAATATGAACTGGTAGTTGCCATGGTAGATGGTCCAATAGTGTCACCCATGATGAGACTGTTACAAAAATAAGAGCCTCAGGAATATTAGTCATTAAAAAGTGGGCAGAGGAAATGGAGGCTTGGTAACCTGGCCACCTGCCCCAACACATAGGCTAGTACAATGTGTGTGCACTGCAGCTCAGCAGAATTGTGGGAGGTAAAATGGGCATTTGTGGGCCATCTTAGAAACCTAGACATGATTTTCCTGATTAAAAAATGTATTTCAATAACATTTGGAGCAAAAACTGGTTTTTATTTTATTTTATTTTGAGACGAAGTCTCACTCTGTCGCCCAGGCTGGAGTGCAGTGGTGTGATCTTGACTCACTGCAACCTCCACCTCCCAGGTTCAAGCAATTCTCCTGTTTCAGCCTCCCTAGTAGTTGGGACTACAGTTGCACTCCACCACGCCCGGCCAATTTTTCTATTTTTAGTAGAGACGGGGTTTCACCATATTGCTTAGGCTGGTCTCGAACTCCTGACCTCAGGTGATCCACCCGCCTCAGCCTCCCAAAGTGCTGGGATTACAGGCGTGAGCCACTGTGCCCAGCCAAGAATTGGTTTTTGAATGAATTTTTGGAAAATAGCCCCTTGAAAAACGGGTGCTGCCTACATGTCATTCTTTAATTTGTTGGTAAGCCTTTTAATGTCAAGTCACCGCCATGCTGGACTTTCTGGGAAAAATGAAAAATGCTAATCTTGGTTAAGTGAAGATTATCTTTTCCTGTTTTTGAAAGGCAATATTGGTTGAAAACCAGTAAGTAGAGTAGATAACCTGCAAAAGTGTTTTGTAACTTAAATATCCCTTTACAGATTACTATTGTGGTTGTTATAGTACCTAAATACATTGATTTAAAAAAAAAAAAAAAGAATGCGCAGCAGGGCAGGATGACTGGCTGCACAGCAACCTGCAAATGCTACCGTCCGTCCCGGGCTCTGTCTCCACTTTCTCACATCCCATCCCTTATCCGCTTGTTTATATCAGACTTCCTTACCCCCTCAACTCTTCTAAAATACATCCTGTCAAGGACACTAATGGCTTCCCTGTAGCCAATGCAACAGTCTTTTGACTGTCTCCATCTGAAGGCTCAGCAGTAGCATTAGGCACATGAACAGCTTCTTCCTCCCTGAAACAGTTTTTCCTCTCATCTGCTTCAAAGAAACGACTTCTGGGATTTCCTGTGTCTCCCTGGCTACTTTTCCTTCTCCTCCACTTGACCTTGAAATGTGGTGACCTCTAAATATGCCTGTTCCTCCTAGCATTCGTCTCCACTCCCATGGCCTCGACTGTCACACAACTCCTGTCTCTGGACTAACAGCTCTTCCTAGGCCAGAACACTCCCCTGTGTTTCCATCTGCCTCCTGGACATCTTCTCAAACTCAGAATGTGCCGAGCACAGCTCTCATCTTGCCTCCATCTCCTCACCAAATCTCATACTCTGTCTCTGCCATCTCTTTATTATTATTATTATTATTATCATTATTTTGAGACGGAGTCTCGCTCTGTCGCCCAGGCTGGAGTGCACTGGTGCTATCTTGGATCACTGCAACCTCTGCCTCCGGGGTTCAAGCTATTCTTCTGCCTCAGCCTCCCAAATAGCTGGGACTACAGGCACGCTCCACCACGCCTGGCTAATTTTTGTATTTTTTAGTAGAGACGGGGTTTCACCATTTTGGCCAGGCTGGTCTCGAACTCCTGACCTCAGCTGATCTGCCCACCTCGGCCTCCCAAAGTGCTGGGATTACAGGAGTAAGCAACCTCGCCTGGCCAAGCCATGGTCTTTTCAAAACATAATTTGGATTACGTCTCTCCCCCAACTTAACACTGTTTAATGGC
The DNA here is from genome assembly GCA_036589455.1 of Ateles fusciceps. Lineage (NCBI taxonomy): Eukaryota > Metazoa > Chordata > Mammalia > Primates > Atelidae > Ateles > Ateles fusciceps. Next base: position 830,663 of record JAZHEH010001627.1, read on the forward strand.
TTCTCCATTATTTTCAGAACCAGAATCCCAAACCCATAACATACCCACGTTTGCTCTCTGGTCTCATCTCCCATAACCCGTCCCCCTTCCTGAACATCTGGAAGCATTTGTTGGTTCCTCAGATATGTGCTGCACTTTGAGTAGTGGCCCTTCACACTTGTGGTCCCTTCTGCTTAGACAGAGGAGCACTCTTCCCCTCCACACATCCTCTCCCAGTTGACCTGGCTAACTTCTACTCAGCTTAAATGCCTCTTCCTCCAGAAAGCCTTCTCTGATCCTTACACTCAGCCTTCAGAACCTTTACTCTATATTTTCAGAGCTCTCTGCTTTTCTTTTCATAGCATTGATCTAACTGCACTGTAACTGCCTATCTATCTGTCTGTCTTCCCAACTAAATTATTAGCTCTGGGGGGAAGGGACGTCTTCACTCTTTTTTCTAAAAATTTAATTTTATTATTATTAGTTTTAGAAAGGGGGTCTTCTCCATTTCCCAGGCTGGAGTGCAGTGGGGGTGATTACAGCTCACTGCAGCTTCCAATTACTGGGCTCAAGCAATCCTCCCACCTCAGTCTCCTTAGTAGCTGAGGCTACAGCCATGAGCCATCATACCCAGCCAATTTTTCCATATTTTTCAGAGATGGGGGTCTCTCTATGTTGCCCAAGCTGCTCTTGAACTCTTGGCCTCATGTTTATCTTACCATCTCACTCTCCCTAGTAGCTGGAATTACCTCTTCTCTTTTCTTCCCCTCTGCATGTCGGGTGTAGCTCATAGCAGGCTCTTTGCATCAGCTCATCCTTATACCTGGAATATTCCTCACCCTCATATTTGAAGGTCTGGCTACTCATTCTTCAGATCTCAGTTTGAGGTCCTCTGCTCATGGATGTTGTCATGATCATGTTATCTGAGCTAGCCACCCAGTCACTCTATCATATCACCCTACTTTCATTCTCTGTGTTGCATTTGCCACTTTTGGATCTTTTCCACGTTTGTGTGTTTCTTATTTGTTAATTTTTTGGCTGTTTTTCCAAGCAGGAATTCACACACTACAGGAACAGGGCCCTTGTCTGGTTTTGCCCCACATTGTAACACAGCATCTAGGCAAATGCTTGGCATGTGGTAGGATGAGTATTGGATGACTACGTGTTGGATAAGTTGAAGGAATGAACAGATAGTGAATGATCAGTCAATCAAACAATCAAAGGTAACCCTCAGAGGAGAGCAGCAATTCTCAATTGGAAATGGTACACCAAGTGAGGAGCCTGTGCAGCCCCAGCTGGTATCTAAGATGGGTCATGAGATATTCCCTAGGGGGTGGCTACATTCTCCCAGCATGTATCACTTCTGGCACTCATTGAAGGAGGACAATGGGGAAGGTTCTTTTTCTTTCTTTTTTTTTATTGTAGTTTAAGTTCTGGGGTACATGAGCAGAACGTGCAGGTTTGTTACATGGGTATACATGTGCTATGGTGGTTTGCTTCATTCATCACCCCGTCACCTACATTAGGTATTTCTCCTAATGCTATCCCTCCCCTACCCCCCAACCCCTGCTATCTCTCCCTTAGCCCCCACCTCTGATAGGCCCCAGTGTGTGATGCTCCCCTCCTTGTGTCCATGTGTTCTCATTGTTCAACACCCACTAATGAGTGAGACCATTCAGTGTTTGGTTTCCTGTTTTTGTGTCAGTTTGCTGAGAATGATGGTTTCCAGCTTCATCCATGTACCTGCAAAGGACATGAACTCATCCTTTTTTATGACTGCAGAGTATTTCATGGTGTATATGTGCCACATTTTCTTTATCCAGTCTATCACTGATGGGCATTTGGGTTGGGTCCTAGTCTTTGCTATTGTGAACAGTGCCACAATGAACATATATGTGCATGTGTCTTTATAATAGAATGATTTATAATCCTTTGGGTATATACCCAGTAATGGGATTGCTGGGTCGAATGGTATTTCTATTTCTAGATCCTTGAGGAATCACCACACTCTCTTCCACCACGGTTGAACTAATTTACACTCCCACCACCATGTAAAAGCATTCCTATTTCTCCACATCCTCTCCAGCATCTGTTGTCTCCTGATTTTTTAATGATAGCTATTCTAACTGGTGTGAGATGGTATTTCAATATGATTTTGATTTGCATTTCTCTAATGACCAGTGATGATGAGCTTTTTTCATATGTTTGTTGGCTACATAAATGTCTTCTTTTGAGAAGTGTCTGTTCATATCCTTTGCTCACTTTTTGATGGGGTTGTTTGTTTCTTCTTGTAAATTTGCTTAAGTTCTTTGTAGATTCTGGATATTATCCCTTTGTCAGATGGGTAGATTGCAAACATTTTTTCCCATTATGTTGGTTGCCGGTTCATTCTAATGATAGTTTCTTTTGCTGTGCAGAAGCTGTTTAGTTTAATGAGATCCCATTTGTGTATTTTGGCTTTTCTACATTTCCAAATGGGGCAGACTCTTGATATGAGAAGAACAAATTGCCGCCCATGGCGGGCTGAAGGGAGAGGCTGGCAGACGGCAGCCTTTTAGAACTTTAGGTGGGTGCTGGAGACTGGTTAATCAGTGACAGGTAAGGACTAGGACACAGATGGACACTCATGAAAAACAGTAGACCATTGGCTAATGATAGAACCCAGGGCAAGGCTGAGTTATCTGGAGGTCTAATGGTCCTTTTGAACAATCTCAGCTTTTCTGGAAGGCAGTGAGGAGGAATGTGGCCTAAGAGTCCCTGCATACCATCACTGCCCTGCCTCAAGCTGTCTTCAGACAAACCCCCAACCTTCCCAAGTGAGAACAAAGAGCCATGATTCCACCTCCAGAAGCTCTGCCCATGGAAACGTGTCCAACCTACTAAACAGGGCTCCTTACCCCTGTGAATACTAAGAAGTAAACCGAAACAGAGCCCTTGCCAAGACAATTTCTCCCTCTTTCAGCATCGAAATTGAGGTCCTGTGCTTTCCAGCAAACAGTTCTGAAGTTACCCCCTTTCCTTTTTTAAAATTGCAAGCCAAAAAGCTCTCTAGCAAAGAGCCCCTCCCCACCCCCTCTTTGGTGGTGAGCCATGCCAGTTTGGCCATCTCCCAAGGACCAGTGATGCCAGGCATTTTATGAACAAAGCTCAAGTTCCTTCAGATGCTGGCTGATTGATGGAAGTCCTGTGGGATTCAATCCTTGGAGGATTCACAGCCGAATTACTTTAACCTCAAAATAAAAAAACAAACGGCTCAAAGTCCCATTTGCTTGCTATTTACATATTGTTGTAGACAATTAAGTAGACTGTGTGTCCTCTGGTCCAAGACGCTAGTCTCTGTGTGATGTTGCACAAACAACAAAAGACATCATTCCTGTCCTTGGAAAGGTCCGGTGGGGCCAAGTTACCATGTGTGTTAAGAACATATATGTTCATGAAGAAATGTGTAGCACAGACAGAATATGGTGTGACCAGCTCTTCTCTCTGCACCACAAGTGGGCTGAGGGTCTCAGCTTTCTTTTGGGCACCAGGACACAAAGACTGGGCTCCATAATATCAGGACCGGGTCCCACTCCTCTCCCCCAGGGAAGATAGCAGCTCAAGCTTAAAGTCTGGTCTCTGCAGCAAAAATAATTTCAGCACGAAAGAGCCTCCCAACCCAAGCTATCCCTGATTGATCCAGAACTGGGTAGTAGGGTGGGGTGTTGAAATCCAGGAGCACTCAGGAAGGATTTGCGCTTGTGACTCCAGCCCTACTCTTCCTTGCTTCTGAGTAATGCACTTGATGATTCTCACTCACGCAAGCACATCGAATTTATTGGAAAGTGTGTATACAAACAGATCTGAACAAGTCCCCAGAGTCCTGCGTCTCAGACTTTGGCAGCACAGAAATCAATGAAGCAACTGTGAGCTCATAAAATTTAAGACGTTTTGTGTGGGGAGACAGTGGCTCTGGATGCAAAGGGTGGGGGGAGGAAAAGAAGTAAGAGATGACCAAAAAAGACTAAAAAGCAACTTGTTATCTTTTTGCTTCAGGACTGACCACACCAATACCCCCATTGCAGAGTAAGCTTAAGGAAAATGAGAAAGCAAAAATGTGGGGGCGATAAGTTGGCATTTCATGGTTTTCCAAGACCACCAAACTCCACACTGCCTCCAGCCCAGCAGTCCAGAGCACACTGTGGTCCGTGATATGAGCAAGACCACCGAATGCTGACATACTCATCCACAGCATACCACATTCCACCTCCTAGGGGACTCTTTCCCATCCAAACTTGGCTGTGAGAAATGGAACTGAGCAGAGGGTTTCCTCATCCCTCAGCCCGTGCCATTATTAGCAAAATGGGTACAATGAACCATGCCATAGCAAAATCCACTGACAGCAGCTGGGAAGAGATAGGGAAATACAAGATAGATTGTAAAGTCATTTGAAGTATGGATACAGTCCCTAAATAGAGAGGAGAGAACCACTCGCTGAGCATTTCATTCTGTGAGACATAAAATGGCCCAAATGCTGAAAACATGCACTACGATTCCAAAAGGTGTTTCCAAAGCCTAACTCTGACTCTCAAGTCCTTGGGTTAGGCTACCTTGCCTCTGAAGACATCACATGTTGAGCATTTTTAAAGGAACTACCTTCAGAACTTGCAACCAATTCCTTGTATTGTCCTTAGTGCTGAATTTGTTGTTGTTTGAGAAAATAAGCCAACATTGATCCATGGCAACTAGGCAGATGTTCCAACAAAGTTGCACTCACTACTTTGGGTACAAAAAGAAGATGAAGTGGATTTTCTCAGGTGTCACGTAGCTCGGCTCTGAAGAGCACCTCCTGCAGTGTCTGGCACACTGGCAGCCACGTTGGAATAAGTGTGCAATTTCTTTTTCCTCTTTCCTTCTTTTTTTTCTTTCTTCCTTTCTTTCTTTCTTTTTCTTTCCTTCTTTCTTTTTCTTCTTTCTTTCTTTCTTTCTTTCTTCCTTTCTTTTTTTTTTTTTTTTTTTGACAGAGTCTCACTCTGTTGTCCAGGCTGGAGTGCAATGGCACAATCTTGGCTCACTGCAACTTCCGCCTCCCGGGTAGCCTCCTGAGTAGCTGGGATTACAGGCACGTGCCACTACGCCCGGCTAATTTTTGTATTTTTAGTAGAGACAGGGTTTCACCATGTTGGCCAGGCTGGTCTCGAACTCCTGACCTCAGGTGATCCACCCACCTCAGCCTCCCAAAGTGCTTGGATTACAAGTGTGAGCCACCACGCCCAGCAAAAGTGTACAATTTCTTTAGGAAACTTCTTGGAAAGGCAACATTTAATAAATGTGCAAGTTTTGATGCCATTTAATAAATATGAAAGACCCCATATGCTTGTTAAAAATCAACCTTGACCCTTTTTTGTTGTATCAGGTGTTTGGGGAGGAGGGGAAAGGAATGGGCAGTGGTGTTCAGTAATGGGATGAGAGTACACTAAATCCACACATCCTCCTCCTTGGGTGTAGGAGGAGAGAGCTTCACTGCAGGGTTTGGCAAACTTTTTCTGTAAGGGCCAGATAGTAAAAATTTTCAGTTTTGCCGGCCATATGGGCTCTGTTACATAACTTAACTCTGCTGTTGTAGTGCAAAGCAGCCTTAGACAATACTCAAACAAATGAGCATGGCTGAATGCCAATAAACTTTATTTGCAAAATCAGCCGGGAATGGATTTGCTCTGTGGGCCAGATTTGGTCTGCAGGTCCTAGTTTGCCAACCCCTGCTCTCATGCAAAGCAGACACTCATTTGCAGACTTCTTGTTTGATATCTCCAAACAACTTGCTGAAAGGTAAAGGGGCAAGCAGAGGTCCCTGGGCTCCCATAATCACTTCTCTTCAACCATTCTCAGTTGAATCCCATGATGTCATTCTGAAATGCAGTGGGTCATTCACAGGGTCACATTACTCAGAGAAAAACAGGATGTTTGACACCTAAAATATTCAGAACAAGCCTAGAGCTCATCTCTGCAAAAATGCTCTTATATAACAGGAAGCAAGAAGAAAGGGAAAGTGGCAACAGGAGGCTGGGAAGGGACAGTCGCTCATGCAGAAGGCGCACTGGGCTGGGCTCTGACGGGAGTCCTGCTGCCTGGAGAGTACATCTCTGCTTGCAGCTGTCACTTCAGTGGACAGATGACTTCATTTCAGCTTCCCCCAAATAAAGGGGCAATAATCTCTCACTTGGGAGAAATACCATATGTCAGATGCTTTGGAAAATTGTAAGGAAACAGTATAAAGTACTTAGGGGGGGAAAAGCCACTTTCAAATGCATGAAATTTGTCTAAGAAAGGGATCAGGCAGTGTCTTTGAAATATCATAGCTTCCTAGAAGATGAAGTCGAAACCAGTGGGATTAGGTAACAAGAGGGGCATTAGCGAGGCAAGTTAACAGAGCAATCTCCTTTCTTGTGTTTACATACCTTTAGTGTGGCTCAAATCCAAAACCCTTATTCCCAAAGCTCACCCTGAATGGCCCTTGCTGAAATCTCAATGTCCACCACTGTCTACCTTGTACTTCAGGCTCCAAAGTAACAGAAGGTCTTCTCATTCCCCCAAAGACTCAGCGGCATGAAGCCTCTGGCATGTGGCCTTGTGTCTCTGGGCCCTTGGTCATACAGGTTTCTTGTTCTGGAAAGGCCCTTCTGGCTCTTCAAAATTCAGCCTCCCTTGGCTATTTCCTGGGCCTCCCAAGTGTGTTCAGCTCCCCCTCTTCTGTGCTACCTTGTGATCTTGTACATATTTTCTTTTGTTGTACTTAGTACATTGTAGAGTCATTTATTTGATTATATGACTTATTTCCTCCACTAGACCCTGAGCTCCTTGCTGTCTGATTTGTCTCTGGATTCCCAAAACCTAGGTAGTGCTGGGATTATAGGCAGAGCCCCATAAACATTTGCAGAATCCAGTGTCCAATAGTGGCGGGAGCCTCACTTGCTCAGCTGATCTCCTTTGGACCAGGGCTATATTTTCCAGGCCAAGCCTGGGTTAGGGTTCCATTTTGAGGGCTCTAGAACAAAATCCCCAATAGCCTTGGGTTCCTCAGCGCGGGGCTCTGGTCAACCGAGTTGGTGGCGCAGTTCTTTCATTAACTCTCTTAACTCAAATTTCTGCACCAAGATTTCCAATCCAATTACTAAGAGTCTCCCAGCCAGCACCTTCTTATCCTTCAGGCCTCATCTTAAATGTCTTCTGAGAGACTGCTCCTGATTGCCCAAGTCTCAAGTAGCTTTCCCCATTACTGTCTTGGCTTACCACACAACTTGGCATTTAGTAGGCATCCAATAAATACCTGTTGAAAGACAGTGAAAGCATGTTGCGAGGTTTGAGTAAACTAACACCCATGGAATGCCTCAGCCACATTCATTGCCTATAGATACACAGTAAATGTTTCCTTTATCAACATCTCTTCAGACACGCTAATCCCAGGAAGCAACTAGGATAATGAAGCGACATCTCCCCGACTCCAGCACTTACAAAAATGCTTCCTTCCACCTACAGACAAATATAAAGCGAGAAGAATTCCAAAAAGGAAGGCAGTTGTCATCTTTGACATACAAATAAAATGTGTTCAGAAGTGGACAGCATTTATGTTCCCTTAAAGTGTGGCAAAAGCCAAGTTCCCCACAGCTTGAGCAAACAGGAAGACAAGAAATGCTCACACATAACCTTAAAAGTGGATTCAACCATGCCGCAGAGTGAGGCAAGCCTAGCTTAGGAGATTATGCCCATATAAGGCCCACGAGCAGCTCCCAGTGGAGCCTGAGATAATTTGGCACCTCTCAGCAAAGACCAACAAGATTTGCCTTCAGGGCTTTGTTCACAAATAACCCCAAGTCTGCTGTCTACATTTTCTTCTAAACATTTGATGAAAAATCTAATACCACCCTAAACATTTCAGCCTCAAAGACTCTGAAGGAAGTGCTGGAAATAACTCAAAGGCAGCCATCATCCAAAATGCTCACTCAAGGCTCCCTGGTAGTCTCTCCAAGTTGCTGAGGAAGAGCTGGGATAGTGGGACAGACCTGGGGAAGACTTGGGGGACCACCTGAGCTCAGAGATGGGCTTAGATCTGTTTCCTTTTCTGTCAGTGACCTACTAAGCCAGGGAGTGGCAAGCTCTCCCAGTAAAGGGCTAGATAGTAAGTATTTTTCACTTTGCAGGCCATGGGTCTATCACCACGGATCTATTCTCCCATTGTAGTGAAAAAGCCTTAGGAAAACGTAAACGAATGGGCATGGCTGTGTTCCAATAAAATTTTATTGATGGTCACTGAAATGTGAATTTCACATAATTTTCATGTGTCACAAAATATACTTTTGATGTGTAAAATACAAAACCAGTCTTAGCTCTCAGACAGTACAAAAACAGGCAATGGCTTGGACTTAACCTGTGGGCTGCAGCTAGCTAATCCCTGCAATGGGCAGTAATGTACAGTAACATGTAGTAACCATCAAAGAACACAGCCTCTGGCCCTTGGGCTCACTTGGATTTTGTAAGTTTACTTCTGCAACTTTCTGGCTATGTGACTTTGAGCAAGTCAGTAATACCTCTGAGCGTCAGTTTTCCCACCTGTCTGGACCTCCCTGCCATTGCTGGAATGAGCATTCAAAGAGAGAAGGCGTGGAAAGCACTCATCATGGTGCTTGGCACATGTAAACACTCTGTAGATATTAGCTACTGCTATCTGAAGTTCCCTTTGATTAGAGCTGGCTTTCTCTCTTTTGATAGCACTAGTGCCTAGCACACTATGTGGCACGCAGTAGACACTCATGAATCTTGGTTGAATGAATGAATGAATGAATAGATGCGTGAATAAAATCTCATTGATATGCAGCAACTGCCAGGCCCAGTGGCTCACACCTGTAATCCCGGCATTTTGGGAGGCCGAGGCAGGTGGATCACCTGAGGTCGGGAGTTCAAGACCAACCTGACCAACATGGAGAAACCCCGTCTCTACTGAAAATACAAAATTAGCCAGGAGTGGTGGTACATGCCTGTAATCCCAGCTACTCAGGAGGCTGAGGCAGGAGAATCGCTTGAATCTGGGAGGCAAAGGTTGCGGTGAGCTGAGATCGCACCATTGCACTCCAGCCTGGGCAACAAGAGTGAAACTTCACCTCCAAAAAAAAAAAAAAAGAAAAGAAATGCAGCAACTGAAACTTTCACTCTGTAGCTGTGTAGGCTGTCGACTTGCAGCCTACATCACTTCCAGACTTTTAGTTTTGGCCCAGTGTCCTTGTTGGGTCAGTACTGGGAGCAAGTGACTGGGGCTGCACTTGGTACAATTTCAGATGTGCACATAGTAGGTGCTCAATAATTGCTTGATGAATGAATCAATAGGCATCTATTGCCCAAGTGAAGAAATAACTTCAAGTATTTTAAGTCCAAAAGAGAGATCCCCCTCCTTTGCACCCAGTCCTAGGGCTCATGATGTTGGGGAAGTGGTGATTAGGATGAGGGGGACTTCCCTGAAAGTCTGCCCCGGGATCCAGAAGGTAATTGTCCAACACTGCATGTTGGTCTTCTCCTGCTCTTCTTCAGCTAGTCCCACAGAGGGACACTGGCCTACCCACCACCTGTCTCTCTAGGAGACCCAGCTCTCGCACAAACAAACTGTTCAGGGCTTTTTAGAGCCAAATTTCTATCTGCGTACGCATTCTCATCCAGAGTGCCATTGCTCCAGCTGCTAAGGTAAAAAGGGGGTTAGCCAGTGATTTGGGCCCATGTGCTTCACGGGGGGAAGCCATTTATTTTTGTATAAACAGCATATGGTGCTCATCTACCCCTCACAAGGAGGCTGTGGGAATTCCTGGCACATGAGTAATTTTAAGTTTCAAAGTTTTTCTAGAGTCCTGAAGAAAAAAGCTGCAGAAAACACGGAAAGGGAAATCATCTTGAGCTGGACACAGCAGCTCCTGAACCACGAAGAGCATCACGTGCAGATCAGAGGCCCCAGTAAAGCTCTCCCTAGAGAAAGGGCCCCTCATGCCCAAGCCAGGCCGATAGGGGGTTGATTTCCCACCCCCGGAAACAGCGCAGGAATCAATGAGTGCGCTGTGATCCGGAGCTGACTGCCAGGAAGCCTTGGCCTTGGGAGAAGCTAGGCAGGAGCCTGTGGGCTACGTGAGCACTGACAAGACCCTTAAAGGCTTCCAACTTTCCCCTGGAGGAAGGCTTGACTTGGCTCCCACTACAAGTTCTGTCAACCACATCAGAGCAGTTTCACAAAAGCCACTCAGAAAATAGAAAATGTAAAGGACATTTGTGGGAACCAAGAAAGAGCCAGACACAAGTACGGCATCATTTCCCTACCACCCAAAGAGCCACCGTCCCAAGTCTTGAGGAAGCACAAAGGGAAGTTGAGGTCCTCATGCCCGTTGAGCAGGCCCCCAGGAGTCTGCAGCTCAGAACCTGCTTTGGGCCTTGGGATCTCAGTCCGCTTTGAGCAGACTGTGGCACCAGCCATTTCTTATTATTAATCATAGTAATAATCGCCATGGCAGCTACCATTGACAGGGTGTTCACTGTAGGCCGGGCACTGTGCTAAGTAGCTGTGTGATCTTAGGTCTTTGCTGAACCTCTCTGAGCCCCAGTTCCTTCCTTATTAGTAAGAGAGGGGATAGCAATGGCACTCAGCTCAGAGGGTTGTTATGTGGATTTGAGGAGGCAATGCTTGCAAAGCACTTAACCCTGTGCCTGGCCCAGATTAGGTGCTTCAAACTAGAGACAACTACTATTATTACACATGGGAAATAGCTGATGATTCAGATCAAAGGGGAAAAAGAGAATGGCCTTAATTCTGTTGTACTTCTCCCTCTCCTCACCTTCTTCCTTCTCACCTTACCCTGGTTTTTTTGTTTTGTTTTTTCAGACTGAGTTTCACTCTTGTTGCCCAGGCTGGAGTGCAATGGTGTCATCTCGCCTCACTGCAACCCCCACCTCCCGGATTCAAGTGATTCTCCTGCCTTAGCCTCCCAAGTAGCTCAGATTAGAGGCCTCTGCCACCACGCCCGGCTAATTTTTTTTTTTCTTTGTATTTTTAGTAGAGACAAGGTTTCACCATGTTGGCCAGGCTGGTCTCGACCTCCTGACCTCAGGAGATCCACACCTGCCTTGGCCTCCCAAAGTGCTGGGATTACAGGCGTGAGTTTACTCTGGTCTTAAACACAGAACTTCCGTTCTCTCCCCACCCTGTGAAGTGCAGGGAGGGCAAGAGCTTGCATGACTGTTGAGAAGCATGCACGAGCCCCTCCAGGTTTGTGTGCCCACCAGCGGCAACTCCAAGCAGACTGCCTGTTCTTTCTCCTTGCCAGGTCCGTTTTTGGCACTTTGCGTCTCCCAGCCAATACAGTTTTGGTTGGCACCACAGTGCAGCGTTGCCACAGCAACGTGAGAAGTAGCTAGTTGGCTATCTTGCCAGGCTGTGTAGCTGTTGAGTCAAAAAAATGCCGAAACATTTGTAAGCAGAATTCACCCCTTCTGTGACAATCGCCAGAGTAATGCTTAAAAGGTATTTTTTTATTCTTCTGTGTGTAAAGCAGAAGAGAAAAAAATGAGTGGCAGTCACCATTCCAGTGAAGGGGAATGTTTGATCTTGGTTTGTTATTCATTCGCTCCTTTGTTCATCCCTCACATTCTTAATAGGTTCCTGTATCTACTCTTTGCCAAGTAATATGCCTACCACTGGGGGGACATCAGACAATTGAGACAAAGGTGCCTGAGCCTAGGGCTTACTGTCTAGTGGGGGAGATGGATAAAATAAATGAACAATTCTAATATAGTGAGAGGAGTTCTCTGCAACTAAGGAACACAGGGTACTGTGAGTCCCCCGGAGGAACCAGCATCAAACTCAACCTGGGAATGTGTTTGTTTTAGTCCGAAAAAAAGCCAGCATCCAAATCGGAAAGATGGCCAGGAGTGGTGGGTCTCGCCTGTAATCCCTGCACTTTGGGAGGCCAAAGCAGGAGGATTCCTTGAGCCCAAAAGTTTGAAACCAGCCTGGGCAATAGAGAAAGACCTTGTGCCTCCAAAATTTTTTAAAAATAAAAAATGATCTTTGCTTAAAACAAGTGAAAGCAGCAGCCTGGAAAACCAAATGCAGAGGCCACCGAGCCTCCAAAGGCAGCCTGGAAAGTTTCTCCTCTGCATCTTGTTCTGTGCCTGTTTCTTGTCTATCCCCCAGAGCCCACTTATTAGGCTCTTGCCTTTCACCATCAAGAAAGAGTTAATCCTATATACAGTAGGATTTCAATTTTCCAAAGTTTCTGAATGTGTGGGTGCACATGCATATAGAGTCAAAAGACTGGAAGAAACCTCACTAAAATGTTAACAATGGTTATCTTTGGGCAGCATTTTCATGTCTTGTTTCTTAAATATTTTAATTTTTTCCACAATGAACATGAGTTATTTTTATTACCTGAAAACAATGTTATTAATCTCAAAAGTGGAGAGTCTGCAAAAAGCTATGTGCTGTATGCTTCTGTTTATATGACATTCTGGAAAAAGCTAAACTACAGGGACAGGAAATATGTCAGTGGTTGTCAGAAGCCCAGGGCACATGGGAAGTTTTTGGAGAGATGGGCCTGATCCGTCTCTTGATTGTGGTGATAGTTACACGTCTGTGTTTTTCTTTTGTTTTTAAGATGGAGTTTTGCTTTTGTTGCCCAGGCTGGAGTACAATGGTGCAATCTCAGCTCACTGCAGCCTCCATCTCCCAGGTTCAAGGCATTCTCCTGCCTCAGTCTCCCAAATAGCTGGGATTACAGGCACCTGTAGTTTTTTTGTATTTTTACTACAGACAGGGTTTCACTGTGTTGGCCAGGCTGGTCTCAAACTCCTGGCCTCAGGTGATCCACCCGCCTCAGCCTTCCAAAGTGTTAGGATTACAGACGTGAGCCACCACACCGAGCTGTCTATGTTTTTCAAAGCTCACGGAGCTATATGCTAAAGAATAAATTTTATGGCATGTAAATCATACTTCAATAAGCCAGAGGTTTTGTTTGTTGTTCGTTTGTTTGTTTATTTGTTTTGAGATGGAGTCTTGCTCTGTTGCCCAGGCTGGAGTGCAGTGGTGTGATCTCAGCTCACTGCAACCTCTACCTCCTGGATTCAAGCAATTCTCTTACCTCGGCCTCTTGAGTAGCGGGGATTACAGGCCTGCACCTCCAGGCCCGGCTAATTTTTGTATTTTTAGTAGAGACAGGGTTTCACCATGTTGGTCAGGCTGGTCTCAGGTGACCTGGCCGCCTTGCCTCCCAAAGTGCTGGGATTACAGGTGTGAGCCACCGCACCCAGCCAATGAGACAGAGTTTTTTGAAAAAGTGAGTTTACATAGTTTTTCCAGTTCTATCATTTCTAGAGAATCTGATGGATCCAGGAAGATAATGAAATGTTTGAAGTGTATGATCTTAAAAAGATTACAAAAACAGACAAGAGAAATTTTCTTCTTCCTGTCAGTTCTCTTAAAGCTTAGCCTTAGATGTCTAGGGCTTGAGTTTTGTTTTTCTGTTCTTTGCTCCTTTTTTTAAAGTCAACTCGAGACAAGAATTTATGTGAAAGACATAGTTTTTCTTGGTATCTAATGAAGTGACTTTAGAATGATTTCAAGTATATGATTTACAACTGGAGTGCTATCTTTATGAAACATTTATATCTGTGACAACACCTAATAAAACTTTTTATTGGAAACATTGCTTGTATGGTTAGAACAGACTGTCAAAATAATCCCCCTTGGACCAGACACATCACAAACTGATCATTTACCCTGTTGTTTTTGCCAGGATCATATTTAAATTCAATCTGATGGGGACTAGAGAAAGGGCAAGCCAGTAAAAAATTTTCCCTTTACAAAAATTGAGGTTTTCATTTACTACAAGGGACACAACATAAAGACTATCTTAGAGTAAGAAACTACACTGGCCACAAGCTAGAAATTACTGTCCTAAACTACTCGGCTAGACACTGTTATTGAGTTCAGTTGTGTCATTTAAATATTTGAAACCTGGTTTGTGCTTTATTTAATATAGAAGTGGATGATTGTCTGTAAGTATAGAGTCTAGATGCTGTATAATTGGGGTGGTACCTGAAGCTACCCTTTTATTTTTGTTTTTGGAGACGGAGTTTTGCTCTTGTTGCCTAGGCTGGAGTGCAATGGCACGATCTTAGCTCACCGCAACCTCTGCCTCCAAGGTTCAAGCAATTCTCCCGCCTCAGCCTCCCGAGTAACTGGGATTACAGGTGTGCACCACCACACCCAGCGAATTTTTGTATTTTTAGTAGAGACGGGGTTTTGCCATGTTGGCCAGGCTGGTCTCAAACTCCTGGCCTCAGGTGATCAACCTGCCTCAGCCTCCCAAAGTGCTGGGATTACAGGCGTGAGCCACCAGCCTGAAGCTACCCTTTTCATTTCTTCCTTAGCTTAACAACAAGAGAAAGTTCTATAATATACCAGTGTAATGGAGAGGAAGTGACAACTGACTCAGCACAGAGAGAAGCGGTGTGCCAGGTACATTTGTTTTTAATTTACCTTGTAAGCTCTTCGGTTCATCCTTAGAAGTGACTCAAAATGTGTGGTACCAGAAACTTACATGCACAGATGCTACTTGTTCAAATAAAATCAGAGGAGAAATCAGAGAAATACCAAAAGATAGCTACTAATGAGTTGTTGATTCTGCTGAAGGGCATAATGAAAAGATGGCATGAAGTTCTCCACCAAAAAAATGGCCCTTTTGATCTATTACATTAATGAACTAGAAATGCTGAGCTCTAAAACGATATATCTAATCACATCAAATGACAAGACCATCTTCACCACTAGACTGTGACCTCCTTGAGGGCAGGAAGCACGCCTGATGTACCTGACTTTCCAGATCAGACAGAAGGAACGAAGGAAGGATTTGTAGAATCAAGTCATGAGTCTCCTATGAAACACAGAGGTTGGAATTGCACTACTGATATCCCCACCAATGGGTCAGAAAGAACAGAGCTCAGTGTAACAAGAGCAGAGTTGTGGACTCCATCGTTACACAGAATGGCCAGCTTTGCCCTGGACTGCTTTTGTAGGTGAAGGGGAGGCTCTGGGTTTAATGTATCTTTTTTAGGTCAGCACATCAGTCCTACAGTTTCTGGATGAAGAAATACACTCCTGCCGAGGAAGGAATGTAACTGGAGTTTAACGCAAGCAATTTTCAGAAACACCTCGATGTATCAGGACCAATACTACATTTCTTTAATAAAAAATGACACCTCTCTGTCGATCACCTTTCTCTCAAGGTAGTTCTGAAGTGACTTTTCCCAGCCACTCCGGAGGCAATGAAAACTTCATTTTGGAAACATTGGCTGGGCATACTGGTGACTCACACCTCAGATGAATTAATAAAAGTTGAGAAAACAAAAACCAGATGTTTCCTTCATCTTAATATAGGCCCCTAAGCTTTCTTTTTTCAGTTATACTGTCACTTACTGATTTCCTTCTAGTGAGGCAAAACCCAACATTTTGAAAGTTTGTATCCATGCCTATTGGATGACCTCCAGCCCAACAGTTGCTATTTGGTTCAAACTTTCATAAAAGATAGCAGCTCCGGCACGGACTGTTTCAGCAAGCTCGTGGCACTCAGTGTTTGAGAACAGCAAAGCAGAGGGCTTGGACACTAGATTGGATTTGCTTCAGAACCCTTGCAACGGCTTCTGAAGAAAAGCAAAAAGCAAAGCAGTCTCTTTGCTTGCATGCAAACCCCCACAGAACCAAAAAGGGTATGGCCAGCTAGCCGTGGCTTCCTTTCCATATCCAGTATTCATTCCTTGGCCCTTTACCCTTCTGGAAAATGCTAAGAACTGCATTTTAGAGAGCCTGCAACATATATTTTCACTCTTCTGGCCAGACTGGAGGTGGATACACTGAAATCCAGAGTGATGTAGACTTGAAAGTTTCCTAATAACACCACCCATCATTTCCTGAGAATTTCTGAAGCTTTCTGTTTTTTGTAAGGAGGGAAAATAATTTATTTTTTCCTCCATCTATTGTACTTTGGTTAAAGCAATTATTTTCCCCAGACACCACCCATAACAAAAAGCTCCAGATGTTTTTAAGTTATAATGGGAGAATAGATGGCAAACCCTGGTGTTTTTCAAAATTGTATCCTTTCCTAGCCTTTTGTTTGGGACCCTTAGCCCTCCCCTCCCTCCCCTCTTTTCTAAATTGGGCTCCACCTTCCTTTACTTAAGTGATCCAAAAACAAATTTAGATTTGTGCTTTGACCACTAGATCTCGCAATCTCTTGGTCCTAACAGGTATCTTCTAAAACTGTGATTCCCCACCACTCCATCCACTGATTTGCCCAATGCAGGTTGCTGGGATCATTGTAAACTGCCCCCTCCCAACTCATTCACTACACTTAGTCTCCAAATCGACACCAGCCAGATGTCTCTTGCATCTGTCCCCTCCTCTCTATCCCCACTGTATTTCTCTACTTAGGCCACCACTCTCTCTCACCCCCCAAGTCTTCTAACCATCATCTCTGTGTCCATTCTTACTCCTCTCCAGATTATTCATCCTCCCCCCTGGTAGCTGCAATAAGTGATCTTTCTAAAGCCCCTGTATGATCATGTCTTCCATACACTGACACTCTTTGGTAACATACTGGGCATGGTGACCTGGGAAAAATCCTTACACCAGCGAGTAATGACAAAGTGCTACTTAAAGCTAGGTTAGGCTGGGCGCAGTGGCTCATGCCTGTAATCCCAACCCTTGGGGTGGCTGAGGCAGGTGGATTGCTTGAGACCAGGAGTTTGAGACCAGACTGGACAACATAGAGAGACCCTGTCTCTACAAAAAATAATAATAAAAAAATTAGCCGGGCATTGTGGCACATGTCTGTAATCCCAGCTACTTGGCAGGCTGAGGTGGGAGGATCACTTGAGCACAGGAGGTCGAGGCTGCAGTGAGCCTTGATCATGGCACTGTACTCCAGCCTGGGCTACATGGGCTACAGAACAAGACCCTCTCTCTCTTTTTTTTTTTTTTTTTTTTTTTTTTTGGAGATGGAGTCTCACTCTGTTGCCCGGGCTGGAGTGCAATGGCATGATCTCGGCTCACTGCAACCTCCATCTCCCAGGTTCAAGCAATTCTCCTGCCTCAGCCTCCTGAGTAGTTGGGATTACAGGCATCTGCCACCACACGCAAGCTAATTTTTGTATTTTTGGTAGAAATGGGGTTTCACCGGGTTGGCCAGGCTGGTCTCAAACTCCTGACCTCAAGTGATCTGCCTACCTCACCCTCCCAAAGTGCTGGGATTACAGGCGTGGGCCACTGTCACTTCACCCGGCCACAGTCTCTTTGAAAAAAAAAAAAAAAAAAGAGGCCGGGTGAGGTGGCTCATGTCTGTAATCCCTGCACTTTGGGAGGTTGAGGTGGGTGGATCACTTGAGGTCAGGAGTTCCAGACTAGCCTGGCCAACATGGCAAAATCTCATCTCTACTAAAAATACAAAAACTAGCAGGGTATGGTGCCGCACTCCTGTAATCCCTACTGGGGAGGTAGAGGCAGGAGAATTGCTTGAACCCGGGAGGCAGAGGTTGCAGTGAACTGAGATTGCACCACTGCACTCCAGCCTGGGCGACAGAGGGAGACTCCATCTCAAAAAAAAAAAAAAAAAAAAAGAAGAAGAAAGAAGAGCTAGGTTAATGTCAGAGAAATAGCAGGGACCTTCTCCAGCCTGGCATTTGTCACCTGGATTCTTCTCCATCGTGGCTCCATTGCACCACACCGAGGTTATCTGTATACCTGCTAGTCTGTCCCACCAGACTGTGAAGTCCAGGTCTTGCTCACTTCAGTATCTGCAGCACTACACACAGTGCCTGGCACAGAGCAGAACTCACAATAAAATAGTATCAGAGGCAATAGCGTCTCCCTCAAAGGCATGTGTTAGTTTGCTATTGCTGACATAACAAAATACTGCAGACTTAGTGGCTTAAGACAGGGGTTCCCATCCCCCAAGCCACAGACCAGTATCGGTATCATTGCTTGCATTACTGCCTGAGCTCTGCCTCCTGTCAGGTCAGCAGTGGCATTAGATTCTCCTAGGAGGGCAAAACTTATTGTGAACTATGCATGCAAGGGATCTAGGTTGTGTACCCATTATGAAAATCTAATACCTGATGATCTGTCCCTGTCTCCCATCACCCCCAGATGAGACCACCTAGTTCCAGGAAAACAAGCTCAGGGCTCTCACTGATGCTGCATTATGGTTAGTTATATAATTACTTCATTATCTATCACAATGTAATAATAATAGAAATAAAATGTACAATAAATAATGTACTTGAATCATCCCATAACCATACCTTGTTCCCCCCTCCACCCATCTGTGGAAAGATTGTCTTCCATGAAACCGGTCCCTGGTGCCAAAAAGGTTGGGGACTGCTGGCTTAAGACAACACTCACTTGTCACCTGATGGTTCTGTAGGTCAGAAGTCTGACCAGGATCCCACTGGACTAAAATCAAGGGGACAGAGGGGCCGTGTGTTTTGGAGGCCTTAGGGGAGAATCCTTTTTTTTTTTTTTGCCTTTCCAGCTTCTAGAGGCTGCCTTCCTCTATGTTCAAAGCCAGTGACCTGGGCTGGGTGCAGTGGCTCACGCCTGTAATTCCAGCACTTTGGGAAGCCAAGGTGGGTCGATTGCCTGAGGTCAGGAGTTCAAGACCAGCCTGGCTAACATGGTGAAACCCTGTCTCTACTAAAAATACAAAAATGAGCTGGGCATGGTGACATGCACCTGTAGTCCCAGCTACTCAGGAAGCTGAGGCAGGAGGATCGCTTGAACCCAGGAGGTGGAGATTGCAGTGAACCAAGATCATGCCACTGCACTCCAGCCTGGGAGACAGAGTGAGACTCTGTTTTGAGACTCTGTCTCAAAACAGACAACAAAAACAACAAAACAAAGCCAGCAACATAGCCTCTCACTGACCCGGCTTCTATTATCACATCTCTTTCTCTGACCATAGCCAGGAAAGGCTCTCCCACTTTGAAAGGATTGGGCGCCCCTGGATAATCCAGGATAAACTCCCACCTCAACGTCATCTCATTAGCAACCTTAATTCCATTGACATCCTTAATTCTCTTTGCCGTGTAACCTAACATACTCACAGGGTCCAGGGATTAGGGTATGGACATTTTGGGTGGACCACTATTCTGCCCACCATGGGTAGCAGGAGGGGGTGAGGGACCTGAATTCCATACAGCGCCCCCCTTCTAATGCTTTTCACGCAATGGCAATGCTCTTACTCAGTTGACTACATTTGTCTTTCAATTGAAACTATGATTTTGTCACCTCTGTGTCCTCAGTGCCTCGCCCAGGGCTCAGCCCAGGTGAGGTGCTCTGTGTCTATTGACTGGATGTTAGTAAGCAAAATATCGATTGACTGGAGTGTTTAAATATCAACCTCTTCGTTCCCCTCAGTAAATGAAACTTTGATTGTTGAGTATCAAAAGTGTTAAAAAACCAATTTTGTAGCACAATCGGGGGGTCCAGTTGCCATTATCTTGCTTTCTCACATGAAACCAGCTCAGATTGAAAAAACAGACAACTTCTGTTATATCTCAGAAGTCTTCCAGACTTCTTCTGGTGAAAAAACAGCTCACATGTTTTTCACCTATTCCACATGGGAACACAGCTGTATAAGAAATTCAAATGAACAAAAAGAAAAAAATCCTGCAATAAAACCTCGTGACTCCCAAAGCAACCAAAAATTGAATACTTCTCAAGCAATTTTTGTAGGATTTGTATTTAAATACACAGTGAACCACTTCAATTCCAACAAATCTGGAGAAATTAAACCTTGTTTCCAAGAAGTGCTCACAGAGCTTTCAATACATTTTTCCATCACTGAAAAAGAAATGACTTGCACAACTAAGCTGTGTCTCTTTAGCGGGACCCAGTGCCCATCAGGCGGCAGCAAGTGGAAAATGAGTCGATCTGGTGTCCATTAGGACAGGAGTCCTCTCCTCAAGCTGCAATTGCAGTACAGGTTCATGGTAAAGGAAAGGGTTCTTGGCTGGGTTGGTGGCTGAGGCCTATAATCCCAGCACTTTGGGAGGCTGAGTTGGGTGGATCACCTGAGGTCAGGAGTTTGAGACCAGCCTGGTCAACATGGTGAAACTCCGTCTATACTGAAAATACAAAAGTCAGCTGGGCGTGGTGGCGGGCGCCTGTAATCTCAGCTACTCGGGAGGCTGAGGCAGGGGGAGTTGCTGGAACCCGGGAGGCAGAGGTTGCAGTGAGCTGAGATGATGCCATTGCACTCCAGCCCAGGCGACAACAGCGAGACTCCGTCTCAAAAAATAAAAAAATAAAAAAGGAAAGGGTTCCTTCACTAGGTAGAATTGGCCAGAAATTGTCAGGTTTCATGGAGTTCAGGCTCCACCCATGACAATCCCAACTAATCCAGTTCTCAGAGTTCAGTCTTTACCACAGCAACCACTTGGGGCACCTCCGAAGTGCTAAACTGGAGATTCCAAAGGAAAGCAGCCCAAAGTAGCTGCATGGTCCGCAAAGACTTTTCCATATTTTATTCAAATAGTGCTTCATCAGCAAAACCTTTCCGAATACTCAACCTCGGTTTCGAGACTCTTCTGAATCCCAGTCAAAATGTTTCAATGTACATCACTTCACCCGATCCCCTACAACAGGCCTGGCAGTGACTTGGTGCTTGAACCAGTATCCAGTACCTACCACAGTGCTTGGCACATGGTAATAGCTCAGCAAACTGCCATCGTTTTATAGAAGGAAGAAACAGGCTCAGGCAGGTCGAAGTGGCTTCCTCAAAGTGCCTAGCAGCAGGTGGGGGCTAGGACTCTGGCCTCCTGACTGTCACCCTGTTGTTTCTCTTATTCTACTACCCTGGACTTCAAAATCCAACTCCATAAAGGTTAGGAGAGCATTTCACTCCTTCTCAACAAACACGTGTTGAGCATCTGCCCTAAACCAGACCTTTTCACCACTCCTCCACTGTTCTCTGCCTGGCTGGCTCTTTCAGGTCTTGGTTTTAATGTTACCCCTTAAGCAAGGTCTCCTGACTGCTCCTCCCACACCCACCCCACCTCCACACACCAATCGCCCTCAATCTCATTTCCTATTTGTCACTTATCCCAACCTTGAATGAATTTGTGTGCGTGTTGATTTACAGTCTGCCTTTCCCGACTGGAATGTAAGCTGTATGACGGCAGGGCGCTACTGGCCCAGACTTTCTGTGGACAGTCCACCCACTGTTAAGATGAGCATGTGAGGCGGCCACTGAAACAAAGCCAGTGTGTGCTTGGGTGTGTTCATAAAAGAATAATGGGGCCAGGTGTGGCTGGGCGCAGTGGCTCACACCTGTAATTCCAGCACTTTGGGAGGTCAAGGCGGGCGGATCACAAGATCACGACTTTGAGACCGGTCTGGCCAATATGGTGAAACCCTGTCTCTACTAAAAATACAAAAGTTACCCGGGCATGGTGGCAGGCGTCTGTAGTCCCAGCTGCTCAGGAGGCTGAGACAGGGGAATTGCTTGAACCTGGGAGGCGGAGGTTGCAGTGAGCCAAGATTGCGCCTTGCACTCCAGCCTGGGTGATAGAGCGAGACTCCATCTCAAAAAAAAATAAAGAAAGAAAATAAATAAAGAATAATGGACTTCTGGCAGATGTCCTGAAGACAGAAAGGGAATGGAGTTATTTAACGTGGGGGACAGAAAGACTGAGGGAAGACATACCAGCTCCTTTCAAATGTCTGAAGGCAGCCAGGCACAGTGGCTCATGCCTGTAATCCCAACACTTTGGGAGGCCGAGGCGGGCGGGTCACCTGAGGTCGGGAGCTGAGACCATCCTGAGCAACATGGAGAAACCCAGTCTCTACTAAAAATACAAAAAATTAGCTGGGCATGGTGGCACATGCCTGTAATCCCAGCTACTTGGGAGGCTGAGGCAGGAGAATCACTTGAACCTGAGAGGCGGAGGTTGCGGTGAGCTGAGAACAGGCCATTGCACTTCAGCCTGGTCAAAAAGAGTGAAAACTCCGTCTCCAAAAAAAAAAAAAAAAAAAATGTCTGAAGTCAGCAACACAAAGGCAGAGCGTGGACTCGCTCTAGAGATCCAGTGGGACAGGGACGAGGGGAGAGGATGCTGTGGGGGGCAGATTTTGGTTCAAGATGCTCCTTGCTATGCTTACCTAATTGTTGGATACTTACTGTTTTCCTCACTAACCCGTAAGTGCCAAAAAGGGTGGCCCATATCTATGGTATTCCTCACTGTACGTAAACAGGATAGCACACCACACGTGGTGTGTTTGTCGCTCAATAATGTTTTGACTGAATAAAGGTCATGTGGGATATCAGTGTTCGCTCTGCCTGGAATGATCCTTGTCCTCACCCCGCTTCACATGGCTGACTCTTGACTTACTTGAGGTCTAAATGTCACTTTATCAGGACAATCTTCCCCAGTCCCTTCCCACCAGATTACAGCACCCTCTCATAGTGTCCTGCAGTTTGTTGTTTTGAGACAGGCTCTCGATCTGTGGCCCAGGTTGGAGTGCAGTGGCATGATCATGCTCACTATGGCTTTGACCTCCTAGGCTCAAGCAATCCTCCTTCCTCAGCTTCCTATCTGGGACTACAGGTGCACACCATTATATCCAGCTAGCACTTAAGATTCTTTTATTTGTTGATTACTTAAGATAGATATAGGCTGGGCATGGTGGCTCACGCCTGTAATCCCAGCACTTTGGGAGGGTGAGATGGGTGGCTCGCCCTAGGTCAGGAGTTCGAGACCAATCTAGCCAACATGGTGAAACCCCATCTCTACTAAAAATACAAAAATTGGCTGGGTGTGGTGGCAGGTGCCTGTAATCCCAGCTACTTGGGAGGCTGAGGCAGGAGAATTGCTTGAACCCAGGAGGCAGAAATTGCAATGAGCCAAGAACGCACCATTGCACTCCAGCATGGGCAACAAGAGTGAAACTCCTTCTCAAAAAAAAAAAATAAATAAATAAAAGATATCTCCCTACTAGAAGGCAAGAAGGCAATCAGTCTTTCCTGCATGAATGATTCCTAAGAACCTTGTGAGATAGCTGCATCTCCTGTAGAATATTCTCCATGAGAGCTGGCACTGTTACTTGCTGCTATCTCCACTGTGTATGGCACAAAGTAAGCACTCAGATATTTCTCATCTGAGTGAATTAACTTTACAGCTGAGAAAACTAATAGGCTCATTGAAGTAACTGGTCAACATTACACAATAACCAAGCAGCAGAGCCTGGGTTTGAACCCAGGTCTATGTCATTCCGGAGCCTGGGCTTTTTCTACTATGCCTGACTGCGGGGATGCAATGCCATTGTTCAGGACCACAAACTGTGCTATAAAATCCGGGCCCCTTGGTGATAATGTTGGGGGGTAAGAGCATGAAGAAATGCTGCTAGGCAGACTGTCGCCCATGGGCCCAACAAGAGACTGGAGGGCCTTTTGCTATGAAAGCGAGGACCCTCCCAACCAGGGGGGACACATGCCGTACAGCCAAGAGCATGGCAGCGAATGGAGGGACAGTTGAGACTTCATGCCCTAGCCTGGCCTGATGGCAAGCAGTTCGGGGCCAGCAGGCTAGAAATCTGCAATTCCCTCCATCCTTCTAGTTATACTCAGGATGAATCAGCAGAACCTGCCTTTGGCATCAGCATAGTAGTAAGCATCTGGGCTTTGGAGTCAGACTTGACTGGAGTCCTGGCTCTGCCACTTACTTGCCGTGTGACTTATCTGCACCTCACTCTCATCTGTGTACTGAGGATGATAGAACATGCCCTCAACAGCATGATTAAATTATAGATTTTAAAATGCCTAGTATATACGTGACCAGTACCTAAGAAGGGCTCAAAACTACTATTGATATCATTTCTAATTTATTTTCAAGCCTCACACTACATCATCTGTATGGCATCCGTCCTGTCGGGGACTCTAATCTCATAATACTCCTGCACTGGGTCAGCTTAACAAATGTACCTGCTCAGATCTAATATAGGGTTTTGTGTGGTGAATTAGAAAACATTGGTTCTTTCAAGAAAAGAGCCTGTTGCGTGTGGACCATCCCCCACCAATGTCTCTCACTGGGCCATAATTAACAAGGAAGCTGGAGTGGATGACAACACACAACAGTGTGGATGGTGCCATTCATTGCTAGACTAGAGTCGCAGTCAGCAAACTCTAGCCTATAAAACTCCCCCATGCTGCTGGGTGCTGTGGCTTATGCCTGTAATCCCAGCACTTTGGGAGGCCGAGGCGGGCAGATCACGAAGTCAGTTCAAGACCAGCCTGACCAATATGGTGAAACCCTGATTCTACTAAAAATATAAAAAATAGCCAGGTGTGGTGGCACAGGCCTGTAGTCCCAGCTACTCAAGAGGCTGAGGCAGGAGAATCGCTTGAACCTGGCAGGCAGAGGTTGCAGTGAGCCGAGATTGCACCACTGCACTCCAGCCTGAGTGACACAGCAAGACTCTGTCTCAAAAAGAAAAGAAAAGAAAACAAAACAAAAAAACACTTCTCATGCACAGAAGAGAGACATGTCTCTAACTTGGAAGGACTATTTGTATTTGTGTGATCATGCTTTCAGCCAAACTTGGAACTGCCTTTCTAACCTAACTGGATATAGAATTTACTCTCCTCTCTCCCCCATACCAGCATTTTTATGACCTTATCCATTACTGAGCTAATAGGCTACAAATCAATGAAACATAATTTGACTGCTTTGAGTCATATTTCCTAAAGAGTCCAATTGTGACCATAAGCAAATACATCTACCCTTACACATAAGCACCAACAATTTGCCACCCCATAAGTTCTGTTAGGTTTCTGTTTGTTTATTTGAAAACATCAGTCTTCCCCTTTCCAGTAGGTATATATGTAGAAAAATAAATGAAGTCAGCACTCTTTACGTTTCACTAGAATAGACTGGGACTCAAATACGGTGAGTGGTTATTTGCAAGGCTATAATTTTTTTAATGACAGATTTTCCTAAAAGAAACCACTATAACATCTGTCCAAGTACTCCAGAGAAAACAAAAAATACATAAAGATTAAAAGTCTATTACTTTAACAGCACATTGCCAAACACGGACAACTAGGATAAATGCCAAGAAACCTTAAAAAATAACTTCAAAAGATGCAACGTTCAAGTCATTCAAACGTGTAGGTTCCACAAACAACAGGAAAACAAGTCCAAGAGCAGTTCTACTTGTGCATGATGGTAACTCAGACTGTACTTCATCAAAGTTCATTCAGGTGTTTCATCGGCGTCTGAGCAGAGTTTGTTTTTCTTCCTTGCTTGGAGATGTGTACACAGATTAGAGGAGAGGAAAATCTCCAGATGCTGATGTAAGCACAGCAGGCTTGGTTCCCCTTGATAAAGTATGAAGGCAGATTTAGTTGACTCAAGCTTTATCAGTTTCCCTAATGAAAAGTCTTATGCATGCTGAAACAGACGAGTTACTGAATTTGTCATGCGAAGTATTTACATAAAGTGAGGTCAGTAACCTGACAGAATAAAAAAGGTAGTTGTTAAATTATTGTATAACCTTTTACAACTTGAATAACTTTGTGGGTAAATGAACTGACGTTCAAACCCCTCAAACATACATTAACAAGAAACTATTTACTGCGTGAAGAGGCACACATTATATAAAACACACACTTCATGGGAGGGATTCCTGCATAGCAGGAAAGTCACTACCACTACATAACAAATGGCTATGCCAACAGTCGAAGCTGCCACGAAAGGGTACAACATTAGAATTCCCTTAAAATCTCAAGGAGTATTTGTGATAGCACAGATACCTTCTGGAGAGTAAGTACATGTTTTGTTTGGAAGCGTATTTTCCACCAGAAAATCTGAACATCATGTAAATAAACCAATTTTCTAATTGGGTAAGATTTAAGGCAATGCTACTCAGACCTGAGGGGGAAAAAAAATCCAAAAAAGTTTCTATTTTTCTTCTGAATCATGAACAGGTCAAAATCAAAAATCAAAAAGTATTCTCCTTCCAAGCATTCAATGCACCTTTAAGTATTGTAAGCATTACAAAATAGAATCTGCTTTCATACTCCAAATATGAAATAAGAAATGGTTCTGTGCTCTTCCTTGAAAACTGTTAAAAAAAATTCATGGCAGCTTAGGTCATTAATATTAAAAAGTACCATGAAAATGAAGACTACTACACCTGCCACACACAAAGGGGCCACCTTGCTGCAATAGACACTTCAGAACATGCGACTTCTCTTATGACTGACTTCGGTGTAGTGTGGAACGACCACGGACTCATAAATTAACTGTTGACATTAACTACAGACTAACATACGATACTTAGACACAGTAAGTTCAAAAATTTTACATTTTGCTCCTGTTTGGCTGCTAAAGAGCAGCAATTTAAATCGATATAAAAACTTCTGACAACAAAGCTTGCTATACAGATAAAGTACATAATCAAAAATTAAGCAGCAATTACATTTCTCATTTAAACTTATCTGGTATAGAATATTTACACATTTGGGAAGAGAGATTTCTGAAACCACCATTCTCTTTACTCCCCTCTTGCCCTCTGCCCACCCCAACCCCTCCAAATCGAAGTCAAGTGCCCTGAACTATATACACCTGTACTTTGGCTAAGCCGGCTGGATGCGACTCCTTCTATGGTCTAGGTCTGGAAGAAAAGACATAGGGTCTCAGAAGTCATTTGCAGCCTTCTTTACTGAACAACAGTGTACTGCAGTCAGTGAATCTGTGCTTTCACAGCAAGGGGGGAAAAGGGCCCCACACCGCACTCTCCAACCTGAATGGGGCAAGATCAAAACGCCATCAGCTCCTTGCACCACAACAGGCCACCAGACAAAAGGGAAAGAAAACGGTCAGGACAAAGGCAGCAGCTATCAACAAGTTTCCCCAACAAAGGAACCTCTCCTCCTCGGCTCCCAAGGCAATGACACTCCCTCCTCACTCTCCCTCCCCTAGCACACACACAAAAATTAATTCACATCACGAGAACTTGGTACTCTGGTTAAGTGTCAGGTAAGTATAAGAAAGAGAAAATCCGTCACTTTTTATACTTTAACTGAGACATAAAAACTAACAGAACATACAACATCACTGTGAAAATAACTTTCTAAAACAGATCCAGTCTACAGAGTGCAGCCAGGAAAACTTAAAAAGAATAGTTTGTTCACAATCTGCCATGTACAGGATATTTATATTCTTTCTACGCCATATAAATAGCATTTATATAGCTTACACATTCAGAGACATGCACTGGGACTTTTAGGTAGTACAAATTTCTTCACAATCACATGTGCAAATTTTACAAATCACTAAGTGAGTATTAGTAAGCTTAGGCTGGACCGTGTCTTGTATTATCTAACAAATTTAGCGGGGGTTCGGAATCATCCATGGGAAGAACCAGGCGTGTTCCTCGAATGACCAGTTCATGGTCTCCAAATGCAAGCTCCCGATCCAAGGCATCTTCCGAATTGTTTCCCATAAATCTCCTTGGGGCGCTGGATGTGGCCGATTCAGTGTTCACAGTAGAATCTCCATATGTCAAACTGATATCGCCATCATTGAGAATAAGATCAGAATCATCATCTTTCAACTGCTCCTGGTTCTAAATGCAAACAGATAAAAGTAAGATTTCAGAATTGTGGAGGAGTTCAAGAGACATTTTCGGTAAGAGAATTCTGGAGGATTGGGAGCCCACTGGCCTCAGGATAAAGTCTAAAGTCCATACCTTGGCTTAAAATAAAGCGTGACTTAGCCCCTTTAGTTCCTCTCCTGCCACAATCTGCCTCTCCCACACCAACGGTCCCACTGTCTGCCAACCAGACTGAAGTGCTGACAGCTGCCCAGACTCCTCCAGCATTCTCTTACCTCCAGGCCCTTCTACATGACCCCTCCTCCCCTTCACATGACTAACACCATTTATCACTTTCACCCTAAAGTCTTCCTTGAGCTTCTAGGACTAGGTTAGGTGTTCTTCCTGTGTGCTTTCGTGGCATCCTGTACCTGGCCCTCTCCCTGTAGTGGCACTTACCCTTGAGATGTAACTGCGTGTGTATCGATCTGCCCTCAAGAGGCTTAGAGTCTAGTGTGTGTGGGGGAGCTGACAGATATACATGTGGTGAAGACACAGGGTAAATGCTACGTACTTCAACCACCTAATACGGTCTGAGGCACAGAGAAACATATCAAGCCCTCACTGCATGTGTGTCTCCCCCGCTCCATAAGCTTTGGTTCTCATGGAAATATTAAGGCCAAAATAGTATACTTAAATAAGGTTCTACAAAAGGGAAAAGCATCAGGAACACATAGTCCCATTTTGGCAAATAAAAAATGTGTGTATAGAAAAGTCTTTTCTTCTTTATGTTTCTGTATTATCTGAAATTTTATTATAATGAGTACATATTACTTTTAAAAATCAGAAGAAAGTCATTTCTTCTAGTGTAAAGAGAAAGATCATTCTTAATGTTCACATTGATCCAGCAAAAAATAGTCTGTCATTAATACTCCTTGAGGGAAGTACATTCTCCAGCTTTCTAAATCCCATGTTTGTTTGAAAATTTTGAATTTGTCTAAGACCATCAAACAGACTGACAAGACTATTAGACAAAATCTAAAAAGAAATTTAATCTGCTGTTGCTAGAATTTCCATAAATACTCAAGACCAAAATAAGTACGAACTCAAAAACAAACAGCTGGGTATGGGTGGCACACGCCTACTGTCCTAGCCACAGGGGAGGCTAAGGTGGGAGGACTGCTTGGGCCCAGAAGTTTGAGGCCAGCCTGGGCAACACAGCCAGAACCCACCTCAATAACAAACAAATAAACTCATAGCCACCAATCAGCCCAAATCCCTTCCTGTCGAATCTAGTTACGACAACAAGTCTACCTAACCAGTATCTATCACTTAATTCAGCAATACTCACCACAAAGCTCTGTGGCTCCTTCACAGGCCCATGGTGGCTCTTCAGCACCTTCTAATATCCTTATTAAGTTTGAAGTTTGGAGCAATATCTATCAAATTTTAAAATGCATATGCCTTTTGACTCAGTGATCTTACCTTTAAAATCTATTCTATATACTTTTACTATTTGGGGTAAGTTTATATGTAAAGGATATTCACCAGAAGTACTGTTTGTAATAGCAAAAGGGAAATGACTGAAATGTCCATCCAAAAGAGACTGAATACATTAATTTTGCTATAGCTATGAAATGGAATAGCATGTAGCCATGAAAAGAGAAGGTAAGACATCTAATGTACTCACATATAAAGGTATCCATGATATATCAGTAACTGGAAAAAAAAGCAAGTAACGGGACAATTTGCCTATCGTGATCCCATTTGTGTAAAACAATAGCAAAGCTATATATACACATATTTGTTTGCTATAAAATATATCAGGATGTATCCACAGTGAGCCTATAATAAAAGACTGACTTGAGGACTGTAGGTAGGAGGAAGGCAACTTTGATTTTTCACTTTGTACGTTCTATACTGTATGGATATCTGGCCATGAGCTTGCTAGTTTTATAACTAAAAAAAAAAGCAGTTAACAAAAATAATATAAAAAATTACATCTGGGCCAGGTGCAGTGGCTCATGCCTGTAATCCCAGACTTTGGGAGGCCAAGGTGAGCAGATCACTTGAGGCCAGGAGTTAAAGACCAGCCTTGCCAACATGGTGAAACCCCATCTTTACTAAAAATACAGAAAAATGAGCTAGGTGTGGTGGCGCACATCTGGAATCCCAGCTACTTGGGAGCCTAAGACATGAGAATCGCTTGAACTTGAGAGGTGGAGGTTGCAGTGAGCCAAGATTGTGCCACTGCACTCCAGCCTGGATGACAGAGCAAGACTCTGTCTCAAAAAAAAAAAAAAAAAAAAATCAGTGTGATGCTTGTTATGGGTTAAATTGTATTCCCCCCCCAAAGATGTTGAGTCCTAACCCCCAGCACCTGATAATGTGACCCTGTTTGGAAATAGGGTCTTGCCTGGAAATAAGGTAGGCCCTGATCCAATATGACCGGCGTCCTTATGAGTAGGAGAAATCTGGACAGAGGTAGGTATGCGCACAGTACACCACCATGTGAAGATGCAAGTAGAGATACACAGTAATGCATCTGTAAGGCAAGGAAGGTCAAACATTGCCAGGAAGCCACCAGAAGTTAGCAGAGAGGCCTGGAGCAGGTTCTCCCTCTCAGCCTAGAAGGAACCAACCCTGCCACAACTTGACCTTGGATTTTAGCCTCCAGAATTAAGAGATGGTAAGTTTGTACTGTTTAAGCCATTCAGTTTGTGGTACTTTGCTACAGCTACTCTAGGAAGCCTGTCATGTTTTGCTACATTCCAAAGGATACAGGGTTGTGGTGGACCTCTTCTGGGTTTGGGTGATGGTGAGTGGATCTCTGGAATCCAAGAGACAAGCTTCACTGCCTGAAGCAACAGAGCTGGCTGACTTCTCTGCATAGTCATGTGGGTTCACAGGGCATGGTGGAAATGGAGACCATGTTTGCGAGGGGAGCCTGGGCAATTGGAAGGGAGAGGAGGGGCAACATGGGGTGTGCTGCCCATCTCACGGGCACAGTCTGTCAGAAACGTGCACTGACTCGACATAACACAAAGTCAGAGGATGCTCCTCCCTGGCCCAGATGCCACCCCCCACTCTGCCTACTCTTTCCTGTCCATGTCTTATACAATCTGCTCTCACATGAGGTTCACTCACAGGGAACAGGGGTAGGGGGAGGGAGGTGTGGGTGGTTCATGTCTATACACCTTCACTACGGCTTCCCCCTCTCAAGGTTCTGTGTGTTGCATCTGAGTAGTCAAAACTGGTGGGCTTTGTTAACGGGACCCTATTTGATGCCATAGATTATTTCTGAAAGGTTGGTTTAGAATGGAAGGTTTCTTTTCTTTTTTTGAAATGGAGTCTCACTCTGTCGCCCAGGCTGGAGTACAGTGGTGCGATCTCTGCTTACCACAACATTCACCTCCCGGGTTCAAGCAATCCTCCTGCCTCAGCCTCCTGAATAGCTGGGATTACAGACATGCACCACTGTGCCCAGCTAGCTTTTGTAATTTTGGTAGAGACAGGGTTTCCCCATATTGACCAGTCTGGTCTTGAACTCCTGAACTCAGGTGATCCACCCGCCTTGGCCTCCCCAAGTGCTGGGATTACAGGCGTGAGCCACGGCACCTGGCCAGAATGGAAGGTTTTTAAAAAAGAACTTGAAAAATAAAAATGTGCACATTTAAAAACAAAGGCCGACTAACATTTTTGTCATTTGTTTCCTAGTTGCAATATTTATCAAATTACCAATCACATGTTGGTAGCTAAGGAAAAAATATCCGGATTCTATCGAGATATGCTCATGCCTCCCAGCAATGTGGAACAGAGGCAGATAAGCTTTCTCAAACATCCAAAGGTTAGGAGGTGTGAAATAATAGACCATCTGTTGCACTTTAGGGATGTCAAAATTGTTTTAACATCCTCTCAATGTAACTGAGACAACCCTCATTTGTGGATGAAAGCACACACATTTAGTACTGAGTTCAGGACACATACTGCAAAGAAATGAAAGCCAGCATGGAAATAGAACTATTTACTAAAATCACCCACAGTAAGAAGAGGCACACTTCTATATCTGTTTTCAAATGCTGCTTCAAAGGCTGTGAATTATATTTATAGGTTTCAGTGTATTTTCTGGTTATGCTTAAATTCCCTCTCATGGAATTTATACCTCAAAGGCAGAAAACCAAACGAAAATAAAATAAAACCAGCGACTCATCCACGGAGCAGATAAATTTAACTTACTAAAGAATTTAGTTTTGGATAAAACCAACTTACTTCGTAAGCCTGGGGGCTGGTGAGGCACCTGGCGATGGGTCCACAGCAGGCGGGGAGTGTCGTCGTCAGTGGAGGCCCACTGTGAGTCAGCAGAGGCTTCAGATAGCTGTGTGGTTAAGGAAGAGCTGTGGTCCTTTCTTTACAAATTTAAAAGAGCAACTCATTTGATAATAATCACCACCACAGTGTAGCAACCACTTGGGAGGACAGCAAAAGGCTTTCACGTCTGTGGGCCCATTTCTTCCTCACTTTATGGCAGTGAAACAGCAAAGGGATGGCTTATCAACTTCACTTCACAGAAGAAAACTGAGGCTCAGAGAGGTCAATGACCTGCTGAAAGCCACACAATGAGGTAAATGGGGACGGATCTCCTAGCCCAAATTGGTCTGAATTTCAAATCTTATGTCCTTTCCACTCCATCATATTGCTTTTCTGATTTTACTAAAACCAAAAGGAACATCACTGTAAATTGAGCACTAAAGGAGATAAGGGAGAAAGTAAACAAAGGTAATGGCCAGAGAGGAAATTAAATGTGCCAGTGGAACACAGTAATAAAATGGTTTTCATCATGGATTGTGAATTCAGCTGGCCTCTTGCATTTTGTAAGTTGAAACTTCAGTATCAGACGGACTCTTTTCTTATGAAGCTATAAGAAGGAAAGGCAAGTCAAACCTCAGGACAGTTTTAAAACCTATGTATCATGAGGCCCTTTATCATTGGCCCTCATTTCAGTATTCATTTGTTTGCCAAAAATAAAAACAGACATGAGAATACATGACACTCAGAAGAAAAAAGAGGAAATCACAAGAAAAGGAGAAAAGGATACAGACACACAAATTCCCCACTTCATTTATTTATTTTTTGAGACAGAGTTTCGCTGTGTCACCCAGGCTAGAGTGCAGTGGGTGATCACAGCTCACCGTAACCTCAGACTCCTGCACTCAAGTGACCCTCTCACCTCAGCTTCCAGCGTACCTGGGACTAGAGGTACGTGCCACAATGGCCAACTAATTTAAAATTTTTTTAACTTGATTTTTGCAGAGGCAGAGTCTTGCTATGCTGCTAGGGCTGGTCTTGAACTCTGAGCCTGCCTCAAGCAATCCTCCCAACTCAGCCTCCCAAAGTGTTGGGTTTACAGGTATGAGCTACCATGCCCTGCCTCCTCATTTTCTAAAATGAGAACCTAAGGTGGTTCTCAATTAAAAATGAGAAAGAGAAAATTTCATGAATCCTCATATTAATAAATTCTAAGTAAAGATTAAAGCACTGTATATAAACATGCTTTATAAAACATCTGGCCAAACACAAAACAACAAAAAAACTGGAATGATGAATTCTACTGGTGTTTCAAGTAAATGACCAGGTCTTCATCTTGTGGTACTGAATGGGTAGTATTGAGGCTAACAAGTCTTGATGTTTGACTCTACAAGAAAAAAAATCCTTAGAAAACAAAACTCGCCAGATATTGACAAATGGTAAAAAAGGTTTAAAAAATAGTCCTGTATTTATTAATGAAATTAAACGCTTTCTCCTACAAAAAGCTCCAGGCTCAAATGGCTTCACTGGTAAAATTTTCTTAACATTAAAAAAAAAAATAACACTAATCTTAATACTCCTTCAGAGAACAGAAAATGAAGGAATACTTCCCAATTCATTTTATGAGGCCAGCTTAATCTTGTTATAGAAACCTGACAAGGACACTATAAGAAAAAAATCATAAGCCAATACTGTTCATAAAAATAGACACAGAAATCAGATGCAAAATATTAGCAAATTAAATCCAGTGATGTACACAAAGGATAACACATCATGACCAAGTGGAATTTGTTCCAGCAATGTAAGATTGGTTTATCATTCAATCAATCAACGAAAATCAAAATAACAGATTAAAGAAGAAAAATATAAATATATGATCATCTTGATGCAGAAAAAGCATCTGATATTAAAAATTCTCAGCAGATAAAAACTCATAAAACTCTCAGCAATCATTTGAACCCGGGAGATGGAGGTTGCAGTGAGCCAAGATTACGCCACTGCACTCTGGCCTGGGGACACAGTGAGACTCCATCTGGGAAAAAAAAAAAAAGAGAACACTCTTATTGTATTTAATGGTGAAATATTGAAAAATTTCCCTCTGAGGTCAGGAATATGGTAAGAATGTCCAATATCATCATTTATATTCAGCATTGCACTGGAGAAGTCCTCTACAAAAGCCAATGTAAAAAGACTCAAAAATGAAATACAGAAATTGGAAAAGAAAAAAAATTCATTACTCATAGATCACTTAATTATGTATATAGAAGATCAAAAAGAATCTATCAGAAATTGGCTGGGCACAGTGGCTCACGCCTGTAATCCCAGCACTTTGGAAGGCCAAGGCAGGCAGATCATGAGGTCAGAAGATAGAGACCATCCTGGCCAACATGGTGAAACCCCGTCTCTATTAAAATACAAAAAATTAGCTGGGTGTGGTGGTGCGCACCTGTAATCCCAGCTACTTGGGAGGCTGAGGCAGGGGAATCACTTAAAACTGGGAGACAGAGGTTGCAGTGAGCCAAGATCGCGCCACTACACTCTAGCCTGGTGACAGACCAAGACTCTGGCTCAAAACAAAAACAACAACAACAAAAAAGAATCTATCAGAATTCGTAAGTGAACTTAGAAAGACTGCTGGACCCAAGATCCATATACAAAATCAAATTTTATATATGTATATTTTTTTACATGAAACAAATAGAAAATAGAATAAATACCATTTGCAATAGGATCAAAAACATCAAATACTTAGGGATAAATCTAATGAAAGAGTATAAGAGCTGTGCACTGAAAAGTACAAATCATTAATGAGAGAAATTTTAAAAGACCTAAATGAATGGAGCAGTATGCTGTGTTTATGATATGGAAATCTCAATACTGTTATGATATCATTTCTCTCCAAATTCATTTATGGATTCAATATAAACCCAATAAAACTGCCAGCAGTTGTGTGCGTGTGTGTGCACACACACACAACCATGTGTATAATTTGGCAAGCTGTTTCTAAAATTTAAAGGAAAATGCAAAGCACCCAAAATAGCCAAGGCAATACTAGAGAAGAACAAAGCCAGACTTTAATCACTCTACTGGATAGCAAGACTTATTATAAAGCACAGTGATTAAAAGGGTGTGGTATTGATAAAAAATAGAGAAATAGGATAAAAAGAGAGTCCAGAAACTTATCCCTGCTTAGACAGTGAAGTGATTTACAACAAAGATTGTATTGCAAATTCAGTGGGGTAATGATGGTATTTTTTCAATAAATGGTGCTGCATCAACTGGATATGTATATGGAAAAAAGTCGCTCTTGACCCACTATCTCACACCATACACAAAAATGAATTTGTGATGGATCAAAGACTTAAATATGATAGTCAAAACAATCACATTTCTAGAAGAAAACATAGGAAAATATTTTCATGACCTTGGGATATGGAAGATTTCTTAAGACACAGAAAATAATAACCATAAGCGGTGAATAAAATGGATTTCTAGCCTGGGCAACAAAATAAGACCCTGTCTCTATAAAAAAAAAAGATTTTTTTTTGAGGTGGAGTCTTACTCCGTCACCCAGGCTGGAGTGCAGTGGCGCAATCTTGGCTCACTGCAACCTCCACCTCCTGGGTTCAAGCAATTCTCCTGCCTCCGCCTCCCAAGAAGCTGGGACTACAGGCACCTGCCACCACGCCTGGCTAATTTTGGTATTTTTAGAGACGGGGTTTCACCTTGCTGGTCAGGCTGGTCTCAAACTCCTGACCGCAGGTGATCCACCCGCCTCGGCCTCCCAAAGTGCTGGGATTACAGGCATGAGCCACCATGCCTAGCCTATAAAAATTTTTTTAGAACTAGCTGGGTGTGGTGGCATGTGGCATGCACCTGTAGTCCTAGCTACTCAGGAGGCTGAGGCAGGAGGATCACTTGAGCCCAGGAGGTTGAGGCTGCAGTGGGCTATGATTACACCACTGCACTCCAGCCTGGGTGAGAGTGAGACCTTATCTCAAAAATAAACAAAATATAATAGACTTCATTAAATTGAAGAACTTCTACTCCTTAAATATAGGATTAAGAAAATGACAATGCAAGCTACAGACTGAGAGAAAATACAATAATCAACAAAACACCCAATTCAGGAATATAGAGATAACTATAAATCATTGAGAAAAAGAAAAAAACTCAGTTAATGGACAAAAGACTTGGCCACACTTCACAAAAGAGGATATCTAAGTGGTCAAAAAACAAGAAAAGGTGCTCAGCCTCACTGGTGATTAGAGAAATGCAAATTAAACCATATAGGTATCACTACACACCCATCAAAATGGCTACAATTTAAAAGGCTGAAACAGAGCTCCCTTAATTTGCTGATGGAAATAATCATAAATTCACCAAATTGGTTAAAACCAATTAAACTGGTTGCAATCACCCTGGAAAACTGGTTGGCAATGTCTATTAAAGCTAAACAGGCCAGGCACAGTGGCTCACTCCTATAATCTCAGCACTCTGGGAGGCCAAGGTGGGTGGATGGCTTGAGTCCAGGAGTTCAAGACCAGCCTGGGCAACATGGTGAAACCCTGTCTCTACATTAAAAAAATAAATAAAAATTAGCTGGGCATGATGACATGCAGCAGGAGTCCCAGCTACCCAGGAGGCTGAGGTGAGAGGATCACCTGAGTCTGGGAGGCAGAGGTTGCAGTAGGCCGAGATTGCGCCGCTGCATTCCAGCCTGAATAACAGAGCCAGACACTACTTCAAAAAAAAAGTTAAACATATACTTGTCTTAAATTCCACTCCTTGGTATATACCCAAGAAAAATGAGTGCTTATGTCCACCAAAAGATGCATATTCATGCATGTTTTTTTAATAGCCAAAAGCTAGAAACAATTCAAATATTTATTAACAATAGACTGGTTAAAAACAAGTATCCTGTAGTACATTCCTACTACAGAACTCTACTATAGCAATAAAAAAAGAATGAATCACTGTTACATGAAACAATATGGATAAATTACACAGAAGATGTCGAGTGAAAGAAGCGAGACAGAAATGAATACCTAATATACGAATCCATATATATAAAGATCAAAATCAGGTAAAACTAACTCATGTTGATAAAGTCAGAATCATGGTTACCCCTTTGTGGAGGGGGATAGAGAATGTTCATTTATATCTTTATATGGGTGGTAGGCACACAGGTATAGACATAGGTCAAAATTCATTAAGCTGTACACTTAAGATTCGTGTACTTTATTGTATTCAAGTTATATGTCAATTATAACAAATCATCTTCCTACACAAATGAACTGAAATCTAAAATAATGAATATTTAAATATATCAGGGCGTCAGGTATTATAATGATCAGGTCTTCATTGAGTAGGACTTAACAGGGCAGTACTGAGACAAACAAGCTTTGATGTTTACTTCTATAAAACATACAGAAAAATCAACTATTATTCTACTCTTTCTCAACCTTAGGATCATTGAACTGTTTTATATATTATGTAGAAAATGTATAAAACATTTTATGCAGAAAACTCACTGAAAAATTATTGCTAAATTAGAGGGATGAAAAAGCCCCAAGAGATACGGGAGTGGCTTATATCCAAAAGGCTGACAATGGAGCCAAAAGTAATGACATAATCTTTAAAACATTTTAAAGAGCCAGGCTCTCTCTAATAGGAGTCTTAATACCCCAGATAGGCCTGCACTCTGTTTCCATGCAGTAATTTAATTTTGAAGTACTTGCAAACAGTGAATGCAGAAATTACCAAAGAGAACATGGTAAGCAGTAGCTTCTAACTGTTAAGTGTCAAGGGATTTTTCTTAAATATACAAGGCTTTCATCAGAAAGTTGAAAGCAAGGACAAATTTCTTACATGGCTGTCTCCAATTTGCTTCAATAGAACATAAACCAAGTTGTAAATTATTTACTAATAAATCAGAGCCTGGAAGAACTCCATGGCTCTTTTTGCTAGGTGAATTTTCAAACAAGAAATTAATTTGAATAGTGATAAAATGTTTAAAAGGCATGATTTAAAGCAGTGGTCCCCAACCCTTTTGGCACCAGGAACTGGCTTCATGGAAGACAATTTTTCCATGGACGGGGCTGGGGACAAAAGAGTTTTGGGATAAAACTGTTCCACCTCATATCATCAGACATTAGATTCTCATAAGGAGTATGTAACCCAGATCCCTTGCATGTGCAGT
Organism: Ateles fusciceps; assembly: GCA_036589455.1. Classification (NCBI taxonomy): domain Eukaryota; kingdom Metazoa; phylum Chordata; class Mammalia; order Primates; family Atelidae; genus Ateles; species Ateles fusciceps. The sequence goes on from JAZHEH010001627.1 coordinate 868,798, forward strand.
TCACAATAGGGTTTGAGCTCCATGAGAATCTAATGCTGCCGATCTGACGGGAGACGGAGCTCAGGCAGTGATGTTCACTGACCCACTGCTCACCTCCTGCTGTGCAGTACTGCTCCGTGGCCTGGGAGTTGGGAATCTCTGATTTAAAGAGGTTATAGAATATCAACACTACTCAAAGTACAGCTATGAAACAGACTTACAACAGAGCAAGAAGGAAATCTGGCAGACAAAAACATTAGCTATCTGTGGCATGCTGAATACAGTGAATCCTCCAGTTTCGGAAAGGTCAGGGGAAAAAGGTGTATTGGTGAACAGTGCAGTATCGAACGTTGCCACATTTATTTTATTCTCCTGGTTTTCCCTAAGCCTTTCCTCTCTTACCCTGCCAAGCACACTGACAAGAACCAAGAAATATCTTCTGCAGGATTTACTAAATTAGCTAAAGGACAATAAATATTAAATTTTGCTCAATAAATAAACCTATATATCAAAAGAAAGTATGTCATCTGGGCTCTTGGTCCCTTTTACACAGCCAGCTTCTGAAATAACCAGTCCCTATGGTTTCATGGGTTTGCAGAGGAATCTATCTGTGTGGGTTTCTTTTTCCACAGCACTGATGGGGGAAAGGGAAGATGAAAGGTAGGTTTTATATTCCGCTCCAGGAAGAGAACAGTCAAAACAGTTGTTCCATTAAACTAATTATCCATGTCCACACTATCCTTTTTTTCCTCAATTAAGGATACTTATGATCAAAGTTGTACCACATCCGGAAAAGCCAAGCACTCTCTGCTTTGGTAGTTCTCCTTTCATTTTCAGGAACACCCTGCAGACAGATAATACGTAAATCAATATATATAGACAAAGACACGAACACATTTATTTAGAGCCATTTCTTTGGAGAATCAGAAATAGAGGCTATTATATATAAGACACTCTCCAACATGGGTAATATTGGAAATTTAATAGCTTGTATATTGCAGCTTTGGAATAAGAAAATTGAAATGTTTTTCAGAACATCTCTATTACTCAGGCTGCCTGCTAATTTATGAATCTACTGTCACTTAAAAAATCATTGTGGGAGAATTCATGTCCTAAACCTGAAAGACTTGTACTCTCAATGTAATCGCACCTTAGAAGACATCACATCAACATCCCTATGTATTTGGGAGTTGTCATGAGTCTCAAAAACAACTAACAACTTCAAAGTTGCTACTATGTTCTTGAAACACTAGCAAAATAAAAACAAGTAGGGAAATTGCATGGTAAGCCTGACCAGCTAGGAGGGAAAACTAACATAGCAAGCAGGCGTCTTCTAAAGTAGCTTCCAAAAATATAAACTGTGTCCGTATTTGTAACACGGTGCAGTCAGCAGTTGGGCAGTTAGGCGATCTATTTCAGTCCCAGCTCACTGACATTAAGTAGTTTAATAAGTCCCTTTCTCTCTCTGGGCCCGAATTTCTTCATGTCTAAAAACATCATGAGGGTTACAGAATCCTGAAGGCCCTTTCTAGTGCTCATGTTCTATGGTTCCATGATCATCTTTTCTAAAAGCACAGAGTTTAGGCCAGACACAGTGGCTCATGCCTGTAATCCCATCACTTTGGGAGGACGAGGCAGATAGATCACTCAAGGTCAGGAGTTCGAGACCAGCCTGACCAATATGGCAAAACCCCGTCTCTACTAAAAACACGCACAAAAAAATGAGCCAGGTGTGTTGGTGGCAGGGGCCTGTAGTCTGAGCTACCTGGAGGGCTGAGGCAAGAGAATCGCTTGAATCAGGGAGGTGGAGGTTGCAGTGAGCCAAGATTGTGCCACTGTACTCTAGTCTGGGCAACAGAGTGAAAGTCCATCACAAAAAATAAATAAATCAAAAAGCACAGAGTTTAGATTCGGGGGGTTTAGCTTCTTCCTGTCCTTCCTAATGCTCAAAATAAATTTCTCTCCCCCTCAACGTGTCATGTATCGACTTATACATAACATAAAAATATTTGGAACACTGTATGGGCTTACAAAAGCTGAAGAACACCCGCAATTCCTTTCACGTCATTAAGAGTAGCTTTGTGGGCCTCTGCCCCTTTAAGAGCAATTCATCTGTAAATCTCACCACCCCTGACCACATGAACACCTGTACACCCCCACCCCACACACTCCATACTTACTATAATGTTCCTCTGTGCTTTCTAGTGGACATTCAAAACATTAAAGAAACAATATAACCAAGACAGCCACAGAGTTTTTGTTTTTTTGGTTTTGTTTTCTAAGATGGAGTCTTGCTCTGTTGCCCAGGCTGGAGTGCAGCGGTGCGATCTTGGCTCACTGCAACCTCCACCTCCCAAGTTCAAACGATTCTCCTGCCTCAGCTTCCCAAGTAGCTGGGACTACAGGCACCTGCCACCATGCCCAGGGAATTTTTGTATTTTTGGTAGAGACAGGGTTTTGCCATGTTGGGCAGGCTGGTCTCGAACTCCTGACCTCAGGTGATCCACCCACCTCGGCCTCCCTATGTGCTGGGATTACAGGTGTGAGCCACCACGCCCAGCCCAGCCATAGGGTTTTGAAAGGCAAGGAGAAAAATTGGTCCTTTGTTTTGTATGTGACGACTGATACTTACCTACCTGGCTCTCTCCCCTGTCACTCCATTTCCATTTGTCCTCTGTGGTTACAGAGGTGACACAGCTGGTGGAGACTTATACAGAGAGTGATCAAGCATTTGTCTTTTGAGCTGCATGATTAACTATATTCTTATTTTGACACAGGGAGGAGGCACTGAGGAGTTATTACCCCTTGGACACTATCCCAGGAGCTTGGCATCATGGGAATTTATCCAGCTTGGTTTGTACAAGTATGTCAAGCCCATGGAATTCTACTTTAAGGGTCTGACCACAAGAGGCAAGTACTTACTATATCTCATATATACATTCCCACTTATCACTCAACAGCTAACAAAATTCGCATTTAGGAAATAAATCTGAGAAATGTTTTTTTTAACCTCACCCTGAAGACAAATATACTGGGGTTTGTTTCCAACAAGAAGAAATAATTGTGTTTTGAAAGAGACGCTTTCCATGTACAAAAACCTAATTTCTATGATTTCTTATCTAACGTCTGATACGAAGTCATGTATTCAGTGGTGCTCAGAAACCATTGAAAAGCAGATGGAAAATACCAGACAAGGGTAGTCAGTCTAGAGAGGGCAGCCAGTTACAATGCATTCAGTCCAACAGGCTCAAGTTCATTGCAACAACTGAGAAACTGACACGACGGAAGGAAGGAAGCAAGGAAACGTGGCCAAGGCTGAGGGACAAAGTAAGAAAGTGTGCTCCCCTGAACAGGCAGGGGAAGACTGCTTGAACATTCAAAAGCTTCTAGGCAGTTCTCAAGGGCAGCTGCTGGTCATCCAATTTGAAAGTTACGACAGGAAGAGCAGCTGGAGTGAGGCTTACATCAGAGACAAGCCTTCATGCACAAACCGAAGTGGAAAAAGCCTCCCCCGTGCCAAGAGGAGTCACTTGAAAACCGAGGAGTGCTTAAGAGACTGCTCTCCTCTGGGCAAGATCCAGGCAGGATGGCCCAGAGACGTGAAAGCTGTCACCCTTGATAACCACACACTGTGGCTAACTTGGCTTTGTCTCTGCGGAGCAGTGAGAAAAGCCAGGAATGATGTCAGTTAAAAGCCGAGGCAAAGAGGACAGGATCTAAATAGTGGCATGAAGTCTACAGTAGATTGGTTTTTTTCCAAATCACTGCACATTTGACATAAATGCCAGGAACAACACAAATGCATATTTACCAAGTGTTCTTGGTCTGAATCAACACCAACCCTAAAGGAGAAACACAAAGAGCAAATGAGATTTTGGAAGCCAAAAAGGTCTATTCACACATGCACATTGTCAGGCAACTACTTTCCTCAAACACAGAAGCTATGGAATGGTTAATGTTTTCTTGCTTCTCTATGGCTGTTGATGCAGATTTTTGGTCCTGCCACTTTCCCTAGCAACAGCTTGGATTCTAAGGCAAGCAGGGTGTACCAATGATTCTCTTCCTGCAATCTCACTTACCAGAAAAAAAATAGGATTTTCTTCTCTGAATACACGTCCACTTGAAGTGGAATGAGGGAGAGCAGACACCACCCCAGATGCTAAATAAATACTGGGGTAGCTCCAAAAACAAGGCTGGCACAGTGCAGTTCTGCCAGGGAGTTGCATATTTTGGACCTCGGCAGCTCTCCTGATAACATTCTTGTTACTATGACTGAAGAGAGTGTCCATTATAGGTTTTTCATCAGGCTAATGGAGCAGACATCAGCCTTGTTCTTCACACGATTTCTTTCCTTATCTGCTTCCAATTCCTCCTCTTTCTGTCCCAGGGGACAGCTTCATTACAAAGTTCTCTGGCTCCTTCTCTATTCCCTAAACATGAGCACCCACCAATTCTGTTCATTCCTCCTTAAATGGTCCCTCAGGTTTTCTCTTCTCTTTCCATCCCAACTGCTCAAGCGCAGCCCTCATCCTGAGGCTCATGGAGTCTGTTATGGAAGCTTTTCCAGCTGCCAGCCTCTCCCTGAGAGCCAGCTGTCGCCAGCATAGAACTCGCTGTGTTACTCCCTTGACAAAGGACTCTGAGAGTGGCTTACCACCCAGAGAGTCAAGTCTTAAGTCCTTTGTGGGGCATTCAAGACTCTTACAAACTAGCACCCCCACCCCACTCCAGCCTACACCTTTCCATCCTCATTTCCCATCCTTCTCTTCTACATGCCCCATTCTAGCCATACCTGCCTACTCCTCTCCCCAAATCCGTCCTCTCCTGAGCCTCCCATGCCTTTGCTCATGCTGTTCTCTCCAGCTGCAATGTGCTTTCCCTCATTTCTTCTACTCGTTTTTCCAAGTTCCAAAGTAACCATTCTATGACCCCTTCAAGCAGAATCATTTTTGCCTCTGTGCATATGCAGTACTTTCTACAGTCCTTTATTATGATACTTAGCACAGTAGAGTATAGTTATTTACCTGTCAGTCTCCCCAAAAGACTGTGAGCTCCTTGAGGGTAAAGGCCATGTCTCAATTCATCTCTGTATCCCCAGAGTCTAGCACAGTACCTGACACACAATAGGTGCTCAAATGTTTATCAATTAAATTAACTACTGCAGACAACACAGAAAAAATAGCAGTATGAGAAGCTGTAGCAGTAGCATCCCACAACACGAATAACACTGAAGGGAGAAAATGATGCAAGGCTGGGTCTGGAAAGCAAAAGAATCATGGTCAAGGTCTTGAAAACAAACTGTCATGACCAGATTCTTAATTCAAAGACTGGCTCATTTTTCCTTTGTTAAAATGGGCAGGAGCTGTTTAACATCTTCTCAGTCACATTAAACTCTAACCACATTTATGCATCTTGAGTGCCATCTAGTGGTCTTGAAGATAGCACACTTGTAATACTCCGTACATTATCAGAAGCTAAGTCAATGTAATAAACATTTATAGAGCACTTATTATTTGCCAGGCACTGTACTAGGCACAGGGCATAGAAATGAATTAAACACGGCCCCTGCCCTCAAGGAACTCATAGACTAGTGGGGGAAACAGACACAACTAGGGCATAATGCCTAAGGGCTTCTCTCAGTGAGCTCTGGGTTCAAATGTGGCCTTGGCTGTTTTCTAGCTGTGTGAACTCAGTCAAGTGATGCAGTCCTGTAAATCACCATTTTATCACCTGGAAAATGGGGCTAATATCCACCATACAGAGTTGCTGCAAGGATTTAATGGAGAAAATGTATGAAAAGGTTTTAAAAGAGCACCTGAAACACCATCATTAACACCAAGGGGTAGCTCTTGTAACAGTATTATTACAAGACTGAATAAAACAAGTGCTACAGCGGAGAGGCCTAATGTTGCACCAACAGAAGAGTGGTTCTGAGGGAAAAAGAACAGGGGGAAAGGAGGTGGCACTTAGCTGTGTCATTTACTGAAGAACACTGCAGGTAGAAGGAACTATATGAGCAAAGGCTCAAGAGACACAGAAGTGCAAAGCATGTAGAGTAAATGATAGAGAGCCAGATGTGACTGTCACAAACTATGTGAAAGGACATGGGAATAGCTGGCTCTTTCTAATTTACTGAGGGTCCACTGTCCATATGACAGCTAAAGTGAGCCTTTTACACTGTAAATGACTTCATGTCACTCCCTTGCTTTAAAATTCTCCAGGATTTCCAGTTGTATTTTAAAATCCAAATCCCTTACCATGCTCTACAAGACTACTGGGGGTCCACAAACTACAGCCTACGGGCCACATCAGTACCTCTTCTATTTTTGTAAATCAAGTTTTACTGGGATACAACCACGCCAATTGATTTACATATTGTCAAGGGCTGCTTTCACACTAGAGTTGAGTAGCTAAGACAGACTGCATGGCCTCCAGAGCCTGAAATATTTACTCTCTGGCCCTTACAGTATAAGTTTGCAGACCCCTGCTTCCACAGGATCTTGCCAAGCTCATTTCCTACCTACCCTTCAGTCACTATACTCTAGCCACTAGAGATTTTCTGTTCATTAAACAGGCCAAGTTGCCCCTGCCTCAGGACTTTTGTACTCTTCCTTCTGCCTAGACTGGTCCCCTTCCTGATGACTGTTTAACTGGCAACATCTAGTCACTCAGGAAAGACTGAACTCAAACATAACCTCTCAGAGAAACCTTCCCTGGCCTCCTTTTGTAAAGTACACCCCCATCCGCAGTCACTATCACAGTACCTTGCCCGATTGCCATCACAGCATTCAATATCATCTACAGTTGTCAGGTTCATTTATGTGTTGCTTAGCTTATTGTCTGTCTCTCTCTCACTGAAGTATAGATGTTATGAGTCCAGGAACCTTTTCTATCTTATTATAATCACTGTGCTTCTCTAGAGCAGGATTTCTTAACCTTAGCGTTACTGACATTCTGGCCTACCTAGTTCTCTGCTGGCCGCTGGTGAGGGTGGGGAGGAGCCTGTCCTACGCATTGGAGGATGTTTAGCCGCATCCTTGGCCTCTCCTCACCAGATGGCATGCAGCAGCCCCCTCTCCAGCTGTGACAATCAAAAATGTCTCTATAAAGTGCCAAATGTCCCTTGGGGAGTAAGATCCCCAGTTAAGACGCGCTGAGGCTGGGCAAGGTGGCTCAGCCTGTAATCCCAACACTTTGGGAGGTTGAGGCAGGCGAATCACTTGAGGCCAGGAGTTTTAGACCAGTCTGGCCAACATGGTGAAACCTCGTCTCTATCTAAAACACACAAAATTAGCCAGGCATGGTGGTGCATGCCTGTAGTCCCAGCTACTTGGGAGGCTAAGGCAGGAGAATTGCTTGAACCTGGGAGGCGGAGGTTGCAATGAGCACTCCAGCCTGGGCGACAGAGCAAGACTCTGTCTCAAAATAGATGATAGATAGATAGATAGATAGATAGATAAATAAATAAATAAATAAATAAAAAGAACCACTGAGTTGAAACCTAAAACAGTGCCTGGCACCATGGCTGGTATTCAGTAAATGTTTATCGAATGAATGAACAAAAGGTATATTTGAAATGCTGTGCTAAGAACTTTACAGATATTGTTAGCTCACTGAATCCTTACAACAACCCAAGGAGGTAGGTACCATGACATACATGTTACAGATGAGGAAACTGAGGCTTTAAAAGGTTAGAGAGCTTGCCTAAGATCACAGAATTGTCAGTGAAGGGGCAAGAACTCAAAGCCAAGTCTAAGTGGGCACAAATCTTAAACTTTCAGGACTTAGCAGTGCCCTTAAAACTGTACTAGACAAATTTGGGGGAGGGGAGGAGAAGCTTAAAGATACCCCCCTGTTCACGAAGAGGCCAAGAATAATACCAAGAAAAACAAGAAGTAACCTAAGACTATAAGACAATATTATATATAGTTAAGTGATAAATTATGTTACAGGACAGGCACTATGCTGCCAGACAAAGAGCTTTGACAGCTAGTGATGTAGATTAGATTCTGTGTGAGTAGGTATGTTTTTGTCTTTTCTTTTTAGGGGGATGGTAAGCATAGGGATTTTGTTCGGTTTGTTCTTACATTTAATTTTTTTCTCCTTAGGAAAATGAGGGAAAGTCTTCATCTACAAGCTCTTGAAAAGAAAGGAATTGCATCCTTTCAAAATGTACCACAACCATTTCTATAAATTCATTTCTAAAAGAAATTAAGAAGACTGGAGGCTCCTCTGCCTGCCATTTAACTATCCAGATGACCTTGAACAACTCAGAACCTTTCTAAGCCTCTATTTCATCAGTTGGAAAATGGAGTTATCATGTTTGGATAAATACGTAAAATGTACTTAGCACGATGCCCAGCACATAGTAAGTGTTCAATAAATGCCAGGTCCTCCCTGAAGTAATAATTAAGGTTAGAAGAACATTACTTTTGTGTATTTTACACTATGTACAATAAAAGCACAGAAATGATAAGGGATTTGAATAGTAAAGAGAAATTAAGACAATAATAACAACATTCAAAGTGTGATTTAGGGCTGGCTGGTCTTTAGAATGTTTTTAAAAAGGCGTAATAGAATGAAAAAAAATGGAGGACAGGATCTCTAAAGTGTGAAATACTGTTTTCTCTAATGAGTCCTATGTATTCTGGAAGCTTGGTAGCTCTTATGTCTATGAAGTTTCAGCCAAACACAGAACTAAAATCTACAAAGGCTTTAGCAGCATAGGCTGGTGTATCCATGGAAACAAATGCAGAACTCTTGAGATACAAGGGAGCTTTCAAATTGAATACATTAACTGGTACACATTTAAGACTAAGACCTCAAGATCTCGGCTTTGGATTGTTAGGTTAAAAACAGTGCTGAAAAAAAAAAAACAGTGCTGATGAGAAAAATGATAATATCTAGTAGTGATTAGGACTGGGGTAAACTGCACTGTCTCATACATTGCATGTGGAAGACAAATTTTTGATCTGACCTAGTGGTATCGATCAAAAGCCTTAAATATATACATATATTCTGAGAAAGCAATTTCACTTCTAGACATGCATTCTAAGGAAATAACAAGTACACAGTGGTGTATACATTTAAGAATGTTCACATTGTTAATGGTAATAGTAATAGCAAAATCCTCAAATGGTAATGGTAATAGCAAAATCCTAGAAATAATACAGAAGTCCAGCAACAGGGATTTGATGAATGAATCAGGACATATGCAGCCATTAAAACAATGATGTAAATATATTCACAATGAAAATGTCCATGCTAAAAAAATAAATAAAGAAAAAGAAAATGTCCATGCTATATTACATTTAAAAGTCAGGCTACAAGAGTACCTTTAGTGTTGCCCTCTTTTTGTCAAAAATATGTATCATGTATAGCAAACGGTCTGGAAAGATATCCTCAAAGTGTTAACAATGAATTTTCTTTTTCTCTTGCATATATATTTTCCTTTTTGTGTACTACATATTACACACTTTTTAAAGGAAAATATAAACATTACAGATTCACCAAAGCTTAAAAATTGAAAATGGGCAGAGAAAATAAACCAAATTAAAGTTTAATCTTAACATGAGGTCTCTAGTTGGTACTTACCTGATATGCAAGCATGACAGCATTGCAGTGGTGCCACCGCCAAACACCCATACAGTAAAAAACACAATCAGAAGCGTGGTGCTCAACATCATTTGCCGTGCGTAAGTGGCAGTATCCCTAATGGCCAAGGCAAATGCCATTGCACCGCGAAGGCCTACAGGGAAACAGAAAAGGTATTCCTTCAATAACTCATTGCGAATGCAGGCTTCATAAATTCAGAGCAAGAAAGCACATTTTAAAACTTAGAAGCATGTTAACAAATATGCAGTAAATAGTCACATACTTAAATATGTACAGGCCGGGTGCGGTGGCTCACAACTGTAATCCCAGTACTTTGGGAAGCCAAGGCGGGTAGATCACCTGAGGTCAGGAGTTCAAGACCAGCCTGGCCAACATGGTGAAGCCCCATCTCTACTAAAAATGCAAAAGTTAGCCAGGTGTGGTGGCACATGCCTGTAATCCCAGCTACTCGGGAGGCTGAGGCAGGAGAATTGCTTGAACCAGGGAGGCAGAGGTTGCAGTGAGCCGAGATCACACCACTGCACTCCAGTCTGGGTGACAGAGTGAGACTCTGTCTTAAAAAAAAAAAAACATACAAATAGAACAGAATTTGTATATGATACTGACTGACATGCATTGATATTTTTTAAATAATTTTTAAAATTCATTTTTCATTTACAAACAGTAAAATTCACTTTTTGGTCTACAGCTACATGAGTTTTGGCAAATTCATAGAGGTGAGTGTAACTACTTCTACAATGGAGACACAGAATGGTTTCATCATCCCTTCCCCCTGTCAAATTTCTTTGCATTACCCTTTTTCAGTCTAACCTCTCATCACTCCATCAAACCCCTGGCAACCACTGATGTATTCCACATCACTATGATTTTGTCTTTTTGTGAATGTCATTTGACGGAATCCCACAGTAGGTAGCCTTTCAAGACTGGCTTCTTGCACTTAGCACAATGCCTCTGAGATTTATCCATGCTGTATGGGTAAACTGTTCCTTTTAGTGCCGAGTAGTATTCCATAGCATGCATGTATCACAGTGGGTGAATTAGCTATTCACCCATTGAGAGACAGACAAGTGGGTTATTTCCAGGTTCTGGCAATTATGAATAGAACTGCTATAAACATTCGCCTATAGGTTTTTGTTTGAAAATGACTTCATCTTTATCTCTCTCACTTTGTGTGACATAATTCTGAACCAAGGATCTGGAACCAGAATATGAAGAAATTCCCATAGAAGGCAATGGGGACGCTATAATTTTTTTTTTTCTATTCAAGTATGCAACTTCAATGTTTAAAGGAGTATTACACGCCAGGCACGATGACTCATACCTGTAATCCTAGCACTTTGGAAGGCCGAGGCGGGTGGATCACCTGAGGTCGGGAGTTCGTGACCAGCCTGGCCAATATGGTGAAACCCCATCTCTACTAAAAATAAAAAAATTAGCCGGACTTGGTGGTGTGTGCCTGTAATCCCAGCTACTTGGGAGGCTGAGGCATGAGAATTACTTGCACCTGGGAGGCAGAGGTTGCAGTGACTCAAGATTGTGCCACTGCACTATAGCCTGGATGACAGAGTGAAACCGTGTCTCAAAATAAATAAATAAATAATATAAAAATAATGGAGTATTATATTACCAGCATAACATCTCAGTGTTACATCAAGCTGGCATATGCATTGTGAATGGTTGCTTGGGGTGGGCAAGAGAAGAAAATCATAACTTACCAGCAAACATCATCATATGTTGAAAATTTGATCCAATCTTACTTCTTATCCCAAATTAAGTAAGAGGGACAAGGGGTAAATATTGGCAGCTCTTCCCAAGAAAATAGCAACCTAAAATTATTAATAGGTTAAGGATAATTTCATTTTACTATTAATATTATTTAGACTATACATTCCAGATGGTGAAAGACTATTTTAGGGAACTCAATTTCTAACACACAGTCCCTTGGTTCCATTGCCTAACATAGCGTTGTCCAAATAGAACTTTCTGCAACAATGGAAATTTTCTATATCTGCAGTGTCCAATTCAGTGAGCACCTGAAATGTGGCTAGTGTGACCAAGGAACTGAAAATTTAAATTTATTTCATTTTAATTACTTCAAATTAAAATAATCACATTTGGCTAGTTGCTACCAAATTGGACAGAGCAGGTGTACCATGCAGGAAATTTACTGGCTGAAGAGAAACATGTTTAAAAGAGAAGTTTCTTTACTATACTTTTAAGATTATTAATAGAATAAGTTGGCTGGGCGCAGTGGCTCATGCCTGTAATCCCAGCATTTTGGAAGGCTGAGATGGGCGTATCACTTGAGGTCAGGAGTTCGAGACCAGCCTGGCCAACATGGTGAAACCCCGCCTCTACTGAAAATATAAAATTTAGCCAGGTATAGTGGTGCATGCCTGTAATCTCAGCTCATGCCTGTAATCTCAGCTATTCGGGAGGCTCAGACAGGAGAATTGCTTGAAGCTGGGAGGCAGAGGTTGCAGTGAGCTGAGACTACACTATTGCACTCCAGCCTGGGCAATATGAGTGAAGCTCTGGCTCAAAAAAAAAAAAAAAAAAAAAAAAAAAAAAATTTAAAATTTAAAAATAAATGATTGAATAAAATAATACATGAGGAAGAATAGATAAATCTCCCCCTGTGAAAAAATCCAAATAATTTTGCTGATACTCTGTCCTCAAGGAGGTGGAACCTAACTCCCCATTCCTCAATCCTTGCTCATAGCAACTTCCTTCCAAGCATAGAGAGGGGGTAAATGGGTAACTTTATAATGGATAAATCTGACAAACACTATCTCAACCAAGTGATTAAGACTATCATCAACATTATTAAGTATGTACCCTTGATATGATGTGATGAGAATGGCATATCTTCCCAAACAACATGTAACTCCAGTCTAATCATGGGGAAAATCTCAGACAAGTTCCAACTGCAGGACATTCTACAAAATACACGGCTAGTACCCCTCAAAACTGTCAAGGGTCACCAAAAACAAAGAGCACACATGAGAAACTGTCACAGTCAGGCAGAGCCTAAGGGGACATGACAACTAAATGTAATGTGGTATCCTGGATGGGACCCCCGGAATAGAAAAGGACATTAGGGAAAAACTATGGAAATCAGAATAAAGTTTGAACTTTAGTTAATCATAATATATCAATATTAGTTCATTCATTGTGACAAATGTACCATGCTAATATGTTAATAATAAGGGAAACTGACTATGGAGCGTATAAGAACTTTCTGTATTATCTTTACAATTTTTTTTTGATGGAATATAGCTCTATTGCCTAGGCTGGAGTATGATGGCACAATCTCGGCTCACTGCAACCTCTGCCTCCTGGGTTCAAGTGATTCTCCTGCCTCAGCCTCCCAAGTAGCTGGGATTACAGGTGCCTGCCACCACACCCAGCTAATTTTTTGTATTTCTAGTAGAGTCAGGGTTTCACCATGTTGGCCAGGCTGGTCTCAAACTCCAGACCTTGTGATCCTCCCACCTCGGCCTCCCAAAACGCTGGGATTACAGGCATGAGCCACCGCATCCAGTCTATCTTCACAATTTTTCTGTAAACCTAAAACCATTCTAAAATAAAAAAAAAAAATTTTAAGTGATTTTCTAAAAAGGAAAGAAAACATAACCACTAACCATGTGGGCCAGTGTGGCAGTGACTGCTAGTTCTCCCCAACATCTGTTCTTGCTTTCTTCCTTGGTAGCTGGCACTCCTCCCTTTCATCTTTACACAGCACAGCCACCGAGAGAAAGAATATAATTCCTAGCCTCCCTTGTGAGTAGGTGTAACCAATGATGTTAAGTGGAAGGGACGTGTGCACTTTCTGGGTCAAGCCCTCGAAGGCAACCGACAGCCAGGGGTGAGCCACCTTGGACTGCAAGAACAAGGACAAGTCCCTAAGGATGTTAGCAACAATGCTGCTTCAGTCCCTGATGATCCTATGCAGCGGAACTGCCACATCAGTTCAGACTTTTAGATGAGAAAGAAATTTCTATGTTGTTTAAACCTGGATTAGTTTGAGTCTTTTCACATGAAACCAAACCTATGTCCTAACTAATATAGCCAGAAATAGAGCAACTCTCTCCTGTTAAGAGGCCGTTTTCATGGTAGGATTTTGTATTGAGGAATTATAATTCCTAACAGACTCAGAAACCTATAGAGAATATTTAGCTTTGTTTCCAGATTAAGTATAGTGGATCAAGCCACTTGACTGCTCAAAATTTTCTCCAAGACTAGCAGGACATTAAGTTACTGATCTCATGGTTGTCTTTCAGCTAAGATCTCCTATGGACAGTACTTTATTTATTTATTTATTTTTGCCTAAAGTTCATTTGCAAACTAAGGCTCTGAAGAATGGTACTTCAGTAAAACTTCACTTTTAACAGAGATTCTAGAGTTTTAATTAAAAAAAAAAACTTCTAATCTCTTTGGCAGATTCTTCATTCTGAGGTGGGATTTTAAAATACGTCTTTTGAAAATTCTTTATTCAAGCATTCCCTCTGGCCACAATTGCTCCTTCCATATTTTCTGTTCAACTATCCCACTCTGATCATTCTTCCACAGCACTGAGACTTTCAGTCCAAAGATCCCTATACTCTTTCCTTAAACAGTGTCTTCTTTCCTCACTTCCCTTCTTAACATCATGTTAATAACATCCTTTAATGTTATTTAAACATTAAATGAAGTGTTTAGATTGCACCAGTCATGTAATAACACTATGATCTCTCGTCCTTCTGTTTTCATTGCATCCACTTGAAAAAAACTCCAAATCTGGAAGGAGCCAACTATCTCTTTTTCGTGCTTACAGTAAGTACTGTTGGACAAAGTCATTCAATGGGGCAGATTGAGAACCAAACACAATGAATCCCTAGTACTTCTTAGCAGTCCTGTTGCGTTTCTTGGTCAACTTATCCCCCCACTCTCTACAACAACTATTTCACAAACTTCCACCTTCCTCAAAATCCCTATGCTCTGTGTAAGCCAGCCTCCAAGGTAGTACCTAACCATCCCTGCCTCTTAGTATTCACACCTTTGTGTAATCTCCACCCACACTGTACCAGGTTGGTCTGTATAACCAACAGAATATTATAGAAGTGATGCTGGCACCTCTCTTCAAAGATTAGGTTATGAAAGGCACCTCAGCTTTCATTTTAGGGCTCTCTAAGCTCACTCAGTTTGGGGGGAAGCCATGGTGTAAGCTGCCCCATGAAGATGTCCACGTGAAGAATAGAAGCCTCTTGCTGACACGATGTGAGTTGAGCAAGCTTAGTGGATTTCCTGGCCCTAGTCAAGTCTTGAGAAAGTACAGTCCCAGCCAGAGCACAACTGCAACCTCTTGAGAGATCCTGGAGCCAGAACCACCCAACTAAGCTGCTCCAGGATTCCTGACCCTCAGAAACCATGTGAGATAATAAATGTCTGTTGTTTTAAGCTGCTAAATTTAAGGTAATTTGTTACACAATAGATAACTGATACACTCCCCCGGCTCCCTATCTTACTCTCAGCAGATAATCTCACCTCCTACTTAACAGATAAACACAGAAGACATCAGACAGGAGCTCCATCTTACAAATGTGACTTCATCTGTACATACCCTATCCTCTCCTGTGGCAATGGTGGAGCTGTCTCTCCTCCCAGTGAAGGCAAAATTTCTCTCTACATGCTTTGGATTTCATTCCTGCCTTCTCAAGAGGCTTTCACTATTGCCTCTTCTCTTTCATATACTCAGTTTCTTCCTTCAACTGCAACTGTTTTTTTTTTTTTTTTTTTGAGACAGGGTCTCGCTTTGTCACCCAGGATGGAGTGCAGTGACACAATCATGGTTCACTACAGTCTCGAACTCCTGGGCTCAAGTAATCCTTCTACCTTAGCCTCCCAAGTAGTTGGGACTACAGGCATGCGCCACCACACCTGGCTAATTTTTAAAATTTTGTTTGTAAAGATAGGGTCTCGTTATGTTGCTCAGGCTGGGGTTTTTTAAGACTTCTTTGTATATATGCAAGAGAAAGAGAGAGGGAGAGAGAGTGGTTGAAGGAGGGAGAGAAGTGGCCCTCATTTAACGTTTCCTCACCTTTCACCTATTGCCCTGTAGCGGAGACTGCTAACTGCCTCCAGTATCCAACCTCTCCTTCCCTGTAGTAATAAAGGGAAAACACTTATCTTTTGGGATTGGCAAAACAGTAGGACCCTTGTCTGTCATTTTAATCTGTCAACACTATTTGTGCAAAAAATACAAATTGAAATAGAACATAATAAAATAAATAACTATAAAAAGAGCTGGAATCTTTGTTTTACTCAGAGGAAAATTGCATGTATTTAAATGTATTCTTATCAACCACATACCCAAAACCCACATGAAAAATCTCAATTAAAAATAGCTTTCAAAATAAAACACATAATAAAGGATACAAATGCTCCCACTACAAATGTTGGGTTAAAGACATGGTTCTGGAAGGTGAAGAGTGTCAGCCCCATGTAGGAGAAGATGAAGTTCTCTGCCAAGAAATTGAGAAGCTCAAACAACTGAAACGAAAATTGTAAAAGATTAGTCCAGGAAATAAATTAAGTTACATAATTTGAAAACATGAGTATTACTAAGATAATAAAACAGACACTCAAATATATAAAGTTCACGCATACACACACAATATGCGGTTTGGAAGGGAGCAAATGTGCAGATGATATTTCTAGTCCTGCAGAAAAAGCCAGAAACGGCTGGTGCAGTGGCTCATGCCTGTAATCCCAGCACTTTGGGAGGCAAGCAGATCACCTGAGGCAGGGAGTTCAACACCAACCTGATCAACATGGTGAAACCCCATCTCCACTAAAAATACAAAAATTAGCCGGGCATGGTGCCGTGCGCCTGTAATCCCAGCTACTCGGGAGGCTGAGGCAGGAGAATCACTTTAACCCCAGAGGCAGAGGTTGTGGTGAGCCGAGAGAGCACCACTGCACTCTAGCCTGGGCAACAGAGTGAGACTCTGTCTCAAAAACAAAAAAGAAAAAAAAAAGGAAAAATACAAAAAATTAGGCAGGCATGGTGGTGCATGCCTATAATCCCAGCTACTCAGGAGGCTGAGGCAGGAGAATCACTTGAACCCGGGAAGCGGAGGTTGCAGTGAGCCGAGATTGCACCATTGCACTCTAGCCTGGTCAGCAGTGAGACTCTGTCTCAGAAAGAAAAAAGCCAGAAACGTTGCCCCTTTACTTTCCCCAATCAGCTTCCCTTCTCCAAAGCCCCATCTTCAGTTATTCCTCTCTTCCTCCTCCAAACTCTGTCAATTTTTCTTTAGGAATATTCCTTGTGTCCCTCCTACTGCCCTAGTCAAACTTTTGCCACTTCCTACCCATAAATGAAAAAGGACCTCTAATCATCCCTCATCCTCCAGCTTCCCCAAACCAATGAATCTCTAAAAATGATAGTTTCAAGATACTTTCCTCTTGTAAGCTATAAGATTCATTTCAACCTTTTTATCCTGGCAGAGAGTGCTTTGTGAGAACCCTTGTATTCCCGGCCTGCCCTGTGACTTCACTTTCTGCATGGGTCTTACCCTCGTGTAGGGAGTAAGCATCCTACAGAGCAGGTTTCCACATTATAGAAGAGAACGATCTATAGGATAGCAGAACTATCTGTGGGGAAAACTAAACCCTGCGTCCTCCCCTGCTGCCTGCCCACTCCACCCCATCCACATCATAGCCTTGGCAAGGGTATATGATACTTGCTGAATGAAGTTGAGGTCCTTCATAATGTGGTGTCCCTCTGGCCACCACAGTTATCTACAATGGCTTGTTACTACAAGCCCTCTGCCACGTAACAGAATAGTGGTTAAGAACATGGGCTTAGGAATCAAAATGCCAGCCAGGCGCTGTGGCTCATGCCTGTATTCCCAGCACTTTTGGAGGCCAAGGTGGGCGGATCACGAGGTCAGGAGTTCAAAACCAGCCTGGCCAATATGGTGAATCCCCATTTCTACTAATAATACAACAATTAGCCAGGCGAGGTGGTGCACACCTGTAGTCCTAGCCACTCAGGAGGCTGAGGCAGGAGAATCGCTTGAACCCAGAAGGCAGAGGTTGCAGTGAGCCGAGATCGCACCACTGCACTCCAGCCTGGGCAACAGAGCAAGACTCTGTCTCAAAAAAAAAAAAAAAAAAAAAAGAAAATGCCTAGACTTGAGCCCTGTCTTCCCCTTTGCTGGATGTGTGACTTTGGGCAAATTAGTTAATCTCTTTAAACCAGGGGTTGCCTTATTACCAAAAAATGAGAAAATTAAGTATATATTTAATTTTCTTTAAATGATTGAATATGCTATTATTACTACTTATTGATACTTAATGATAACAGCTACACCTTTTCCAGTTTTTACCGTGTGTCTGATACTATACTATGGACTTCATATGCATTATCTCATTTTAAACCCAACACAACTCAGTGAGATAGGTACCATCATTATGTCCATTTTCAGAGATGGCAAAACTGAAGCACAGAGAAGTTATGGAACTTGCTCCTGCTCACACAGCCAGCAAGTAGTAGAACCAGGATTTAAAATGATACAGTGACTCCAAAGTCCCAGCTTTACTCTGCAACACAGAGATCGGCAAACTTTCCCATGAATGGCCAGAGTAAACATGAGGGGATTTGCAGGCCAAGAGGTCTCTGTCCACTGCTTTTATGCCAGTGGAGCATAAAGCAGCCATAGACTATACACTTTTTTAAAAATGAGTGTGGCTGTGTGCCAAGAAAATCTTATTGGTAGACACGGAAATGTGAATTTCACATAACTGTCATGGGTCACAAAATCTTCTTTTGATCTTTTGCCAACCAATTAAAAATGGATAGAAAGAAAACTACTCTTAGCTCACTGACTGGCAAGGGCCGGATGTGGCCTGAGGGCTGGCGTCGACCAACCTTTGCTCTACACTTTACTGCCTTCTTTTGATTCCTGCCTTTATCTGTACTACTTCCCCTAGGCCTTCCCAAATCCTCCCCATCCTTCTAAGGGTACTGTTTCTTCTAGGATAGCTTTCCAGATCCTCAAGCCTCAAACCATTTCCCCTACTTCTCTGATGTCTTCTGTGACATATAATCTGAAGTACACAATCTAGGATTCCTATTCATCATATTTTTTAAATGTACATAAGCTTCATATCATCAATAACACTGGAAACTCTTACACTGTTCTTGTTTTTTTTTGCTTATTTTGTTTTCTGAGATGGAGTCTTGCTCTGTTGTCCAGGCTGGAGTATAGTGGCACAATCTCGGCTCATTGCAACCTCAGACTCCCAGGTTCAAGAGATTCTCCTGCCTCCGTCTCCCGAGTAGCTGGGACTAAGGCACGTGCCACCACGCCTGGCTAATTTTTTGCATTTTTAGTAGAGACGGGGTATCACCATGTTGGCCAGGCTGGTCTCAAACTCCTAACCTCACGTGATCCACCCACCTCGGCCTCCCAAAGTGCTGGGATTACAGGCGTGAGTCACCGCACCAGGCCTGTTCTTGTTTTTATTCCCTACCCACAACCTGGAAAATTCTGACCCAGCCCCTTCCCCACTCCCTCCACTGCCAGCTGTTTTTCTTCTCTATACTTATTGCACTGAATTAATTTGTAACACGGATTTGTAACCCCAATGTGTACGCTTGGGGGAGAAAAAGCCTAATCTCTTTTGAGGGGCTGGGGAAAAGCACAGGTCATAAACTTGATTTATGGCTCCAGCAAAAAGCAGTAGTACTGTTGCTCCTGCTTTCCGTACCACTCCTTGTCAGGAGAATCCAACACCATTCTTGTCATTTGGCAAAGTTTAAACCTTCTGTTTCTCACTATAGCCATAGTCAAGTATGCACCTGTTTCTATTCAGACATTACATTTTGTTCATGTATTTGTCTCATATACCTCCTAAGACTGGAAAATCCTATCCTATTTCCTTTTATAATTCCCTTCGGAAACCCTGCACAACTGATCATTTGGTACTAAATAAAGCCAGACCACTGACCAGTCCCCTGACATTCCTGGAAACATAGTAACTTTGTAGTATCTGAGCAAAGACTGAAGGAAGTTGATCTTCTTTTAGTAAGGTCTAGTCAGATCAGAAGTTAATCTTATCTACGTCACACAACAGTAGTTCGAGTAAAACCAGAGTGAGCTTCTAGAACATTCCCCTTAAAAGCCATTAAACTGGGAAAACACTGAGAGAAAGGAAGCTACTTCACGGGTTACCGAAGCCACAATAACAACAGTCCCTGGCTATTCTGCTGACATATTTCCACCCTAAATGCTGTCACTCTTCAGTTTACCAATCCCACCTACTTTTACAGTCAAAGGAAGAAGAGCTGAAATGAGTAGATACCACCTAGAACAGATCAAAGACTACTTTTTTTTTTAGTAAAAAAGACTTCTATTTTGCTGAAAGAAGGAAAAGCCTATCCACAAACAATTATTAAGTTCCTCTTACCTGTTTAGTTCTGTGCTGAGACTCTGTGGACAAATTATTATACGTATAATGTGCTTGTGTGATGCCACAAAACAATACTGCAACCACACCTATAAAGACAACAAATTCCAAGTTCACATAAAAGGATGGTTCCCACCTTTTCTACTGAGGTTCCCTCTTCACAGTAGATTATATGCTTTGTCTTGAAATTCTCATTTGTGACTTATTTTGTTAAAAGGAACCACTTCCACTGAAAATTTTTTTTATGTTCTAAAGTGACAGCCTAAATCCCAACCACGACGAGTATGTTCAAATACTAACGGAGCTGATTCACTTGGAGCAAAATTGACTGGCAAAGTCACTCCTTGTAAGTGTTGACAATCAAAAGGAGCAAGTCACCCACCTGTGAAGCCCCATGCTTCAGCCAAGAGGAAGGTACTCCAGGACATCAAGAAGAACAGGCCTGTCTCTAACAACTGGAACTCCCGTAATTTGGTGAACTTTGTCACGTAAGACTGTTAAGGTTGGTAATGAGATCTTGTAACACAAAAGTGTGACTAGAAAAAATAACAGTTTAAGCAAGGCAACCATGAAAGAAGGGTTCTCTAGCTTCTCTAACACAGAAGTCCCAGAATAAGGAAGAACCACCTGAGTGGGGAAACTTTTAAAATGAACATCTTATTGAGGATTCAGCTGCCTTCCCTCCAGTGAGGAAGCCTTACGGCTTAGCCACTCCAGTTGTTTCATGGGTATCACATACCTTGCCAGAAATCATGCAGTGAAGGATAGGTAGAGTCAGGAGTAACAGATCAGATCTACAACATGCCACCTCTATTAATCTGAGACCCAAAGCTAGACAGCTTCCATAGCAATTTACATTTATAAAAACACATAATTTCCAAGAGATTTCACACTAATTTGATCCTCTACCACCTCTGTGATATAGAGCATTCATTCCATGGTGAAGAAATTGAGGCACTTCACTCACTTATACTAGTTTAACAAGCATCTGTTAGCTGACAGTGAAACGGCCTGTGCCAAATTGCGACCAATCTCAGGCTAGAATCTAGAGTCATTTCCACAACTAGG
Organism: Ateles fusciceps; assembly: GCA_036589455.1. NCBI lineage: Eukaryota > Metazoa > Chordata > Mammalia > Primates > Atelidae > Ateles > Ateles fusciceps. The sequence continues at coordinate 889,918 of JAZHEH010001627.1, forward strand.
CACTACAACAAAATGATTAACAAGATATACTCTCTACCCTCAAGGAACCAGTAATGGGGAAGAGATACTATCTGTCTTGGCATCACCTTCAAAACTCTTTTTACTGCTGCTTTATGCCTCAGTTCACCTATAAAAAGCCATAAAAGAAGCCTCTTCCAGCACAAGGTTGAAGTATAACAAATTAAAAGGTACTTACCAAAGAAGAATGTCTCCACTTTGTACAAGTATCACAGAAGTTTTAAAGTTGGAAACTCTTTAGAAATCATCTAGTCCCACTCCTCTTTCCTACCGTCCCCACCCTCCACTTTCCTTCACTGAGATCTAAAGAGGTGAAGTGTCAAAGCTTCTATCATGTTTGTGTCTGCCACTATCCCGAAAGCTCCAGGGAGGCAGGGGTCATGTTTGTCTTCTTTAGCTTTGATACACAGAGCGCAGCACATGTAGCAGGTGATCAAGACATGTCTTCTGGCTTTTTGTTTTGGGTTGGGGGTTTAAAATCTGTTTTTACGCCAGGCATGGTGGCTCATGCCTGTAATCCCAGCACTTTGGGAGGCCGAGGCGGGTGGATGACCTGAGGTCAGGAGTTCGAGACAAGCCTGGCCAACATGGTGAAACCCCGTCTCTACTAAAAATACAAAAATCTTGCTGGGCATGGTGGCGAGCACCTGTAATCCTAGCTACTCGGGAGGCTGAAGCAGGAGAATCGCTTGAACCTGGGAGGCGGAGGTTGCAGCGAGCCAAGATCGCACCATTGCACTCCAGCCTGGGTGAAAAGAGCAAGACTTCATCTCATAATAAATAAATAAATAAAAATAAAATAAAATTTGTTTTTATAGATTCAGGAAGCACAAGTGCATATTTACTACATGGATGTACTGAACAGTGGTGAAGTCCGGGATAAAATGGCCTTTGCATGAACACAAGAATAATTTGCCCAGTATTTCAATAGCTAACTAGTGGCAGTACCAAGACTACAACTCAGGTCCTTTGGGCTCCCTGTTCAGGGCTCTAGAGTACAAAGTTTAAAATCGGGAGAGCTGAGATGAACTCTTACATATCCCAACCAGGGAACCACATTTTGTTCATTTGGCATCGCTGCTGTACATTTCCTGTTTGTCCCATTAAACAAAGAGCAAAAGACTGCCAGGCTGACCAGCAGCACAGAATACCCAGAGGCTCTTTGGAGTATGTCTACCTTTACAGCTATTTAATCTACAACTATATAATTCACCCTCAAAGAGATACCATCTCTAATTATACTCTTGCAGTGAAAGTTTTAGGGCCCCAAACCCCACGCGGAACAATACAGTTCTTTTATTTATTTATTGGCCAAGACTACTGCTTAATGTTTTCAAACCAGGTACTTAAGTTATAAGATTAATAATTCTAACATTATTCTAATCATAGAACTAGGAAAAACCACAGAACACAGCATTCAACTACTACATTAGGTTAACAAGAAAAGATAAATATAACAAAAGGATATTAAAGCTGTCACCACTCCAGTAGCAGCACCCATTGCAAAAGATCCACTGAAGATTCCAAGGAAGATCCCAATAGACTTGAACATTGCTGTGACGTCAAAGGTGTGACTGTTGTCTCCAGCTGGCTGGTATGCCACTATGGAGCTACAGAAAAGAGATTGCTTTTACTTCTGGAAGCAACTTTTACTTTAAAAAAAAAAACAAAAACATTATATAATGTAGAGCTTGAAAGATGAAATTAGAGGGAGAAGAAAAAAAAACTTTTGATTAGAATTGCCAAAATAAGGACAAAGTTACCCCAAAATCCTGCAATGTATCTGGCTAGCAAGAAACTAGAAAACTTGGCTTTTCCTTAAATGTTAATTTCAGGGGATGAGAACGTTGTAAAATCCTCTATATGAAAGTTGCACCAAGCTTTTTCCTACACCCTCAACATACTGTGGAGTATTATTCTTTTGTGATTCTGTTTCAGAATTACTAGTACTGAGTGTCCAAAGCCTTAACATACTAATGTGAACCAACTAATGAAAAATCCCACTTGTTTCCAGTAGAGGCATAAGAACATAAAGAACATTATTCAATACTCGACCCAGTCACATTTTGTTTTTCCTATGAGAAAAAAGGTAACTGAAGGATCCTTCCAACTTCTAGAATACCAGAATGGGCCAAATGCCTAATATCTATTCATTCACTGAAATGGACTATTATAGGAAAAAGCACTCAAAAGGCCTCCCAAGGAATTAGAATCCACTCAACAGTACTTTCAGCATAACCAGCTGGATCCTCCACCTCAAGCTTCTGAAAGAAAGTCACTCTCTACCAGGCCAAGACAGGCAATTACAAGAGATGCTCTCCATCTTGAATTCACAGTCCAAACCTGGTCTGAAAAGCTTCTTTATAACAGTTACCCCAGAAAATAGAAATGCCTGAGAAAATTGCTGTTGCCAGCAGGTCTCTGGCAACAGTGCTTACCGTTACTAAATCAGTTCTCATCTCAGTTAATTGAGAGACCAGCATTATAAAAAGTCCAGACTCAACAACATCATACAAATCACATCAAAGAAAAGAAGGAAAAACACATTCCTAAGAATATAATGAATTCTCCCTGTGGTTGCTGCAATGTTTTTTTCTGATTCAACGTTGAAATTATGTGTTTGCTATACCATGTACAAGTTCTTTTCAGATCTCCCAGGTTAAAAAAAATCTAAAATTAAACTAAAATCTCCTAATTTGTACTTATTTTATTGACATATACCACTAACAATTATTTCTGATAATGGCATCCAGAAATTTCGGAGACACACTCTAAATTGAAAATGTTAAACATTTATGTTTAAATGTACAAAGTAACCAGATCATTTTGGAACAGTAGCTTTAATATCATTTTGATGAATATGAAATGGCCTTTAACATCAAGCTACCTTACCTACACATAAAGGGTACCACCACCATAAATGAGATCTGCTTCCATTATGAAAATACAGTAACTGGCTGGAGAAAAGAAAAAAAAATGCTATACAACCTTCCTTTTCTTTGGTGGTATTTTTCAAAATGCTGTCTGGAACAAAATATCTATGCCATGCCTCCTGAGGTTGCTTTCCCCGGATTTGTTCATGTAAATTCAAGATTCACACTAATTATTATTTCATTCTTTAGTCATTAAAATATATAAGAACACATGGGAAATACGATGGGCTGAGAACAGATGACAGGTTTTTTTTCTTTTTTAGGCAGACGCTGGCCTCTAGATTTAAATCTTAACTCATCTTTTCCATATCAATCAATATTTTATTCTTGAGGCAGTAACATTTTTTATGAATACTTTTCTTTAAACCGTGAAAGTAATATAATGTACAGTTTAGGTGGAAAAACCGTTCCATCATTCCACTACCCTGACAGATAGATTTTATTTTCCTTCTGTATTCCTTTCCCCCTCTTTGTGTTACATGCATGCTAATTCCTAATTAGCTGTAATCACAGTGAACATGTGGTTTTGAATTCTGCTTTTTTAACTGAAAATGACATAAAAATATTCATAGTCTTGGCTGGGTGCAGTGGCCCACAACTGTAATCCCAGGACCTTGGGAGGTCGAGGTAGGTGGATCACTTGAGGTCGGGAGTTCAAGACCAACCTGACCAACATGGTGAAACACTGCCTCTACCAAAAATACAAAATTAGCGGGGTGTAGTGGTACATGCCTGTAAGCCCCAGCTACTTGGGAGACTGAGGCAGGAGAACCACTTGAACCCAGGAGGTGGAGGCTGCAGTGAGCTGCAATCGCACCATTGCACTCCCTCCTGGACAAGAGCAAAACTGCATCTCAAAAAAATTTTTTTTCATAGTCTTCATAAGACTTCACAATGGTTCAAATGGATATAGCACAATTTTAGTCAACCATTTCCTCATTGTTAAGATATTTAAAAATTGCTTCTACCATTTTTGCTACTACAAATAACTGAAAGAACATCTTCATGCTTTTTTCATATTTTTAGACTTATTCCTTGCCCTATATTTCTAAAAATAGACCTATTACCATACCTATGGCTCATTTTACATGTTGCTCAACTGCCTTCCAAAAGGTCTCCATTACATTTTGGAGGGAAATATGATAGTATCTCCCAATTTTTTTAATGATCATACCCATTGACCTAGCAATTCTACTCCTAAAATATATCCTACAGAAATACTATCAAGGATTCACAAAGATTTACACATAAATATGCTCATTGCCATGTTAGTCACAATAACACAATATTAGAAAACACCAAATATTAATCAATCAATATGGGATTGGAGAGGTAAATTTGAAATGCATCCATCCAATGTGATAATAGAGGTATTAATATAGTATAATATCCAAGTGAAAAAGCTAGTTACAGAAAAGTATGTATACTACTATGCCTTTTTTTGTTTAAATATTATGAAATATTTATATGTATATTACTATCTTAATGGAAAAAGTCTGGATGAAAATCCTAATAATGACTTCTGAGCTGAAATTTCAGGAATTTTCTACTTTCTGAGTCAAATGCTTTGAATTTTTGCCACAAACATATGTTAATATTATCATAAAGAATGATAAAAGGTGATGCCAATTTCAATATTAACAACAATGTATGAGTGGTCTAGTTTTACTACACCAGGGTTTCTCAAGCCCAGCATTATTGACATTTGTGGTCAGATATTTATTTGTTGGCTACGACAGGGGGTGGGGTGAGGGGGAATGCTGTCCTATGCATTGAAAGCTTCTACCCTTCTATCCACTAGGCCACGTCAATAGGAACCTGCTCCCATTGATGACAACCAAAATGCCACCAGACACTGTCAAATATCCCTGTGTGTGTGGGGGGGAGGGCGGGGGTAACAAATTGCCCCTGGCTAAGAATGACTATACTACATAATTACCAGTCGTAACTATTATCATTAACAATTATGGCCGGACAGGTGTCTCACACCTGTAATCCCAGCACTTTGAGAGGTCGAGGCAGGCGGATCACCTGAGGTCGGGAGTTCAAGACCAGCCTGGCTAACATGGTGAAACCATGTCTCTACTAAAAATACAAAAATTAGCCAGATGTGGTGGCATGCACCTGTAATCCCAGCTACTCGGGAAGCTGAAGCAGGAGAATCGCTTTAACGTGCAATGAACCAAGATTGCGCCATTGTACTCCGGCCTGGGTGAGAAGAGCAAATCTCCATCTCATCAAAAAAAAAAAAGTTCTGTCTTGTTAATTGAATAGGTAGAAATGGCCACTGATCCTGGTATGTATCTCTGGTAATTAGTGAAGTTAAACAGTTTGTCATGTTTGTCATCTCTCTGTATATCCTCTTTTATAAAAATGTAAATGACGGTAAACCACATATTTTAAAACAGTGTTAATTTAGGTCTTCAGGATATCATGGTAATCCATTCAGTGGAACACTACCCAACTTATACTTTATCTCTAACTACATATACTGTATCTATCATATTATATCAATACACATACAGATTAACCTCATGCAGCCATATATGAGGGAATCAATTTCACTTTACCCTCACTGGATTGCAAGTATTATTTTTTTTTAAATAACTGCTACTCCAATAGGTTTAAAAAAAAAAAGGCTGGGCATCGTGGCTCATGCCTGTAATCCCAGCACTTTGGGAGGGCAAGGCGGGTGGATCACGAGGTCAGAGTTCAAGACCAGCCTGGCCAAGATGGTGAAACCCCATCTCTAATAAAAAAATATAAAAATTAGCCGGGCATGGTGGCAGGTGCCTATAATCCCAGCTACTCGGGAGGCTGAGATGGAGAATTGCTTGAATCCAGGAGGTAGAGATTGCAGTGAGCTGAGATCGTGCCACTGCACTCCAGCCTAGGTGACAGAGCGAGACTCCATCTCAAAAAACAAAACAAAACAAAACAGTTCCTCAGGAAGAGTAGCTAATGGATGCTGGGTTTAATACCTACGTGATGGGTTGATCTGTGCAGTAAACCACTATGGCACATATAACAAACATGCACATCCTGCACATATACCACTGAACTTAAAAGTTGGAAATCCAAAAACACAAAAAACAGAAACAAAAACAACCTCCAACATAAATTTCTGGATGAGTTGTCTTAACCTGTTAATTACCAAACAGAACTCCTTCAGAGAGGGGTTTTCTCCCCTTTGATCCAAAGCTGCTTATACAAAATACACACAGTAGATAATCCTCAAACTAAGAAAATTCAACATAAAGTAGACTATCCATATCTAACTCATTTTGAAAACACATAAAAGGTAAGTGAAGAACAATGAGCAACATACCACTAAGCATTCCAGCTAGTAAACTCCCACGGCGAGCAACACAACTGCTTTCCCTTCAGCTTTCAGGCAGTAACTCATGTTTCCAACCCTATTAAGACACAGAGCTAACAATTTCCCTCTTATGCTCCTCTCTAGACTCAGTCCTTCTCCACCAGAGACCCAATGAGGTTGTAATGAGTTAACTTATTATCCCCGTACCAATCTAAAATGGCACTAGCTCTCATCATCCTTAGGTGAAATGAGAAAAGACTCACTCAAATCATTTCCTATAAGGCTTCATTCTCTCACAGAAGACCCTGTTTGAGAAAGACTGTAAGAAAAGGACAAGCATGACCCTTTGTGAGAAGTGCTATGGAAGGGCTTTTTTTTTTTTTTTTTGAGACAGAGTCTGCTCTGTCGCCCAGGCTGGAGTACAGTACCGCAATCTCAGCTCACTGCAACCTCTGCCTCCCGGGCTCAAAATATTCTCCTGCCTCAGCCTCCTGAGTAGCTAGGATTAAAGGCGTGTACCACTATGCCCAACTAATTTTTGTATTTTTTAGTAGAGACGGGGTTTTGCCATGTGGGCCAGCCTGGTCTCAAACTCCTAACCTCAGGTGATCCACCCACCTCAACCTTCAAAAGTGCTGGGATTACAGGCGAGAGCCAATGCACCCAGCCAGCTCTCTCTTTTTAACATTTATTCTTCACCAATGCTGGTATGTACACCCCCAAGCTGAAAATCTTTCAATGAGGTTTTGCCCCCTTTCACGAATCAGCTATTCAGACGTTGCAGGAAATAGGTTATTTTTCACCCCAAGTTCAAAATCTTTCAGTGAGGGTTTTTACCTTTTTCTTTAACACTAATCAACTGTTTCTAAAGATGCAGGAAACAGGCTATTTTATTAATGGGAAAAACGAAGGCACAGGGCACATCAGTTTAAAATAAGACAGAGATTTTTTAACTCTTAATCCATTAGGGCAATGATAAGACAACAGTTAGGATTGAACAGTAGAACAGTTGTCTAGGATAGGGAATTGACGCTAAAAGTGACTGCCTGTACCTGTTCTCTTTACTTAGTAGTGCTGGTAATCTCTCATGTACCTATGTACTGGAAACTTCAACAATCTTTGTTGATTCATTTTTCATAACATGTTTTACAATCACACTATCCATTTCTCCCTTACTTCAAGTAATATAAAACTCTTATTCTGTACCTATCATCACTGAAGGTGCTAAAGTTCACTATCAACATTAGTTACAGCCTTTAGGCTTTATTTCTCAAGTTAAATTTATATTAGTGGCAGACAGCTGCAAAAAAAAAACTGGCAATAAATTTGGTGGGGGAGGGGGTAACATTTACATACATTGCATTCACAAAAAAGGATATGGTTTTTTGTGTATCTTAATGCATAGCATTTAAGGAATTTATGTTACATCTTAGAAATAATAATTTCCAACTTTGCAGAAGACAAAAGGGGGAAAGCAGGCTATGCAAACCAGAGCATTCACAAAAAAGGATATGGTTTTTTGTGTATCTTAATACATAGCATTTAAGGAATTAACATTACATCTTAGAAATAATAATTTCCAACTCTGCAGAAGACAAAGGGTGAAAGCAGGCTATGCAAACCAGAGCCAGTGATATTTTACTCTTTCATAACTAAAAATGTGGAAATTAAGAAAATAAAAATAAAGAGAAAATGTGAAGGGCTCTTACTTCTCTCTCACATAAGGTTCTGGTATGAAGTAAAGCCAACTGCCCATAGAGTTAAATACATGCTTTATAAGAGTAGATAGGCAGGGGCCAGGTGTGGTGGCTCACGCCTGTAATCCCAGCACTTTGGGAGGCCAAGGCAGGTGGATCACCTGAGGTCAGGAGTTCGAAACCAGCCTGGCCAACATGGTGAAACCCGTCTCTACTAAATATACAAAAATTAGCCAGGCGTGGTGGTGCATGCCTGTAGTCCCAGCTATTCGGGAGGCTGAGGCAGGAGAATCACTTAAACCTGGGAGGTGGAGGTTACAGTGAGCCAGATCACGCCACTGCATTCCAGCCTGGGCAACAGAGTGAGACTCTGTCTCAAAAAAAAAAAAAAAAAAAAAAAAAAGTAGGTAGGCAGGATTGAATTCCTCAGAGGTTCAGACCCATTCTTCAACCTGCACACATCTTATAGTAACATGTATAGTACCTTCTATAATTAGATTAAACATATTGCTAAGATCAGGTTCACAAATGTTCTGGAGGGAAAAAAAAAACAAAATAAAATATTGCTTATTCAATGGTTGCTTGCAATTAAATTGTTATAAGTAATATAATATGTAATTACATAACTATAATAATATATATCATTTGACACTTCTAAACATTAAAAATGTTTTGAAATGATTATGTTAAATAAGAGAAACACAAATTAAGCTACAATGAGATATTTCTACAGTTATCAAGTTAGCAAAAATATGAAAGTTTAACAAATATTCTGCTGGTGAAACTGTGAGGAAACAGACCTGTAATTTCACGGTTAAATTGCAAAGTGGTACAATCCCTTTGATGAGCAATTTAATAATGTCAAAATTACAAATGGATTCACCTTTAACCTACCTGCCAATCTCACTTTGGGGCATTCAGCATACCAATATACCTATGCATGTATAAAACAAGGTAAGTTCAAGGTAATCACTGCAGCACCATTTGGGACAACAAAGGATTAAAAACCCTTCAAGTGTCTGGCAATAGGAGACTGAGCAAATAAACAATAATGCAGTTCACTCATGGAATACTATATAGCTGCAAACAAAGAATGAGAACACTCACTCTTTTGATATGCAAAGTTTCAGAAGATACTTATGTGAGAGAACATATACAGTATGTGACTTTAAAAATAAGAAATGAGAGGCAAATAAGACTATTTATTCACAATTGTACTTGCATTTGAATAAAGAAATACTAAAATATGTAAGAAACTAATAAGAATGTTATCTACAAGGAACTGGGGGACAGGTGTGTAAGAGTGTGACTTTTCTGTGTATAACTTTTTACATGGTTTTGATTTATGAGCCATGTGAATATATTATGTATTCAGAAAAAATTAAGGTCGGGCATGGTGGCTCATGCCTGTAATCCCAGCACTTTGGGAGGGTAAGGCAGGTGGATCACCTGAGGTCAGGAGAAGACCAGCCTGGCTAACAGGGTGAAACCCGTCTCTACTAAAATACAAAAATTAGCTGGGCATGGTGGCAGGTGCCTGTAATCCCATCTACTCAGGAGGCTGAGGCAGGAGAATAGCTTGAACCTGGGAGGCAGAGGTTGCAGTGAGCTGAGATTGCACCACTTCACTCTAGCCTTAGTGATAGAGTGACACTTTTGTCTCCAAAAAAAAAAAAAAAGAAAGAAAAGAAAATATTAAATCTAATTTAAAAAACAAAATGCTCATGTTATAACGTTAAAACCAAATACAACATTATATAGACACTACAATCACAACTATGTAAAAATACCATACACAGAAAAAGGAAAAGGAAATGTTCTAGAATGTTTATAGTAATTGTCTTTCGGTGGTGGCAATACATATTTTTCTTCCCTGCATTTTCCAATTTAGTTATAAAATATGGATTTCTTCAAGAGGGGAAAAAATGCCCTCATTCTTCCAAATGTTTCCATTAATAATGTACTTTATTCAGTAAGTGACTTTCAGTTCCAAGTACCCTCACACTTAATATTCAGAATATAGTAAGAAAACAAATACTTACGAGGACAGCACTATGGCAACAGCATCATTGAGGACACTTTCACCAAAAAGAAGTGCATAGAGTTCAACATCAACTTGAAGCTCGTGGAATATAGCAAGAACAGTCACTAGCAAGGAGAAAGAGTCAGAGGAATACTTAGACATTACAAATACAAAATATTTTCCTCAGTAGATGACTATAAGAGTTATTTAGAAATTCATTTCTTCCTCCTAGAATTCAATCCTAATAAACATTCTTTTACCATATTAAAGATCCTGTAATTTTATATAAACATTTTCTTTTCTAATTGTGTACCTGTACAAACTTCTCCTTTCTCTCTCTTAAAAATGGCTGAAAGTAACCTTGAAGAACTGAGTTGGCCTATATTCTTCATGCAAATGTTAATAATCACGTTTTGTACATTTTTTTTCCCATAAAGAATTTCTTATAAGACCAGGTAGTCATAAATCATTAATGGAGAAGAATATTATGAAAAGAATCTAATGTTGCAAACTTCATTTGTTTCTCAGGGCCTTACAACTCACTTGTACTTGACTTACAAATTGCATGCACACAGGTTTTGCAAAGACAGTAGGGAAATCCAAGTTTCTTGTTTTTATGATTGGCATGATCTCGGCCCACTGCAACCACCGCCTCCTGGGCTAAGGCAAGAGGATCGCTTGAACCCAGGAGGCAGAGGTTGCAGTGGGCCGCGATCACACCACTGCACTCCAGCCTGACAACAGAGCAAGACTCGGTCTTAAAAAAAAGAAAAAAAAAACCCCAACAAATCCTCCTTTTAGGAAAGCAATTATATGAGAAAGCTTAGAAAATCAGATGAGATTGAAGTTACATTATAACTTTTAATTACTAAGTCACATAACTCACTAAATAAACCCAAGCAGACATGGAAGATTAATATAACCAGAAGTGAGAGAGCCTTTTCAAATGTCAATCATAAAAACAAGAAACTTGCATCTTATTTATTTAAAATGTTTTTATTTTTTTAGAGGTGGGGTCTTGCTTTGCACTCAGGATGGAGTGGCATAATCACAGCTAACTGCAGCCTCTAACCCCGAGGTTCAAGTGATCCTCCTGTCTCAGCCTCCTGAGTCACTGGGATTAAAGACATGAGCCACCATGTCCAGCATATTTTAAACTATAGTTTCTACTACAAAGCATTGCAGCTGGAATATACTGATACCAAAGCTCACCGAGAGGGGGGAGAAGGAGGCGTGGAGCAATAGCACAGAATTTCGAAGACAGAACCCATAGCTCACCCTTGTAAGAGCAAGTTAACAATGGCAAAATAACAGAAATGGGGCAAGTGCCTACATAATTCAGAAAAAAATAACAGTCAAACTTTATGTAAGCCAAAGAGTTTCTTAGTTATTCAGGCAATAGTCCTACCAAACAAAACCAGAAAGTTGAAATAATGTAGCCAAGCCAATGGACTCAGATTTCTCATAGGATTTGAAAGGTTAGAAGCTTGCTTATAATGAAAGGACACAGAAACCAGAGTCCACTGGCTCCTTGCAAAAACCATCCTATCTTCATATTGATAATGGGAGTAGCTACAAACAATAAGAAGACAGCCTTGGTGGTCTTTAGGGAAGCAATTTAATTTCCAGTTTTAAAAATGCTAAACTACACAAATGTCTCTGTAAAATGGCCCTCTAACTAATCTTCTAAAATCTTTTTTTTTTTTTGAGACAGGGTCTCACTCGTCGCCCAGGCTGAGTGAGACTGCAGCCTCATTGCAGCTCACTGCAGCCTCAAACTCCTAGGCTCAAGTGGCCCTCCCACCTCAGCCTCCCAAGTAGCATGCATCCTCATGCTCAGCTAATTTTTTTTTTTTTCGTTTTTTGTAGAGACAAGGTGTTGCTGTGTTGCCTAGGCTGGTCTCAAACTCCTAGTCTCAAGTAATCCTACTGCCTCGGCCTCCCAAAGCACTGGTATTTACAGGCATGAGCCACTGTGCCCAGTCAAAATAATCTCTCGACAGAGTATTGCACAAATTTTTCTCCTCCTCATAAGGCTCTGTGTTATCAGAGTTAACACAGGTATTCAGAAATAACCTTTGGATCCTACCTTTAATTGTGTTGGATGACAATTAAAGATGATTAACTTACAAGGTTAAAAGGTAAAACAACATCCTGGCCAACATGGTGAAACCCCGTCTCTACTAAAAACACAAAAAATTAGCTGGGCAAGGTGGCGCGCGCCTGTAGTCCCAGCTACTTTGAAGGCTGAGGCAGGAGAATCGCTTGAACCTGGGAGGTAGAGGTTGCAGTGAGCTGAGATCGTGGCACTGCACTCCAGCCTGGTGACAGAGCAAGACTCCGACTCAAAAAAAAAGGTAAAACAAAACAAGCTTCAACAAAAGTCTTAAAGCATACTAAAAGAAAACGTCCATCCTCCTCAAAAACATCAGTCTGTGTTCCTACCCCAACCTTTCCATTCTATATCTTCTCCAAATTCCTAATTTGAATGTAGCTGTTAAGTTTACCAATGCCGTACTGTAACAAGAAAACTAAAACCTAACTCAGTACAATTAAATTCATTCTGGAATACAACTTTTAGACTATCTGATACTAAATGCACAGGGGGAACAAGCTGTGTTAACATTAAACAAGCAACTGTATAATCATCAAGCCAATTTTATAAAAACAGTTCTTTAATGTATATTAAAGTTCTCCAATGACTCCAAATCATACCTGTATTAGCACAACTGCCTTCTAACAATCATTTTAAAACATTTTTTCTTACTGTTAAATGCATATAGCTGAACAGAAACAGAAAGATTTTTAGGGAACTGGTTTTCTAAAAGCTTGAAAGGAAATATGTAATTATTACCCATTTAAACTCATCTATAATCTAGTTCATCTTCTTCTATACCCACTAATCACTAGGGATAAAGACCAACATGAATTTCTGAAGAAAATATCTTATAGTCCTTATTGAAAAAGCATCAACTTGTGGATCAGTAATAGGCAAATGTAATTTAAAAAAGTAAAACAAATTTGTGCTGAAGCCAAAAGGAATCATGAATTTTATTTTTTCCTCCCCAGTTAGAAAGTATAGCACTAAGGAAGTACCTAATCATGAATTCTACACCTCAAAGAAAGAAAAACCCACATGTATTTGACCGCAAAACAATGTACCTCAAATACGTAAACTCCATTCATATAAAACATACCTGGATCAGTTGCTGATACAATGGCACCAAACAGAAGGCAATCTGTAAAGTAAAAATCTCCTGCAAGTTGTCCAGTTACCTTCATCAGTGTTACACAGCCATACATTATTGACCTGTTCAATTTTTTTAAGAAAAAAATCAACTGTTAAAAAAATTAGGATAAAGTAAGAATAAGAAGATGGGTTTACTGTAGCGCTTTGTGACTAATCCCAAATTTAATTCATGTCATTGAAATATGGTAATACCTTGGCCGTAAGGAAAATTCAAACAACTTATTACCTATGTGAATATTGCAAAAGTCTTTAGACCCCATCAAGAATGTAACACTGCATAAATCAACAATATATTATTTTAAAATTATAATTTGAAGGCTACAAAGTATTTTAAGCTTCAAATACTTACCCAATAACGAAACAAGAAATTGCTGTTCCAAGAAAAGCGTACGCTAGGATAGACCCGAGATTTCGAAAGAAATGTCTCTGACAAAAAAAAAAAAAAAAAAGTTACACTATGTTAGAATACTTACCAGTTATTTGAAAAAGAAAAGGTTTTCTATGCTATGCTAATATTAAATCCATTATTTGCAAGGATAAATAAGAGAAAGCATTCTTGTACAGGTATAAATTTCAGCATCTAAAAAGAATAAGGAGAGGGAGAAAGGAGGGGGAATCTGGACAGAACAGCCCATTTCTGAAGTGTCAAATATTACAAAGCCCACGGAGTTTAAGGTTGTTCAAAGTATATGAAAGACAAAAGGACTTACCCTTTTCAGGCTATAACCTGCGTAAAATATGATAGGAGGAAGCAGTATGTTGAAAAATACTTCTGGATCTAAAAGTAACCTGTTAAAATAAAGAGTTCTTTTATATCAATTCTCTAGAACATTTCATATTCCATTATCAAATGATCAAAAAGAAAAAAACAATTAAATGTTAAATTACTCAAAGGCAAGAACATTACTGTGTTAACTTAAAAATATTTCATATAGGATAGCTTCTGTTCTACGTCTCAACCAAACGACCAGGAGATAGCATTGGAACAATCAGTTAAGCCCTATCTGTGGAAAGTGTATTAAAATACTATGCTATTTAAAAATGTTTTGGGAGGCTGAAGCAGGAGAATTGCTTGAACCCGGGAGGCACAGGCTGCAGTGAGCCGAAATTGTGCCACTGCTCTCCAGCTTAGGCAACAGAGCAAGACTCCATCTCCAAGAGACAAAAGTTAAAAATAGGGCCGGGCACAGTGACTCATGCCTGTGATCCCAGCACTTTGGGAGGCCAAGATAGGCGGATCACCTGATGTCAGAAGTTCAACACCAGCCTGGCCAAAATGGTGAAACTCCATCTCTACTAAAAATACAAAAATTAGCCGGGTGTGGTGGCACATCCCTATAATCCAAGCTACTGGGGAGGCTGAGGCAAGAGAATTACTTGAACTCGGGAGGCAGAGGTTGCAGTGAGCCAAGATCGCACCACTGCACTCCAGCCTGGGTAACAGAGTGAGACTGCATCTCAAAAAAAAAAAAAAGTAAGAGAAAGTATGAACATTATTTTTGCTTTAAATAAAAGAACCCAGCTGGGTACAGTGGCTCATGCCTGTATGCCCAGCACCTTGGGAGGCTGAGGCAGGTGGATCAACTGAGGTCAGGAGTTCAAGACCAGCCTGACTGACATGGCGAAACTCTATCTCTACTAAAAATACAAAATTAGCCGGGCATGGTGGTGCATGCCTGTAATCTGCACTACCCAGGAGGCTGAGACAGGAGAATTGCTTGAACCTGGGAGGCAGAGGAGCTGAGATCACGCCACTGCACTGTTTCTGTATGACTCAGATTTCTACTTCTGACAGCCCACTAATTTTAAGACCTAGTCACCATAAAAAATGCAAACGCCCCCTTCTGTTCATAAGGCTGCAGTAGAATGTGACATGAACACAAAGCAGCTATACACATATCCATGCTAAAACTTTATTTACTAGAACTTTTAAGGAATTGGAATGTTCCACAGGTGGAAAGAACTCTTGCTGCAAGGTAAACCTCAAGTTCATATGAAATTTTAAAAGCATTAAAGATGGTCAGAAACACAATCAAGCAGCTAAAAAGTCAAGTCCTGCCTATACTCCTAGCACTTGGGGAGGCTGGGGTGGGTGGTTCCCTTGAGCCCAGGAGTTTGAGACCAGGCTGGACAACATGGTGAAACCCCAACTCTACTAAAAATACAAAAAATTAGCCACATGTGGTGGCACACGCCTGTAGTCCTAGCTACTCAGGAGGCTGAGGTTGGAGGGTCACCTGAGCCTGGGAGGCAGAGGTTGCAGGGAGCTGAGATTGTGCCACTACACTCCAGCCTGGGTGACAGAGTAAAACCCTGTGTCCAAAAAAAAAAAAGTCAAGTCCTGCCAATGTAGCAGACAGAAGTGAAGGCAAACAGCAAAGGGTGGAGAAAACAAAGAGACATGAGCGAAGTGCCACTGAGAAACGTCATGATAGAAACTGCGGGAGACAGGAGAAAGCAGCTCCAGGGATGTCTGGGAGCCAGTACAATTGCAACTCAAACTTGAACATAAAGCTTTATGCACCGCATGGTACAATAACTCAGACTCACACTTAGGGACTCTGAAGTTGTGCCAGATTGTGAATCAAGAAAGATTACATTGTGATCAGTATAGAATACAAGCAAGGCAAGAAATAATTCAAAGAAATATTAATAGAATATTTTAGGAATTATCAAATAAAGTCAGTGTGTTGAAGTACTATAAAATTATCAGGACCTGCCGGGCGCAGTGGTTCACGCCTGTAATCCCAACACTTTGGGAGGTTGAGACGGGGGGGATCACTTGGGGTCAGGAGCTGGAGACCAGCCTGGCCAACATGGTGGAAGCCCGTCTCTACTAAAAAATACAAAAATTAGCCGGGCGTAGTGGTGGCAGCCTATAATCCAGCTACTCGGGAGGGCTAAGGCAGGAGAACTGCTTGAACCCAGAAGGCAGGGGCTGCAATAAGCCAAGACTGCGCCACTGCACTCCAGCCTAGACGACAGAGTCAGACTCTGCCTCAGAAAAAAAAAATAAAGAAAAATAAAACTGTAAGAACCATCTGCAAATGGAAACGCTTATAGATTCTGCTTAACTCAATCCCAGTCTCCGTTTATCACAAGCTGTAAACAACCCAGAGTGAAACAAAAAGTCATACCACTTAGCCTCAATCAGAAAATGAGTTGCACAGGCATCTCCATTTCCTTACATATTACATTTGTTAATTGAGGTTTTACTCCATTTAAAAAGACTCATTATTTTAAATATCATTTAAAATTCATTACTTATTTTCTCCTGAATCATTCTGCTGTTAGACACACACAAAAAAAATTCAAAGATTTCCTTTAAGAACTCACCTTTCTAAGCATTTCATTATCTTGAACGTTATTGAGTTCATGTGAACTAATCTCTCCTTTCAGCGTATACTCATAAAATTTTCCACTAACATTTACCAGTAAGGTAGTTGGACTTGACTGCACTTCACAGCTCTAGGGTCACATTATTTACATCACTTGGAACGTGAATGCCATACCGAAGCACAAGGCCCACCAAAGACCTGGAAAAAAGGAACAATATAAGCTTTTCTTGCCGACAGAGATCATTTCTTTTGTACCCCATGCATAACTATGGGTAAGGAAAATCTCTTATGGTAGGTAGTTCCCTGTAGCTCAGAACTGGTTTTTAGATGAAATGCAGTTACATTTTAAAGTATTACTAAATTCATACAACCAACAGCCCAATCTTCACATAATCCAGTGAAACAGGAGAGAAAAATATTCCCTAGGCAACAGCACAGATCCCTGCATTTCTAGATCAATATTTAAATAAGTAATGAGGGAGGTAACAAAAGGAGAAAATATCTTCAAATCATCTGTAGACAGAATATGCTCCAAGGTGTCCCAACTCGGCAGTGCAATCATGTCAGAAATCTGTTTCTGGCCGGGAGCAGTGGTTCATGCCTGTGATCTTAGAACTTTGGGAGGCCGAGATGGGCAGACTGCCTGAGAGCTCAGGAGTTTGAGACTAGCCTGGGCAACATGGCAAACTCCGTCTCTCCTAAAATACAAAAAATAAGCCAGGCGTGGTGGCAGGCACCTGTAATCCCAGCTACTCAAGAGGCTGAGGTGCGAGAATTGCTTGAACCTGGGAGGCAGAGGTTGCAGTGAGCCGAGACCATGCGACTTCATTCCAGTCTGCGCAACAAAGGTAACTCTGTCTCAAAAAAAAAAAAAAAAAAGAAAAGAAAAGAAAGAAACGTTTTTCACCTCCATCCATTAATTTACAAGACTTAAACAATGCACTTCCAAGTTTATTCCCAAAGCACATGGCTGGCCAAATAACGCATATTTAACAAATTGAAAAGCCAATAACATTTGTAGGTTGATTGGGTTCTTCTACTTGTAGAAGTCAGATTTTAATTTTAAAATACCTGCTTTAAAATCAAAACATGGATTGGAAGTCCTGAATCTGGCAGTATGACATCAACAGATTGCTAAGATTTTACTTGGATCATCCTGTTGACATTCAAATATTCACAATGTTCTAGATGCCATAAAACTAATTTTTTTTTTTTTTTTCAAGATGAAGTCTTGCTCTGTTGCCCAGTCTGGAGTGCAGTGGCGTGATCTCGGCTCACTGCAACCTCTGCCTCCCGGGTTCAATCAATTCTCGTGGCTCAGCCTCGCAAGTAGCTGGGATTACAGACGTGTACCACCACCACGCCTGGCTAATTTTTGTATTTTTAGTAGAGACGGGGTTTTGCCATGTTGGCCAGACGGTCTCGAACACCTGACCTTGCAATCCATCCACCTCAGCCTCCCAAAGTGCTGGGATTACAGGCATGAGCCACCACGCCCGGCCCTATAAAACTACATTGATCAGGCCAGGCATGGTGGCTCATGTCTGTAATCCCAGCATTTTGGGAGGCCGAAGCGGGTGGATGACCAGAGGTCAGCTGTTCGAGACCACCCTGGCCAACATGGCAAAACCCCGTCTCTACTAAAAATACAAAAATTAGCCAGGCATGGTGGCGGGTACCTACAATCCCAGCTACTCGGGAGGCTGAGGGGGAATCACTTAAACTGGGAGGTGGAGGTTGCAGTGAGCCGAGTGCACCCTTGCACTCCAGCCTGGGTGACGAGAGCAAAACTCCACCTCAAAAAAAAAAAAAACAAAAAAAAAAACCTACACTGATCAACTGTAATTGTTTAATAATGGCTTTATTGATACCTAATTCAAACACCAAAAGTTTATCATTTTAAACTGTACAATTCAGTGGTCTTTAGTATATTCACGAAGTTGGATATATCTAATTCTAATACTAGAACATTTTCATCCCTCCAAAAAGAAACCCCACACCTATTAGCAGTGACTCTCCATTCCCCCCAACCCTAATCCCCAGTCCCTGGCAACCACTCATCTACTATCTTTATTTATGGACCTGTCTTTTCTAGACATTTCATATAAATAAACTCCTACAATATAAGGCCTGTTGTGTCCGATTCCTTTCACTTAGCATAATATTTTCAAGGTTTATCTATGTTATAGCATGGATTAGAACCTCATTTATTTTTATGGCCAAACAATATTTCACTGCATGAACATACCTCAACTACAAATATAACCCAAACTTCTGGAACTTTCCTTAACTCCAAGATGCATAGTATACCACTACTAGCTACATTTTGCCTTCCTATTGCCTTTCTTTCTGACTAACCAGCCATTCTCTTCATATGTAAATCAGTGTGCTATGCTAGATAGGCTTCCAGGGTTCGGGGATGAAAACAAGGTCCCTCCTTCAAGGAAAACTCGGTCCAGTTAGTGAAAACAGACTGAATAAACAATCATAATGCAATATATATGTATACAAGGTATTATAAAAACAAAAGAGACACCTATCCAAGCCTGGGGGAGTAAGATATTAGGGAAGTCTTTCTGGAGACATCACCTGGGCAGGTAACCAACTAGAAGAAATGGGTCTATTCCAAGTAGTGGAATAGTACCACATATCCAGTCACGGATGGAGAGAACACAGCCCATCCAGGGAATCAAGTAGTTCGAGTATGGCTGGCTTATAAAGTAACAAGAGTTGTTTGAAAGATTGGCAGGAGTTGAATCATAAAAGATCTTATCTGTTGGGGAAGGGAGTTTTTAGTTTATCCCAAAAGTAAAATGAAATCATAGAAGGCAGAGGCTTCATATCAGATTTCTACTTTAGAAAGAGTGGTCTAGACTAGAGAGAGTCTAAAAGGCTAGACACAGGGCTACTGCAGGCATTCAGGTCATAAGAGTTTGGGTCTTAACCTAAGAGAGAACTGACAGGGGAGGAGAAGGATTTTTAGAAGGTATTATATTTTAGTAAGATTTAGTGACTGAGTAGAACAGACTATGAGGAAGGGAGATGAAAGACTAAGAGAAGCCTTAGTTGATTTGGTAACCGGGTAGGTAAGTTGGCCTGAGCAGCCGGGGGATAGCCAGGCTGTTCAATGAGGTAAGGAACACAGACAGATGAACAGATTTACAGAGAAAAAGGCTACGTTGTTTTGGACACGTTGAGTTGGATGTACTTGTGACACATGCATAGTTGAATATGTGGTATCTGGAGCTTAGAGCAGGAGGTCTCAACTGGAGATACACACTGTGCAGTCATAAGATGGTTGAAGTCAAATGTAGATGAGATCACCAGGGGAGCAAACAAAATGGGAAGAAGACTATGATATAGGTCTGGGGTTTGATCTATTAATAGCCAACATTAAAGGGCCACTAGAGGAGAAGGAACTGATGAAGGAGTCTGAGAAGGAAAACCCACAGGAGTAGAAAAAAAGGAACCAGTGGTGGCAAAGTCAGAAAGAAAGGGAAAAAAAATTCACTGTTGAGGAGAAGGAAGTGATTTAAAAAAAAAAAAACCATCAAATACTACAGCAAAGTCAAGTAAGGCAGGCATTAGAAGTATCCACTGGGTTTGGCAACAAGGAGTCCA
The DNA here is from genome assembly GCA_036589455.1 of Ateles fusciceps. Taxonomy (NCBI): domain Eukaryota; kingdom Metazoa; phylum Chordata; class Mammalia; order Primates; family Atelidae; genus Ateles; species Ateles fusciceps. Next base: position 910,117 of record JAZHEH010001627.1, read on the forward strand.
TAGGTGACCTTGGTAAGAGCAGTTTCAGTGGAGTAGCAGGGGTGGAAACCAGATCCAAGTGAGAAGTGATGAAGCAGAAACAAGGCGGTATAAGAGCAGTAGTTGCCAGCTGGGCGCGGTGGCTCACACCTATAATCCTAGCACTTTGGGAGGCCGAGGCGGGTAGATCACTTGAGGTCAAGAGTTTGAAACCAGACTGGCCAACATGGTAAAACTTCATCTCTAGTAAAAATACAAAAATTAGCCAGGCATGGCAGTGGGCACCTGTAATCCCAGCTACTCAGGAGGCTAAGGCAGAATTGCTTGAACCCAAGAGAGGGAGGTTGCAGTGAGCCGAGATTTCGCCACTGCGCTCCAGCCTGGGCAATAGAGCAAAAACTCAGTTTCAAAAAAAAAGAGAAGAAGAAGAAGAGCAGTAGTTGCCCCAGGGAGCAGAGACGAGGGATCCTTCTAGTCAATTTATAGTCACACACACACACACACACACACACACACACATATATATATTTTGTGTGTGTGGTTTTTTATTGCATTTTAGGTTTTGGGGTACATGTGAAGAACATGCAAGATTGTTGCATAGGTACACACATGGCAGTGTGATTTGCTGCCTTCCTCCCCATCACCTATATCTGGCATTTCTTCCCATGCTATCTCTCCCCCAACTCCCCCACTCCCCGCTGTCCCTCCCCTATTTCCCCTGACAGACCCCAGTGTGTGATGCTCCCCTCCCTGTGTCCATGTGTTCTCATTGTTCAACACCCGCCTATGAGTGAGAACATGAGGTGTTTGATTTTCTGTTCTTGTGTCAGTTTGCTGAGAATGATGGTTTCCAGGTTCATCCATGTCCCTACAAAGGACATGAACTCATCGTTTTTGATGGCCGCATAATATTCCATGGTGTATATGTGCCACATTTTCCCTGTCCAGTCTATCATCGATGGGCATTTGGGTTGGTTCCAGGTCTTTGCTATTGTAAACTAAGTCACATATATTTTTAGAGTAGTAATGATTAATTGATGAACAGTATAATGACGCCAACTTTAAAAACATCTTAACAAAGGTTCAAATTTAAAATAAACTTTAAGATATCCTTTAAAAACATCTCACCTCCAAAAAATAAAATTAAAAAGTGACTGTTAGATAGCAACTGTGCTTGATAGACATAACCTAGAAAAGCCTCTGCCTGTATGAGATAGAAGCAGCTCTTTTCGGCCGGGCGCGGTGGCTCACGCTTGTAATTTCAGCACTTTGGGAGGCCAAGGCAAGCGGATCACAAGGTCAGGAGTTTGAGACCAGCCTGACCAACATGGTGAAACCCCGTCTCTACTAAAAATACAGAATTAGCCGGGTGTGGTGGCACATGCCTGTAATCCCAGCTACTCAGAAGGCTGAGGTAGGAGAATCACTTGAACCTGGGAAGCGGAGTTGCGGTGAGCCGAGATCTCGCCATTGCACTCCAGCTTGGGTAACGGAGCGAAACTTGGTCTCAAAAAGAAAAAAAAAAGCAGCCCTTTTCTCTACTATTCCACAAGAGCTAATTAAAAGGCTCAGTAAAAGCTGTCCTCTTATATTTACATGCAAAAAATCACAGACAAGCTACTACAAATACTAATAATCGCAGGATAAATCTTTTCCATGTCCCCAATATCAACTATGGTTCTTTTTTTTTTTTTTTTGAGATGGAATCCTGATCTGTCACCGAGGCTGGCATGCAGTGGCGTGATCTCGGCTCACAGCAACCTCCGCCTCCCGAGTGCCCACTGGTTCTACTGTTTGCCAGACCCTATGCTGAAGTATCACTGGGTACCCTGAGGGAGAGCTCAGCACTTGGACAAATTTGAAACACATACTGCAACGTTGATAAAACAACAGCATGGGAGAATAATTATTTAGGTTGGAAAAAAAAATCAAGATTCCTTTATTATGGCACCAGGCATCTGAAAAATTGGGATCTCTTTGAAAACAATGCACAGATCAAGTTAACGAGGGCTCTGTAAAAGGTCAAATCCTAGTCATAGAGTTAAAGCAATTCTCAGTGAAAGGATACAAAAACAGTGCTTTGTTAAGAGGCTAAAGCAGAAACGTCTAGCCTCCTACATAGAGGGAGGCACAGAAAATATTTATATTATGAAATTTAAAATTACCACTAACAGGCAACAAAGAACACAGCCACAAAGAGTTATCTTTCACAAGACAGAGAAGTCTTCTACCCCACCTACACATTCCTGACCCTCCTGTGCTGAAAACTCTACCAGCAATAAGAAATTCAGCACCACCCAAGGCCCCACCAATGTGTCATTCTCCCAGTTGGCAATGACTGGTTTCCTTGTGGATTTCAGCTCATTCTTCCAGCCGATCACACCTGAAGCCTCTGACAGTCAAAAATATAGGAAGACATCCCTAGGGCATTAAGTGTGACTAAAACTGATACAATTTCTATAGATTAAGTTTAGTTTTGTGGAAGGTATGATGAGAAATAAGGTATGAGCCATAGTCACTAGATGGTAAGTGCTTTGTGGGCAGATACTGTAGCTCAGACCTGTATTTCTCGTCATATCCCATACATCATAGACATCTAATCAATATTTATTGATGAATCACATTGGTTAAGCGTCGGACTCCAGATGCCTTCAGCTTAAGGCAAAACAATTATTTCTTCCATATTTTGCTTTTTACACCATCTGTAAGCACACTGTAGTGAGTGATCACTTTTAGACTTAATTTAACTATCTCAACAACTTTCACTAACAGTGACTCACTTTTAAGCTTCTTAAGAAAGCTAGCCCAATGAGCAAAACATGTGGGTGCTTTGAGATTGTGTATTTGTAACTGGAGCAACTGGTCTATATTACAATCTAGAAACTGACCACTTTGGTAATTTAAACTTTTTACTCTTGCATCTCAGATAAAGGAAAAGTTTATTTTTAATGTCATTTTCCAGGATTTACATAGCTAACCCAATATCACAGAAATAAGATCACCAGTGAGCTGAATCTTAAAGGTCTAGGCATTCCATTTTGACCCAGAGTCATGCCGAAAAATAAAAGTCTTAAAATAATACATTAATAATAATACAGTAGCTATGATGTCATGAGAGCTGTAAGAAAAATGACAGATAGTAATAAGGATTAGAAAACTTCAATTTCCAGCCAGGTGAGGTGGCTCCCCACTTAAAATCCCAGCACTTTGGGAGGCCAAGGTGGGAGGACAGCTTGAGCCCAAGAGTTGGAGACCAGCCTGGGAAACATGGGAAGACACCCCTCCACCCGTCTCCACAAAAATAAAAATAAAAAATTAGCCAGGTGCGATGGTGCACACCTGTAGTCACAGTTACTCAGAAGGGTGAGGTGGGGAGGATCGCATAAGCCCAAGAGGTTGAGGCTGTAGAGACTATGATCCCACCACTGCCCTCCAGCCTAGGCGAGAGAGCAACACTCCGTATCAAAAATAAAAAAAGGAAAAAGAAAACTTCAATTTTCAAGGTACTGAAAATACTTTGACTCAATCCCAGCTATTCTCGAACTGGCCTTGCGAGTTAAGTCAGGAGGCTGTTTGGTCCACAGCACCCGCTGCCCACAATGAGAAAACAGGACAGGTTACAGAATGCCAAGTCAACTCCAGATTTGTCTCCCAGACTAACACTCTTGCACTTTACATTCCACAAGAGATACCCTTGTTTTTCCTTCAAAAAATACTAACACCAAGGTGCTCTATCACTTTTTATTAACTTAGAAACCTCACAAAATGCAATCAGTAATCCTACTTTTCTACTGCAGTCCTAGAGTTAGACGAGGTTAATGATATCAGCTACCAAAGAGAAAATATTTTCAGGGCAATTCAAAGCCCCTATTCGATTCTTTTAAAAAGACTGTATTTGCCCCTTGACTTATGAGACTGAGCAATTAAAAAAGTTGTTCTGGGCCGGGCATGAGGCCAAGGTGGGCAAATGACCTGAGGTCAGGAGTTCAAGACCCGCCTGGCCAACAAGGCGAAACCCGTCTCTACTAAAAACACAAAATTAGCCGGGCACGGTGGTGGGCATCTGTAGTCCCAGCTACTTGGGAGGCTGAGGCAGGAGAAAACGCTTGAACCCGGGAGGTGGAGGTTGCAGTGAGCCAAGATTGCGCCACTGCACTCCAGCATGGGTGACAGAGTAAGACCCTGTCTCAAAAAAAAAAAAAAAAAAAAAGAGTTGTCTGGGCCTAATCTGAGAAAATGCAGCTGTAACAGAATAATAATAATAATAATAATCATAGCACAGCTATTATTTCCTGGGCATTTACTTAAGGGTCAGTTACTAGGCTAAAAACATTTCTTCCTCACAGTAATCCTACTATCATCATCCCCAACATATAGATGAGGGTAAAAGAGAGTAAGGGACTTGTCTAAGATCACACATACCTATGAGCAGAATGGGATGGGAATCTAGGTCTGATTCTAAAGCAGGGGGTTGGCCAAACTACAGCCCTTGGTCTGTTTTTGTATGGCCCAAGAGCTAAGAATAGTTTTTATGTTGCGATTCCTCAAGGACCTAGAAATAGAAATTCCATTTGATCCAGCAATCCCATTACTGGGTATATATCCAAAAGACTATAAATCGTTCTACTATAAGGACACATGCACACGAATGTTCATTGCAGCACAGTTTACAATAGCAAAGACCTGGAACCAACCCAAATGCCCATCGATGATAGACTGGACAGGGAAAATGTGGCACATATACACCATGGAATATTATGCAGCCATCAAAAACGATGAGTTCGTGTCCTTTGTAGGGACATGGATGAACCTGGAAACCATCATTCTCAGCAAACTGACGCAAGAACAGAAAATCAAACACCGCATGTTCTCACTCATAGGCGGGTGTTGAACAATGGGAACACATGGACACAGGGAGGGGAGTATCACACACTGGGGTCTGTGGGGGGGAAAAAGGGGAGGGATAGTGGGGGGGTGGGGAGTTGGGGGAGGGATAGCATGGGGAGAAATGCCACATATAGGTGATGGGGAGGAAGGCAGCAAATCACACTGCCATGTGTGTACCTATGCAACAATCTTCCATGTTCTTCACATGTACCCCCAAACCTAAAATGCAATAAAAAAAAAAAAAGAAAAAAAAATCAATGAAAAAAATGCAACAGAGACAGAGATCTATGTATCCACAAAGTCAACAATCATTACTACCTGGCCCTTTACAGAAAAAAAAAAAAAATTGCTGACCTCTGGTCTAAAGCCTTGTACCTTTAATTACCACATCATACTATCTTTCTCTATAAACGTTATCTGTGATCAGGTCATTATTTTATAACACTCATTTGGCATTTAACCAAATTTAAGATGCCATTATTTTCTTTATATGACCTGCCTATAGTTCCTTGAAGGCAAGGATCTTACACCTCTTTGTATTTTCCGAGCGTAATACATAGACGGTTTATCAATAAATGTTTGTTGAGGATAGTAAATAAATCACACACTGTTATGCAGAAAATTGTATGGAAATGTATAGCTTATCTGGCCAGTTTGGCTTAAGGCGCACTGCAAATGAAATGCAAAACACACGAAATATACAAACCATCTAATATGTCTAAAAACTAGGAATCTTAGCGAGCAGAGATACTTTACACGCAGGCTCATACTTGTATTCTCTTACAAATGAAAAATAAGACTGAGTTCATGCATTTTCCTGAGGCACACAACTACCTTTTCTTGCTACCCTTGAGAGATACACATTCCAGAAGTCTGGATTTACTGGGGGGGTGGGGGTTTGCATGGAGAAACGTCTTTTGTGCCAAAGCTTCATCTACCTATCTGCAACTCTGAAAGACAAACCTCGACAAACTCATCAGTTTAACTGTTTCAAATGAAGATAATCTTCACACATATACTGTACAGAAAGAACTGTGTGTCCGCCCTCATCATCTTCAGCACCCGCACAGTCAGATGAAGACAGTCGGCATTATGTACCTTCTTTTTCCTCTTGAGGCCCCAGCACAGCTCAAAATGCCTCTGAGCCCACAGTTTGATTTACCCTTCTCACCTCGTCACCAAAAAACAAATAAACCTCAGAAAGCAGCTGAATCACAAGGACCGAAGCTATTTATTCTACAATCGTCAATAACCTTATACCAACAGCAAGTCACCCATTCTGCATATGCGTGGTGTTTGTAATTACTGTTTGTCTGAACTGTCCTGATCATCGTATAGTACACTACACTGCTGGAAGGATCTTAACTCTTCCTCGTCCTCACTTTTGTACGCCTGAATTGGAAGGGTCAACTATATGTATCCATATCAGATATTAGAGGCATAGTACAATAAATGGGAGGTCATTAAAAATGCCCTAAGCCTTCTGTAGCCTATTTCACGTTCGGGTTTTTTCTTGGACTCCACAGGAATAAGGTTTTTCTTTTGCAACCTCGAAAGGACAGGGCGTAGCAGGAGCTAGGTGATGAGTAAAGGTCGACTCTGGCTCCACAGAACGCCAGATTCTGGGCAGAAGAGATACTACTGCAGCTTCAATGAACCTTAAACAAACTGACACCCCAGAGAATGGATCCCAATGGTGTCTCCCCCTCCCCCAGCCCCCAGCCCAATTCCAGACACCGCACCCACTCCTTTTCCATCCTCAGCCCCGGGTCCCAGCTTGGTAGGCAGAGAAAGGGTGGGGACTGGGGGGTGCGGGAGGAGGGGGTGGGGTCGGAAGCGAAAAAGGTGTGGGGGAGGCAGAGAAAATGGGGGGCGAGGCTGAAGAGGAAAGGGGATGAGGCAGAGAAACGCGGGGTGGGAGGAAGGCGAGGCAGAAAATGGAAGGAATTAGAAAGGGGGAGCCGAACGTAGGCCGAGCAGGGCCAGGAGAGGAGGCGAAGCAGCCGGCGGGCAGAGAAAGGGGCAGCGCCAAGGGGCTGACAAGGGTTGAGGCACTTGCCATAAATCATAGCCAGGCCGGTTTCGTGCAGGAAGCGGGCCCGGCGGTGCTTGAAGAGCCAGATCGTGAGAATAGTGAGGGTGAGCAGCAGGATGAAGATGAGCAGGTTGGCGCTGTCCTGCCGGTGGCTTTCCTCGGCTTGCTTCTCGGACACGATCTCCTCGTCCATGGCTCTCGCCGCTCCGCCGCCGCCGTCCGAAGCCCCTGCCCAGTCAAAGACGCCCACTGCGAGGAGCAACCAGAGGGGCCGCATGAGCCTGCGGGCTCGGGACCGCCGGCAACGCCGCGGCGGAGGGGGTGGCCGCCGCCAGCCGCGCGGAGCCATATCTCCCACCCCCACCCCTTCCTCACCGGCGGCCGCCCGCGGTCGGACCACTTCCCCGAGGGCTCACGGGAAGGGGCGGGGCCCGGGTGTAGCCGTCGGAGCGCGCCCCGCCGCCACCGCTCTTAAAGGGGCCGCGGCATCCCCCAGCTCGCTCTGCCGGGTTCCTTTGCCCCTCTGCCCCAGGTCACACGCACCCACAAGCGCTGCCGGGGAATGAAAGGCCATCTAAACTAGCCCCCTGCCTTCTGCTAAAGAAACATTGGCTCAGTGTAATCAAGCAGAGGCCGACCGCGCTACTTTGATCCTATTCTTAGAGCTCTCAGGTGAATCGATCTTTCGTAACCCATCTCAATATCGTCCCCCAGTGTCTCTTAACAGGATAAGTTGTCCCCTTGGGAGGGACCTCAATCTCCATCTCTGTAATTTAAATCGGATTCTCCTTGTATTATCCTTATCGGAAAAAACAAAAACAAAAAAACACAGCACTGTAGCAGTTCATAAAACAAGCAACTCAAAGAAAGGTGCGTGGATTATGTGCATGTCTGTGTAGTCGGGTTTCTCTACATGTAAACATCTGGTATCTCTCACGCCAGGAATCTGTAGAACAGATCGGTTTATGCTCAGATTTCCAGATGCTCGTAAACACTCTCTTCCTGAAGAAAAAATCTTGGGTAGTGTGGTGGATTTCTCCTTCTTCTCTTGCTCCTTTTTAACTGCTGTTTTAAAGGAAATGTCCCTAGCTCAGAAGTCACCTTTGACTCCTATCTCTCATCTCTCCTCCTTGGAATTCCTCAGAACAGTATTTTTTTCTGTTCTCAGCCTGTCCAACCTCTCACCAGAATTTTCACAGTTCTCACCTCCAAACTCGAGCTTTGTCTTTTGAGAACAGTGACTTCCTATTTTTTCCATATTTCTCAGATCGCTGCTTAGTTTGTGTGGGCTCTTTGTTTTCTCAAGACTTTGATTTCAATATGAATAGCTACAAGTCTCAAGCCCTGGCCTGCTGCTCTAACTTCAGGCCTCTACCTGTTGGATTCTGAGCATATCCTGTTGAGGCTCCTACTACCTCAAAACTAAAAATATTTTGAAACGGGCTTATTTGAAATGAGTTCCCCCTACAATTACAATTTTTTTCTCAAATTCTTCATACCGTCAGTAGTACCACTATCAGTTCAATTCCTAGCATTCTGCCTGGAACTCGTGATTCTTAAATGTTTCCATCTCATGGCCATATAACCTCCTTGCTAAAACATGTAATACTCAGGCAACACCAAGCTGCCCCTGTGTGTATTCACCCTCACTAACCAGCTCTCTAAGCTCTCAGGATGATGAGCTAAACAAAAAAAGCACTCCAACGATGTCCAATTCCACTTTCTGTCCCTTTTTGGGTCAGGAACTGCCCAGATCAGAGCCAGTGACTGTGTGCCCATTCTCTGCTATTAGTACTTGGATCTGCCTGTGTCTTCCCAAGAAACCACATGGCTGCCTGTCCCCTGACTCCAGTCGAACCACACTGCCCTGTTCACACAGGGCTGGGCTTTGTGAAAGCAAGAAAATCTAGGTAAGGATCTTTCCAGTCTCCATCATCCCCCCCAGAAAACCTAGTAAATGAGCTTACCTGCTTCTTCATGCCTAACTCTCATTCCAAGGCTGTTTGTCCTAACACAAACCCACTTTTCACTGAGTGTTTAGAACCTGAAAAAAAAACAAAAAACAAAACGAAGCCACAGATTGCTTCCTAGACCAGATTCAGCAAATGTCTTCAAGGACCAGACTCCGCTTCTGTTTATGTGGCCCCAGTAACTTAGTATTTACCTCAGCAACCTCTTTGTATTCGGAGTTCCAGGAGGAGTTTTGAAATGGTAATAACTTCTACCAGACAGCCAATCCCCCCTGAGGCTTCTGCTCCCAAGAGAATGTACTTCTCTCTCCATCCAACACTGCTCTATACTTCTGACGTCTACACCCCAGTTTCTCCTCTTGCTACTGCCCTCTCTGTCCATCTTTGTCAGTGTGCTCCCTGGAATGTTCTTCCTTGTAAACATACTACTCAACCCTCTCAGTCACTGCATGGATGGCCCCTCCATCTCCTCTCATTACCAGAACCCACGTCTCTCCCAGGATATCACATGTTCTGATGCTGTTGCAAATGGAGGCTGTCCGTGTTTATTTGGTCACAGCCCCACTGTCCTACACACAGATACACACGTATACACAACTCACACCCTGTATCAGGTGGCCTGAAGGAGTTGGCACTGTGCTCACTCCCCATTGTTTCACATTGTTTCAAGCTCATTACCCCTCCTTTGACGCTCTAACACCATCTCCTTCCCACATTGTCCTCTCTAATGACTTCCTGGTCACTCCCACACATTCGCTGAGTACTTGGAAATCTGGTTCACAGGCTTCCTCTCTCCTCCCACCCCACTGCCCAGACTGACATCATCCCGAGTGACTTTACTGCTCATATAGACAACTCACCGGGAATCCCAGCCTTGCTTCTTTTGTCACTGAGAAAGTCAAGGTATTCTGGGAAAATCCTACCCTGCTATCTACTTAAATATCCATCAGTGACCATCCTGTCTTTCTCCCCCCAGCCTCAGTGGAAAGAGGTGTTTCCTTCTCCCTTAGGAAGCCAATTGGCCAGGCATGGTGGCTTATGCCTATAATCTCAGCACTTTGGGAGGCCAAGACGGGTGAATCACTTGAGCCCAGGAGTTCAAGACCAGCCTGGTCAACATGGCGAAACCCTGTCTCTACAAAAATCACAAATACTCGCCAGCTACTCAGGAAGCTGAGGTGGGGAGGAGGGTTTGAGCCCAGGAGGCGGAGGTTGCAATGAGCTGAGATCAGGCCAGCCTGGGTGACAGAGTGAGACCTTGTCTCAAAAAAAAAGTGAATTGACCAAACTGTACTCTGCATGTCATCACTTCCTTTCCTCATCGTGCAGGATCTACTCCAACAATCACCCCGCTGCCTCCACCATCTTCAGTGGCTCCTTCTCTATCATCTCTTTCTGCTCTCCATGAACATTTTCAGGTCTCCTATGAGAACAGCTTTTCATCCACACCCCCTCCAGCTACTGCACTATCTCTCCTTTCCTCTTCAGAGATAAGCTTCTCCAAAGAGCTGTCTGCATTCTCTGCGCTCCATCCCATAGTCCAGGGATTACAAAAACTAGACTATTTTCTGAGGGCCTAATCCAGCCTGCTACCTGTTTTTGCATGTCTTGAAGCTAAGAATGTTTTTCACGTGTTTTAAGGGCTGAGAAAAAAATTTAAAGAATATTTTGTGACATGTAAAAGTGATGTGAAATTCAAATTTCTATGTCCATCAACAACGGTTTATGGGACATGGCTATGTCCACTCCTTTACTTATTGTCTGTGGCTGCTTTAGCACTACAAGGGCGGAGCTGAGTAGTTGCAAAGAGACTGTGGACTGCAAAGTCTACGTATATACTATCTGATCCTTTGCCAGAAAGATATGCTGATCTCCTCTTTAGTCTCTGCCAACCATTCCTCTACACTTTTATAAGAGGGGTGTTTCTGGAGCACAAATCCTCTAATCCTCCCCGCCTTGTTTTTGGTTCTAGCTCCTTAGCCTGGCAGCCAGTGCTCCTCCAGACTGCCTCTTCACCCTTCTATCCTGTCCTTCTTTCCCAAATATATTTTGCTTGAGCCACTCTGAACTCCTTCTAGTTCCTTGAAATGCTTCATGTGGTTTCATGCCATTTATGTGCCTTTCCATGTTTTCCTTCTGCTTGGATAGTCCTCAACTTTCTCCTCATCTAACTAACTTCTACTTGTCTGACGAAACTCAGATTACAGATCACCAAATTTTCCAGGATGCCCTCAGGCTGAGTTAGGAGCCTGATACGGTTTGGCTCTGTGTCCCCGTCCAAATCTCATGTCGAATTGTAATCCTCAGGTGTCTGGGGGAGGGGCCTGGTGGGAAGTCACTGGATCATGGGGGCAGTTTCCCCCATGCTGTTCTTGTGACAGTGAGTGAATTCTAGGATATCTGATGGTTTAAGGCGGTTCCCCCTTGCTCTTTGTTTCCTGCTGCCGTAAGAAGACATGCCTTGCTTCCCCTTTGCCTTCTAACACGATTGCAAGTTTCCTAAGATCCCCCTCCCCAAGTCATGCTTCCTGTACAGCCTGCAGAACTGTGAATCAATTAAACCTCTTCATAAATTACCCAGTCTCAGGTAGTTCGTTATAGCAGTGTGAAAACAAACTAATACAGAGCCCCTCTTCAGAAACGGCTTCTAAGGCCCCCTGGAGGATCTCTATCCTAGTAGTTCTCATGATGTATTGTCGTGTTTGATTGATGAGTTTGTCATTCAACAGGCCATGAACACCTTGAGGACAGGGACTAGGCTTCATTTATTTCTTTACTGACAGCATCTAGCACAAGGCCTAAACAAAACAGGAACTTTATAAAACATATCTGTGCATCAATAAATGTCTCTTAGCCCAAATATGGTGGCTTGCACCTATAATCCCAGCACTTTAGGAGGCTGAGTCAGGAGGATTGCTTAAGGCCAGGAATTTGAGACCAGCCTGGGCAACAGTGAGAATTCGTCTCTACAAAAATTTTAAAAATTAGCCAGGGCCGGGCATGGTGGCTCACGCCTGTAATCCCAGCACTTTGGGAGGCCGACGCGGGTGGATCACGAGGTCAAGAGATCGAGACCATCCTGGTCAACCTGGTGAAACCCCGTCTCTACTAAAAGTACAAAAAATTAGCTGGGCATGGGTGGCGCGCGCCTGTAATCCCAACTACTCGGGAGGCTGAGGCAGGAGAATTGCTTGAACCCAGGAGGCGGAGGTTGCGGCGAGCCGCGATCGCGCTATTGTACTCCAGCCTAGGTAACAAGAGCGAAACTCCGTCTCAAAAAAAAAAAAAAATTAGCCAGGTATGGTGATGTGCACCTGTGGTCCCAACTACTTGGGAGGCTGAGGTGAGAGGACAGCTTGAGCCCAGAAGTTCAAGGTTACAGTGACCTATGACCATGCCACTGCACTCCAGCCTAGACAACAGAGTGAGACCCCGACTCTAAAAATAATTAATAAATATCCCTTAAATTTAATTAAGTACCAAATAAATCTTCATGTCTGCAGATAATACTTAATTTCTCCAGGGTAGAGAGATTCAATTAAGTTTAAACTGAAAAGGAGAGCTTCAGTCAGTATAATACTTGATGATTGAACAGTATAGATAAGTTTAGTCAACACAGTCATTGATTGATTGGAGGTGCTTGATAAACACTGAATTAAATAATTCATGTATTAGCAGGAGGCTGAGGCAGGAGAATCGTTTGAATGGGGGGAGGCCGAGGTGGCAGTGAGCCAAGATTGCACCACTACACTGCAGCCTGGGCAACAGAGTGAGACTCTGTCTTAAAAAAAAAATCACATATTGGGGAGAGGCTGAGAAACTAGGGTGAAGTCATATTGTGGAAGTTCTCTATGCCACAAAAATTTTAACTCATTAATTTCCCTGGTCGAAAAACCTCCCCAATATTAATTTTGCAACAGAAAAGTAGGTGAATGAAATCTGGAGGCCAGGTGCAGTGGCTCACGCCTGTAATCCCAGCACTTTGGGAGGCTGAGGTGGGCAGATCACTTGAGGTCAGGAGTTCAAGACCCAGCCTGGGCAACATGGTGAAACCCCAGTCTCTACTAAAAATACAAAAATTAGCTAGGCATGGTGGTGTGTGCCTATAATTCCAGCTACTCAGGAGGCCAAGGCAGGAGAATTGCTTCAACCTGAGAAATGGAGGTTGCAGTGAGCTGAGATCATGCCACTGTACTCCAGCCTGGGTGACACAGCAAGACTTCATTTCAAGAAAAAAAAAAAGAAAAGAGGGGAGAGATAATTACTAGGGAGGCCAGTTAGGAGGTTAGAAAGTTCATCTTGCTGAAAAGTATAATGAGGTCTTAACTTGGCAGGTGCAGTAGGAATGCATATGGAAAGTTGGATGCAAGAACCAATGCAGAGGTAGGATTAACCTGCCTTGGAATTGATTGGGTGGGTGAGTGGGAGAGTGCCTAAGGAAGAGAAACTGGAGAGATGACTCCAAAGGCTTGAACCTGGATAACTGGAAAAGAGAGGGGCTGTCAGTAGCATTAATGTGGGAGTCGAAAGCAGAGCTCAACTATGGACAGGTTGGATTTAAGGGACTGGTAGAATATCCAAGAACAGATGTCAACATAGGCACTTAGACACTTGGCTCTGCAGTTCAGTAGTAAAGACTGGACCAGCAATGGATTTTTGAGCTATATGTATAATATCAAAGCTGTGGGTGTGCCAAAGAAGAGAAGGTGTAAAGAGACTTGGACCTAAGGCAGTAGTAGAGGAAATGCTTATATTCACGTGGAACAAATAATAGGATGCTGAGGTTTTCACAGTTTTGTTACTGAAATACCAGGGATTCTGTCTAGGTCTTGCTGCTTGCTGCACACAAAACCAATCACTGAGACAATGAGTACTGCCAAGGAAGAACGCTTTAATCGGGTGATGCAGCTGAGGAAATGGGAGCTCAGTCTCAAATCCATCTCCCTGACCGACTAAAACTAGGGGTTTACATAGCAGGGGAAGAAATGCAGTAATAGATAAGAAAAAAAGAAGTAGGGAGGGGCAAGGAAGCAATCATGATGAATGAGGGGTCCCACATCTGATGTGGTAGTCTGGTGAATTTCAGTTCTTTGATGCTTTTTTTGAGAGGCCTGAAGGTTCTTTCCTGAGGAAGGAACTCAGATCAAACAAATATACATTTCAAGCTTTAAGACCAGAAGGATCAATTTCTATGTTTACCAGAAATAACAGTCTATGGGACTATTGGGTAAGTTCCAGTTTATTTGCTGAACGGATCAGCCCAATGTGCTCAAAAAGCAAATAAGATTTGCAGGGTCATTAGGAAGGCTATTTGATATTTTCTTTCTTTCTTTGAGACGGAGTCTCACTCTGTCACCCAACCTGGAGTGCAGCGGCACAATCTTGCTCATTGCAACCTCCACCTCCCAGGTTCAAGTGATTCTCCAGCCTCAGCCTCCCAAGTAGTTGGGATTACATGTGCCTGCCACCACGCCTGGCTAATTTTTTGTGTGTTTTAGTAGAGATGGGTTTCGCCATATTGGCCAGGCTGGTCTCGAACTCCTGACCTCAAGTAATCTGCCCACCTCAGCCTCTCAAAGTGCTGGAATTATAGGCATGAGCCACTGTGCCCAGCTAGGAAGGCTATTTGAAATGAATAATCATATTAACCTCATACAAGTAACCTAGGCTACTTTGTGCAGATGTGGTAATGAAACCCTAAGAGAGATATTAGTAGTTCAGGAAATGGTTCAGAGAAGAGCAATTAAAATAATCAAAGGGGAGAAGCAACTGATGTTTTAAGGAAAGACTAAAAAGGTAAGGAGCCTCTTTAGCTTGGAAAAATAGCTAGAAGAATCAATAGCAACAACAACAATAGCTAACACTTATTTAGTGTTTACTATGTGTAATACTATTCTAATCACTTTATATGTATCATCTCACTCAATCCTGATAACAACCTAGGCAGGTAAACACGGTTATTATCCTCACTTTACAGATGAGAAAACTGAGGTGCAGTGAAGTTAGGTAGCTTCTCCAGTCTCTCAGAGGGTAGAACAGGAAAAGCAAGGATTCAAACCCAATATGATTCCAGAGCATATGTTTTTAACCACTGTAGTCTAAATCATCCAGCAATTAAACAAATCTTAAACATATGAATCATGTAACCACTGTAGGGCTGTTGGCCCCACAGGGTCGTGAGGTGTCCCTTATGCTGTGCTGAGTTGCAGGATCTGAGAAGTAAAGAGACAGGACACTGAAGAACTGGTGAAGAGCATCTGGACTCAGGGGGCCACACCACCTATGAGCGGAGACAGGCGAGGTCCTGAATGCCCAGAAGTGTCTGTATTTATTAGGTACAAGCAGGGGGAAGGGTTATAAGTGAGGTTATCATCTATAGGCTTAGTGATAGGGCATACATAATCACGCAAATCACAAGCAAGGGGGCCACCCCATTATGTCACCTGGGCAGAGAGGTGGGCCATGCGCAGTAGAGGGCCATGTGGTACACAGTAGTAAAGGGTCGTGTACAGAAAAGGGGTCCACCCCCATTAGGTCACCGAGGCAAGGAGGTGGGCTGTGTGCAACAGGTGTCACGCACAACACTTCTTATCTGGGGGCTGGAGACTTCAAAGGATTTCTAATAGAAGGATACTGGAAGCCAATGCAGTGGGAGCTGACAGACTTGTGCTCTTCTCTTAAGATATTTATGAGAGGATGATTTGAGCTAGCACAGAATCGAGAAAAGACTGACAGGGTGTACAGCAGCTGTGACTGGTCACACCAGAAGGGTTCTTCTCCCTCCATTATTTGCAGGATCTCAGGCCTGAGGCCTACTTTCTGCAGAAACTGGATGCAAGGTACTACAACTCCTTTATCAGGGAGGAGAGGCTCTTGCTCCAAGCCTGCCATACAGCATATGCCCTTCCATGCAGGGATGACACTGCTTGGATCTTCTGGTTCTCGTCCTGGTCTGGCTGTTCTCCCATGTACTGCTTCTGTTCTGTGACTGCTCCAGGCATTCCTCCTACTACAAACTACTATATGGTTATACGGAAGGATTATATAAATCAGCACTAAATGTGTCTGTACAGCTCTGACTACAATACCTGTATGATTATATAGAAAGATTGTATGGAACTAAGTATGATTATACATATAAGCTAGAAATAGTAAGCAGTGAGCTATGCTTCAGGCACTAACTGTGCCTGGGGTCTGCACAGTTTCTCCTTCCTCGGTGCCCATGGTGGGGTATTACCCACAAACCACAGTTCTGTTTACTAAGATTCAAAACTTAAAATACCAAGGTACACTTAATGCTTCAAGACAAATACTTTTTTTTGTTTGTTTGTTTGAATTTCTTACAATGAGCTCATACCACTTTGGTAAAGAAAAAAAAAGTAAACAGGATGCCATTTCAATATTGAAAGTACTAGTTTACTCAGCAGGTAGTAAACTTCTAGAATGTGTTACCCAGAGAGGTTGAACAAAATATAAATAGCTTGAAGAAAGGTTTTGTGCCTACAATAGATATGTACCTCTTATAAATATCTGTAATAGAAGCATATTCCTAGAGAAAGTGGAATTTTGAACAAGGTAGGAAAGGACAGAGTGTGCCAGATAGAGGGAGAATCTGCATGGGTAATGGAGATGTGGATAAGTAGTGTGTGAAGATATTCATGGAGTTGGGTGGCATGTGACAAAGTCAAGACAAGTCTGGGATAGCAGTGCTTTCTCTATTCAACGAACTAGCCTGGGAAATGTGATGAGTCTTCACAAATAACACCTCAGTAGGAAATGCTTTCAAGACCATTATCCCCACCTTTAATAATATCCACATCACTTATCCAAGGTGCATATGGAAAATAGCTCTTTCTTTGGAAAAACAAACAGCACTTCTGGGGTCACTTAGAAATTTAAATGCACTTTCTCATGAGGTTTGACTTTTGTTATAGGAGCTCTACTGAAAACAGTGCTACCACTAGCTGTACCTTGCATATTTGGGATTAACTGCAACTTACAGTACTATGTGTGAGTGGACCCAGGGTACTTATTTGAATGATACAGTCCTTGGTAACTGTGACTATGAATACCTTGGCTTCCCTTCAGGTTGGAAACTACAGAAAAGACAATTAAAATCTCAGTCCCTGAACATAATTTAATCATGTATTACCAGAAAATGTGAAACTAGGCTAATTTCTCTGGACTCACTATATTCGTAAAGAGGTAAAGAAGAGAGTGAGAAATGCATCTTAAGAGGGCAATAGAGAAAACAAAACTCATTATCTGGACATGGGTGACCTCCCTGAAGACTAGGATAATGCATTGGTGGTTTATGCAAATACCAGATTCATTACTGAATTTCTCTTTTTCCCTATAACCTCATCCTTTTAAAGGAAAATAACCAGATCTCAGGTCCTATAAGAAAACTCTTAATCATTTTCTGCTTCAGATAAATTGATATTAGAAGGGGTAATTTTCTTTTTTTTTTGAGATGAGAGTTTCGTCTTGTTGCCCAGGCTGGAGTGCAATGGCGCGATCTTGGCTCACGGCGACCTCTGCCTCCTGGGTTCAAGCGATTCTCCTGCCTCAGCCTTCTGAGTAGCTGGAATTACAGGCACCCACCACCATCCCCAGCTAATTTTTTTTTGTATTTTTAGTAGAGATGGGGTTTTACTATGATGGCCAGGCTTGTCTCGAAGAGAGGGGTAATTTAACAGGGAATCTGAAAAGGCTAATTTCAATTTGACCATTACCTTAGCTAAAACAAAGTTTTAAGATTTTTTTTGGTCAACTATCTTTTTTATCTTATTACCTCCCAGGGGTGGAGGAAGGAAGCACTTTCCTGTCAACTACAGAGAGATTACTCTCCTGGTTCCTCCTGATTGTGAAGTTTATAAATAGAACTACATTTGTAAGGAATATATTATATGGCACTTGACATCGATCAAGTTACTGTGTAAAATTTTGGCTTAGAGATGAAGAAAAACTGGAGAAGGTCCAGAAAAAAATAATGACTATGACTAAAGGTTTGGAAAATGAGATCTGGGACAAAAATTATATAAGTAAAGTTGAGGAAATAGGATGAATCTTAGATGTCTTCTTCTACTTTTTTTTGGTTAGAGAAAAGGGTCTCGCTCTGTCACTCAGGCTGTAGTGTAGTGGCATAATCATGGCTCACTGCAGCCTTGAACTCCTGGGATCAAGCAATCCTCCTTCTGTAGCTTCCCAAGTAGCTAGGACTAGCTAGGACTACAGAGCATGTGTACTATGCCCAGCCAATGAGATGTTTTCTTTATTTTTGTTGTTTCCTCCAGCTTTGAGAAGCTCAAGCATATCAGAAAATGTTTACAATCAAAAGGTTGTCAAAATGTGACAGTACATGCAAGTCCATAGGGATTTTTGAGCCCAATTCAAAATATTGAAAGGACTCTCTGTACAGATCCCACTTCTTTTCCGTAAACCATTCATTTGTCATTCAACAAGCATTTATTGAATGCCCACCACATGACAGTTAAACTTTTAGGTACAGAGAAATCTCTGTCCTCTCAGAGCTTACCTTTCAGTGGGAAAAGACAGACAGTAAACAGTAACACAACAAACATAATAAATAGGTAAATTGCATAGTATGTTAGAAGGTGATATAAAAAGTAGAACAGAATAAGGGGATCAGGAATGGGAATTTTGGACATTTAAAAGGGGTGGTCAGGATAGGAGGCATCTTTGAGCAAAAGCAAATTCATGAGACTAAAACATAGAATTCTGATTGGGTTAAGGAAAAGAATGGTGGTCATACTTTGCATTTGCTTTGAGATATGCAGTTTACAAAACTTTGCTACTCAGGGGTCACTGGAGGAACTGGTGCAGAATTTGGGGGAAAAAAGGATGAATCCCATTTTGGCCATATTACGTTTGAAATGCCACTGGAAATAAATGCCTAGCAGGTAGTCAGAAATGCAGCCATGGAGCTAAGGAGAGATATTTGTGATAGAGATGTGGATTTGGAATCACTGTAATTTCTTATGCCAGCTGAAGTGGCGGTGGAATGAATGGGTGAGCTCGCCAGGGGGAGAGCAGAGTGATGAGGTGACAAAGGGGAGAAGCTCACTATTAAATGTCTACATTTTAGGAGATGAAGACAAAGAAAAATGGGCAGAGGAGTATGCATTTTACCCAGGTTAAGATAGACACAAGAAGACTGTGTTATTAGCATTTTAAAATTTCCTCTTTCATTTCTTCCTTAATGTAAGCTGGTTCTTTTCATGACAAAACACTCCCACCACTCCACCACACGATCTTTGCGCGAATCTTTCTCCAGGACCTTAAAAGGGTTTACTGAGCACTTCCCCGGCCGGGCCAAGTATTTGGGGCTCCAAATCCTGGGTTTTTTTGTCCTTAGACCCTCCAACTGCCTCCTGGTTTTAACACCTTTGCCTCCTTCTGCAGTGCCAGTTCCTACGGAGCAGAGCACAGGAAAGGCCTACAGAAAACAAAAGGCACAGTTTGAAGAAAAACCAAAACCAATCAACCCACAAAACACAACTGTCCAGGGTCTATATTCTGCACCCACTGCCTTTCCCCACCCGCCCCAGCCCCGCCCCCTCAGTCTCACCGCCCAGCCCCGCCCCTCGATTCCCACCTCCTCCCCGCCCCCTCCCTCCCCACCTCCTCCCCGCCCCTCCCGCCCCTCCGCCCCACCTCCTCCCCGCAGGCCCCACCCCTCTACCACACCCACCAAACCCTGCCCCTTGGATACACCCCACCGACCCCAGGCCCCGCCTCTCGGCTACACCCACCCACTCGCAGGCCCCGCCCCTCTGCCCCACCCCGCCGCTCGGCTCCACCCATTCTCTATACAGGCCCCCGCCCCTCTTCCCACCCCTATTTCGCCACTGGCCCCCGCCCTGCTAGTCGCGGCCCGCGCTTATTGGCCAGCGTCCTTCCTCTTCGCTTCCCGCATTGCTCCTGCTTTCGCGTCTTCGTTTACGACTCCGTTGAGCTCCGCCCCTCCCAGAGAGGCCTCCATAGCGCGGGTTTGTGGGTTCTCGCGGATCTTTTTCCGTGTAGCTTTCTCCTTCTTCCCGGCATTCCTGTTTCCGCTTTCTCACGGCCCTCTTGGCTTTTCCATCACTTAGACACTTGGCGCTCAGGACTTCAGTGACGTCATCTTTCTGCGGGCGCGCGGACACCGCAGGTGGAAGAAGAAATAGCTCCGCCGCCCTTTGCTTCTTTTGCTGGGCTGCTGCTCCTTCGGCATTATGGCGCCGTCGCTTTGGAAGGGGCTGGTAGGCATCGGTCTCCTTGCCCTAGCCCACGCCGCCTTTTCCGCTGCGCAGCGTAAGTGCCTGGTGCACGGGACCGCTCCGGTGTGGGACTATAGGGTGGTGTGTGGGGCGACACTTCTAAGGGACCATCAGAGCGAGTGTCCGATTAATGGTCCTTTGAGACCTTACAGTTTGGGATGACTAAGAAAATCAGTGCAGGAGTCCCCAGTGGAAGGTTCGGAGTTTGAATTTGAGGAGAGTGTGGCACCTAAATTGCAGGAAGGTTGGGAGGAGGTGTCTAGAGGGTTCAGAATGGGGTCTCCAGGAATCCAGGACAAGTGATGACAGATCCAGCACCGGGGCAGATTAGGCACAGTTAATGGGATTGAGGACTCTGGATGCTCATGGTCCCCGACAACAAAGTGGACAGTATCTTGGGCACTCTTGGGCTGTCCAGGCAAAGACTGAGTAGTCAAGTGACCGATTGCCTCAGGAGGCACTGTGGTACAAGAGAAAGAGCCCTGGACTGGGAGTCTAAAGGGCTGGTTGTTAGAAAACTTGCATTACCGCTAAATCTGTGTGACCTTGGGCAAAAGATTTGTGCTACACTGAGTTATGAAATTCAATTTTGAGTTGTTGGTCGAAATTGCACTGTGCTTAGGTGCTCTAGAGATACAGCGATGCCCCGAGCCAGTTCAAAGTCTAGAGGAAAACAAGTGGATCAAGAAGTAATTACAATGAAGTGATATGCTAAAAGTATATAAGGATGCATGAAAGCAGGGACAGTCATTTTGGGGGGGAACTGGGAGGTTAAGGAAAGTATCCTAGATCCTTGCTGCTTAAAGTGTGGTCAACACACCAGCATCATGAGCACCACCTGGCAGGTGGTTAGAAGACGCTCAGGCCAGATCTGTTCAATCAGAATCTGGGGTTTTAATACGATCCCGAGGGATTTGTATACACATTAGTTTGAGAAACACTGTCCTAGAGGAGATTAGGATACACTGGAGTACTGTGTCATTTTCTACACTAAGCTTTAGCTGTAGAATTATATGATTGTAGGGCGAGAGGGGCTCTTGGAGTTCACTTGAATTCCAACCCCTTCATTTTACAGATGAAGAAATTCCTGGTGAATGTAGTGTTGGATCAGGCGAGGCTTCATGCAAGCTAGCTAGGAATTGAACCAGATAGGAGATTAGTCAAAATCTATTTTTGGTATTGGTTTGATGTTTCTTTTACACTTATCTTTATGACAAACCTGTAGGTTAAAACTTAAGGTTTGTTAAGTTTTAACAGATCCTCTCTAAACACATTCTCTTTTAAGAGTCAATACACATGCACTCAAAACCAATTTGAGTTATTTAGTCCAAAAGTAAGTTATTACATAGGGATTGTCCTAGGTTCATCTGGAATTAAGATTTTTGTATTTTATGTTTTGGGTGATGAGAATGCCTTGTGGATTTGCCACTGCAGTGAGACCTCTTTATGTATAATGCTCATGTTAGAAAGAGAGTAATATATACGTTTAAGACTAAGTGTGTCATGTCAGATTGTGGCAACTGATAGCACAGTGTGGCGCTGTGACATGCTCATCTTTGCTGTAATGAACTTTGTTCTAGTAGGGCACCAGTCACTTACTGTATCTTGTTTAATCCTCACCTCACATTATTCTCATTTTACTGTTGTGGAAATTTAGGTAATGAAAAAGTAGATACTGTATTTCTTTGATTTTTGAGACACCCCCCCATTTTAACACTCTGAACTTGAGATACGTGTTATGATCACTGCAGAGTTTCTTTAATTAAATGAGATTTTAGTAAATTGAAGAGCTGGCACTGATTTAGGCTTACCAGTTCCCAAATCCTGATCCTTTTCTTTTATTCTTTGCTGCCTCCTGAGGTTAGGCAGCAGCAGGAGAATTATAATTAACTGGTAGAGGCAGAAACTGATTTCATGGAATTCCTGTTCCACCACTGCCCCAGCGTAACCTCTCAGGAGAACCATTTCTATAACAAGTATTTATCCATACTTCGTGGTGGTGGTGCTGTTTCAGAGTTGAAATTTTTCTGTAGACTTTACCTTTTAAATAATTGTGATTTCTTTGATGAGTTAGTGAAAGTAACAGTTTGAGAAGTTTCTAGAATAATGAAAGGAAGATTATACTAAGGTATTTCTGCCTCATACTTGCTCACCTATCACTCTTACCCATTTTATAAGGTGACAAAGCAGGTCATGATGAAAATAAAATGGTTCAGGAAGATAGGGCTGACTGCCTTGGAAGATAGAAGGTTTTGAGGAATCCGAGATTAGTATTACTTTATGTAGCATATAAGTCAGCCACTTCTTTGGTATATTGATTTGCTTGCATTTTAAGAAAGAAAAATGAGCTACAATTTCCTTAATGATATACTTCTGGTTTATAGATCGTTCTTATATGCGACTAACAAGAAAAGAAGATGAATCACTGCCAATAGATGTAAGTTGGTCATTTATATTCCATTACATGTATGTTTAAAATTAGACACATAGCTTATTATAATTTTATTACTGGTTTTTATTCTCTTAAAGTTTTCCAGACGTAAAATAACATCTGATCTCCACTTTTCATTCACTCATTATAAAGCTCAGAGATTTGGAAACCTTAAAAGATTTCTCTGTTTTGGTTTCTAGAACTATAGTTAAAATAGTCTTTCTAGAAGTTGCTCTGTCCATAGTATGGGGATGGACTTAAAAAGTTGATTATTTGGCTTTATTTCTGAGAAAAGTTCCTTTTTATGTAAAGGAAATAAAGCCAACAGTACATTGTTTAGGGACATACACAGGTGGTAAAATGAAAGAAAAAAAAGTGGTTTTTTTTTTTTTTTTTTGAGACGGTGTTTTGCTCTTGTTGCCCAGACTGGAGTGCAGTGGCGTGATCTCGGGCTCACTGGAACCTCTGCCTCCCAGGTTCAAGCAGTTCTCCTGCCTCAGCCTCCCAAGTAGCTGGGATTACAGGCGCCTGCCACCACTCCTGGCTAATTTTTTGTATTTTTAGTAGAGACAGATTTTCCCCATGTTAGCCAGGCTGGTCTTGAACTCCTGACCTCGGGTAATCCACCTACCTCAACCTTCCAAAGTGCTGGGATTACAGGTGTGAGCCACCACACCCTGCCAGGAAAGTACTTTTTTAGACAAAAATGATAAATATTCCAGCATCACTCGCAATCTTTATCTTTATTAGATTTGAAATTACACAAGTATTAAGTTCTTTGTAACAGAATCAAACAGTAAAAATTAAAACTGACCCTACACCATTATAAAAACAGCAACAACAAAAGAAAACTGGCCCCATTCCTTGACAGTTCCACTTGGACTCCCAGCAGTTTGGAGTATAGCAGTAGTTCAGTCTTCTTCCTGTGCACAAACAACATTATGTATGTGTAGTTTTACTTAGTACAAACACTTTTTTTCTTTAAAAAGTTATACATGTAGGCCGGGCACGGTGGCTCATGCCTGTAATCACAGCGCTTTGGGAGGCCGAGGCAGGTGGATCATGAGGTCAAGAGATCGAGACCATCCTGGCCAACATGGTGAAATCCGTCACTATTAAAAAAAAAAAGACAAAAATTAGCTGGGCATGGTGGCGTGCACCTGTAGCCCAGCTGCTCGGGAGGCTGAGGCAGAAAAATCATTTTAACCCAGGAGGTGGAGGTTGCAGTGAGCCAAGATCGTGCCACTGCACTCCAGACTGGGCCACAGAGTGAGACTCCGTCTCAAAAAAAAAAAAAAGTTTACATGTGTATATATGTATAGTTTTATAATTAACTTATTACTTAGCAGCTTCAGTCTTATTTTCGTGACAGCTCATATAGAGTCTTGTTAAAAGTATCTGTGATTGCATTGTATAAAAACAAGTCTTCTTGGTAGACTGGTGGTGGGAATGTAAAATAGTATGATAAATGATGTTAGGTTTTAATTTAAACAGGAAAATAGATTGTGGCTAATTTTGACTTTGTCTATAATTAAAGATATGGTTGATGAGGCTGTTAATGCCTCCTATCACCTTTTTTTTGTGATGGATACACACACACACACACACACACACACACACACACACACACACACACACACACACACACACACACTCACACACTGTCTCCCTCCCTCTCTCTCTCTCGTCTATTTTAAAGAATTTTTTTCCTCCCAGGTTGAGTCTCACTCTGTCACCCAGGCTGGAGTGCAGTGGTGTGATCTTGGCTCACTGCAACCTCCGCCTCCCGGGTTCAAGGAATTCTCCTGCCTTAGCCTCCCGAGTAGCTGGGATTACAGGTGCATGCCATCACACCTGGCTAATTTTTGTATATATATTTTTTAAGTAGAGATGGATTTCACCATGTTAGCCAGGATGGTCTCGATCTCCTGACCTCCTGATCCACCCTCCTTGGCCTCCCAAAGTGCTGGGATCACAGGAGTGAGCCACTGCACCCAGCCTAAAGAACTTTTTTCTGTAATATGAACATGCCCATAATCCCATGTTGGTTAAAATGAAACATTCAGCATTTTTGCTCATTCAACCACTTTGGAAAGGCGTTTGGTATTGTCCAATAAAATTGAACATGTGCATACTCTACACTCAGTGTTTCCACATGTGAACTGAGAGACATGCATATGAGTATTTGTGTTGATTGTGAAAGTAACAGGAAACAACCCACATATCTAACAACAGTGGAATGGATAAAGTGTGGCATTTTCATATAATGAAATACAAAGCACAGTGAAAATTGGCGCAGCACGGGTGGCTCACGCCTGTAATCTCAGCACTTTGGGAGGCCGAGGTGGGCGGATCGCCTGAGGTCAGGAGTTTGAGACCAGCCTGGCCAACGTGGTGAAACCCCGTCTCTACTAAAAATACAAAAATTAGCCGGGTGTGGTGGCACGTGCCTGTAATCCCAGCTACTTGGGAGGCTGAGGCAGGAGAACTGCTTGAACCTGGGAGGCAGAGGTTGCAGTGAGTTGAGACCACGCCATTGCACTCCAGCCTGGGTGACAGAGTGGGAATCTGTCTCAAAAAAATAAAAAAATAATAATTTTAAAAAATACAAAAATTAGCCAGGTGCAGTGGCAGGCACCTGTAATCCTAGCTACTTGGGAGGCTGAGGCAGGAGAATCGCTTGAATCTGGGAGTCGGAGGTTGCAGTGATCCGAGATTGCACCACTGTACTCCAGCCTGGGTGACAGAGCGAGACTCTGTCTAAAAAAAGGAAAAAAAAACCACACAATGAAAATGTACTGACTACAACTACATACTACACCACCGATGAATCTCACAAACGTAATGTTGAGTGAGGAAAGCTAGACACGAAAGAATACATTTGAGTTCATTTAAATAAAATTCAGTATGGGCAAAAGTAATGAATATATGTTTTAGAGATTCATATATATTTAATAGCTGGTAAAATTATCAAGAAAAGCAAGAAACAGTAATATACAATACAGGACAATAGTTAACTTTGAGAGGGATGGTGAAGGATATAATCCGAGAGGGACATGGGACTTGAAAGATACTAGGAATGTTCTATTAAGCTGGGTGGTGGGTATATGGTCTTTTAATTGCTTTATACTGTGCTCATATGCTTTCTGTACTCTATGGTATTTAATAATAATACCTTAAAAATTCTTTGTTGCTCTTGGAAGCAGGTAATATTTGATAATTGAGTTTCTGAGTAGCTTAGTACCATTTGGTACTCAGGGATTTTGCTTATTTGAACATGTTGCTAGGTTTATTTATTGAAGCATCGGAAGTATTTTGGCAGCCAAGTCACAGAATTTTTAGATTGTATTGCATCTGAATCGCAGTCATTTCAAGTGAGCATTGTCTCCCTGATAGTGGCCCTGAGAGGACTACCTGTTAGAGGCGATAAAGAGATGGAGAGAAAATTGTAAATGTTTATAATAATATTTGTGTTATTTAGTAATCTCAATCTTTATATTCACAGATAGTTCTTCAGACACTTCTGGCCTTTGCAGTTACCTGTTACGGCATAGTTCATATTGCAGGAGAGTTTAAAGACATGGATGCCTACTTCTAGAACTGAAAAATAAGTAAGTGTTTCCCTTTTCATAGGCATTGAATTTCATAGAGGTTTGCTGTATTCACATAATTTAAAGTGTACATTTTCTGGTACATAAAAGTTGGTTTTGTTTCTGCATTTTGATTACGCAGTTTGTATGAATAATGAGGTAAAAACATTGAGGTGGTGTTTGATATTGTAAGAAAAGTGGAACATGAATGCCAGATTATTCACCGTAGAATAAAAAATTATGTTGCTTAAAATTATTGGTTGGTTGGATGGACAGATGGATGAAAATAGATGTATAGAAAAATAATGCCTCCGAATTTTTAACCTTCCTCCTTCCTTTCCTTCCTCCCCCCTCCTTTCCCTTTTCTCTTCCTCCATCCCTTCTCTTCCTACCATCCTCTTTCTATCCTCTTGTCCCAGCTTAGTCTTTGGAAGAATAAGTGGTTTTCGGTTTCTTCTCTCACTTGAACCTAGTCTATGAGATAAGCTCTGCTCCCAGGCCCTTTTTACTACTGGATGAAAAGTATATTTGTTATTCTGCTTTCTTTTTTTCTCTTGGACTACTTCTAAACTATTTTCATGAGCTGTGTTTGCTTTTCTTTTTCATATTTTTACTTTCCTAAAATCATCCTTTAGCTTTGTTCAGTTCCATCTCTTGGACTTTACCCACCTTCTTTATCCTGGACATGATACCCCTTTACAGTATTTCCTTAGAAGGAGTCAGAGTAAACATTTATGTGTTATGGGAAACTCATACCCCTCTTTTACTTTTAGTTCATTATGTATATTTTATTTATTTTTTGACACAGGGCTCTAACAACCAGGCTGGAGTGCAGTGGTGTGATTTTGCCTCACTGCAACCTCCGCCTCCAAAGTTCAAGCGATTCTCCTGCCTCAGCCTCCTGGGTAGCTGGGATTAAAGGCACCCCACCAGCATACCTGGCTAACTTTTGTATTTTTAGTAGAGATGGGGTTTCACCATGTTGGCCAGGATGGTCTCAAACTCCTGACGTCAAGTGATCCACCCACCTTGGCTTCCCAAAGTTCTGGGGATAACAGGTGTGAGCCACTGTGCCTCACCCAATATGTACATTTTGAAGAGTTAGATATCAGGCCTCCTTTTTTGTATAGGGGATATGCTTGGATGTTTAGGTGGGCTGACTGAGATTTGTATCAAAGGAAGAGTTCTCCTATCCTTTCCAGGAAAATAATATTGAAAAACAAAAACCAGAAAGGCCATACACCTAGGTGTTTGTGAACTCTTTAGACTACGTATCTCTCACTGGAAAGGTAGAAAGGATACTGTAGTGTTGTCACTGCTTGCTCTTACAAAGAGTCTACCAAGAATCACAGGCAAGGGGCCAGGAGAGAAAGAAGTAAAGCAATGTCATTAGGTAGGTGGTAGAAAAATATGTGAATTTTGGACAGTAGCAGGTGCAGAGGGCTAAAGGAATTTTTTGTTGTACTTGAAAGATTCTTGGAAAACAGATCTGTGAACTGATCATACGGCTTGAATAATGAGAGCCAAATGAGAATAATCAAAGCTGTAATCTATATGCTGCTTTTTAAAAAGACTATTCGGCATGGGCTATTAGATTTACAGGGGCGATTAAAGTTTGAGCTAGTATTTGTATTGTAATTCACAGGTATCCTGGAAGGAATGGCTGAATAAAAAAAAAAATTAGAAGCGGGCATGGTGGCTCACACCTGTAATCTCAGTGCTTTGGGAGGCTGAGATAGGAGAATCACTTGGGCCCAGGAGTCTGAGACCACCTGGGCAACATTGAGAGACCCTGTCTCTACAAAAAAAAAAAAAAAAAAAAATTAGCCGTGTGTGGTGGTGCGCAGCTGTAGTGCCAGCACTGGGGCGCTGAGGCAGGAGGGGCACTTGAGTCCAGGGGTTTGAGGCTGCAGTGAGCTATGATTGCGCCACTGCACTCCAGCCTGGGCAACAGAATGAGACCCTATCACTATTTTTTTAAAAAAGAAGAAATTTGAGAGCTTTATGCTGCTTTTCCAGGTTTCTTACTTTGTTTATACAGGAAAAGAGATACAGTATGAATATTATGTACAGTCTGATTTCATGTGTTAATACTTGTTAAAAAATATAACCCATAGCAAATTGATGATTCATTAGAAGTCTGATTATTTTCAAGTAGGGTTTTATAAAGGTTTATCTAAAATTGATGCTTTTTTTCTTTTAAGGACATTTGATACGTTAAGGAATCACCCATCCTTTTATGTATTTAATCATCGTGGTCGAGTACTGTCCGGCCTTCGGATACAGCAAATTCTTCAATCAAGATGCATTGTCCTCTAACACATCATTGAAGTTACGAAAACTTGAATCGCTGCGTCGTTAAGATTTTTACAAATTATGATAAATAGGACAGGACACAGAGCTGAAATATCGGAGTTTGGGGTATAAAACACTCCTTCCCCCCCCCCATTAGTATTTATATTGATTTTTCAGACCTACTTTAGGAAAAACCATGCCCCTTGTTTATATACTGTTAATTCAGTCATTAATGCAGTATAAGTTATATGTGAAATGGGTCTTTGGTATTTCATTATAGGGAATTTTTTTTTTTCGTTTAAAACAAATCCACATCTTTTGTAAAAGCCACTGTTTTGAACACATTTCCTTGAAAACTATTGGTGTTTTTTTGTGATTATTTATTTTCTTAGATGTCTTTTCTTTTGCACTACAGTGTTTGGAATCCTTTTGGAAATACTCTGTGACTACTGCATTTTGCAGCATGAATTATGGTAAAATGGTCTTCAGTTCTGAACAAATGGACTTCCCTAATGAGACCAAAATGGTGATTTAACAGTTTTTCTTGTGTCCTGTAAAAGGTGGCTGTGCTTCAGAAGTACTTGCCAGTTTTTAATTTATGTGTGACTTTTCACCCCACCCTGCTCCCATATGCCTTCTGCCATTGGCTGTCTCGTTTCATCACTTCTCTGAGGTTCTGTGTGTAGTGGGCAATGTGTGTGTCAGAAATTCTTTGTCAGAACAAATATATTTAACCAGCTCAACTTGCTGTAAAGCTACTTATGTTCTCCTTTGTCTGTAAAAATTTCCCTAATTGATCATGTAGTATAAGAGTAGTTGAAGACCTTTTGTGATTTCATTATCTTGCCTATGTAGAAGAAAAATCATTGAGGAAAATTGTCATTAGCCAGTTTAACTGATTAAAAATCTGTTTATTTCATACTAAACTAGTGAATAAGTGAAATAAAGGAAACTTGCCATTAATCTAAAGACAGACTTCAAAGGAATTTGGGCCAAATATATTCTCAATATTTGGACTAATGTTTTGAGAAAAATCAGGTCATTTAAGAAATTGTTTTGTAGTTTGTGATTTATAGCAGGCTTCAAGTTTTCCATCTTCACTATATGGTGCTGAAAGTGAGGATGAGGATACAGAGTTGCTATTTTTAGAAACAGTAATTGTACTTTCAAGAAAATTGGCTAGCTCTTGGAGCTAGCTCTAGAGAGCAGTAGGAAGCTCGACATTTCTTTGTAGAGAACGTTGCTTTTGTTGGATTGTACAGGTGTAAAAACATTGCTTTTGTTGAATTGTATAGGTGTAAAGGGAATAACCGGTATGCGGGTTTTTAAAGGAAATGTGCTTTAAGCACAAGTCATAAGATGCCATTGTACTTGTAGACATTTTTTTGTTCTATTAGAAATGAGCCTCAGCTCTGCTCTTCTGACTG
This sequence comes from Ateles fusciceps, assembly GCA_036589455.1. Taxonomy (NCBI): domain Eukaryota; kingdom Metazoa; phylum Chordata; class Mammalia; order Primates; family Atelidae; genus Ateles; species Ateles fusciceps. The sequence continues at coordinate 940,013 of JAZHEH010001627.1, forward strand.
GTAACACATAGCCCCAGAGCATGAGGTTATTTTTTCATTGGGTTTTTATTCTTGTTGTTTAGTTTTGGTTTGTTATGCCAACCCAGTCTGTGGAACACTGACTCTGCTCTCTAATGAGAACAAAGTTAGAAATCTGATAACCTAAAATAATTTAGAAATGAATTAAAATGTGAAATCAGGGGTTAAAGTGATGATAACTTAAAACAGCATGCAAGAAACAAGCTCGTTCCATCAGTGTTGGCTACTGTTTCCTCAGGTATGATTTGGTTTGGAAGAGCCTCTTGTTTCCTTCTCTTTGGGGGCTGTCTTCCTTTCTTAATATGTTTGTAACATTATGGAGATGAAATTCATATACCTTACAATTCACCCATTTTAAGGGTACAATTCAGTGGTTTTTAGTGTATTCACAAAGTTGTGTAACCGTGACCACAGTCAGTTTGAGAACATTTTGTTACCCCAAAAAGAAACACTGCACCTTTGAGCAGTTACCTCTCATTTTCTCCCAGTGCCCACCCCCTAGCCCCTGGCAACCACTAATCTTTTTCTCTGTCTGTAGACTTTCCTATTCTGGTCATTTCATATAAATGGAGTTCTCAGATATTCGGTCTTTTGGAACTGGCTTCCCAAATGTGGTTTTCTATATGGAGTGAATTCTCATCTTGGGAACTCTTATTGCTGTGAAAGGGACTGGTTGGTAGAAATCAAATAGATTTCAGGCAGGAGGGCCACATACCTAATAGGTTTTTCTCTGTGAATCTTATGCTAATAGTTTTTCCTCATAAGGAAGCATTCATGATATACTACTACTTGTAGTATTGTGGCTAGTCTCTAGAATGGATGTTGAAATCTTTGCCTGCACAGTCAGGAAGAGTCCTGCTAAAATCAGGCCAAGTAACTTGGCGAATAATTGACAAAGTAGTTTTCAGTTGTGTCTGTCTTTGCTAGCAGCTTGTATACCTCGGGCCAGGTGAGCTCCCCAAATTTCTTTTTTCATTTACACCAATGAGTTTCTGCTGTCTTTTTCAAGTATGTACCATAGGACTTAAAGGTGATTTGGATGCATTGTAACATTGCTAAATGTACTAAGTACAGAATTTTATTTACAGTACTATGAGACAGTCAATTATTGCCTAGGGTAATTCAAAAATAGGATGATGTGAGCTAGTTAAGCCTTCACTTGTCTGATTTCAGTGATGTTCAGAGGTGTGTACCAGTCAAGGCTCTTTAAAATATAGGAAGACTCAATAACCAGGGAACTAGCCAAATACTGTGCAGCCGCAGAATACGCATATCAGTGAATCTTGGAGACTATTATGCTCTGTAACTCTCTAATGATTATTTCCTAAGCATTGTGGCTTCTCAGTGGCTTGAGAGCATCTTCCTGGTTGTATGTGGCCTGTTTTCATGATGTTTTGAGTAATGTTGTTTTTTGTGAGCATCAATGCCTGTAACACCAAGCTAAACACATGTTTTTGGGATATGTTTCTTCTCTTTAAATGACCTTGCCCTGTCCAATAAATAAATGATTGTCTCACCCTGTTTTTGGTAGTGTTTTTTGGGTTCTTTTTGGTTTTTTGGACTTTAAATCTCATTTCTTCTGCTTTACTGTCCCCAGAAAAATGTAAGAGCTACTTTTATGACTGTATTTTTCTACTGTGTTGCTGTTTTACTAAATTCAATGTGCATGTAAAATCTTACTGCAATTTTATGTTTTTAATAGTAAGAATGTATACTCTCGATATTTATAAATCATCAAATGGCCTTTGGGGTGTAAAAATGGGTTCTTGAGCAGCAGTGTCTAATGATTCTATCACGAATTTGTTACATAGCCAAACTGCCATTAAAAATGTCACTTTATACTTAATAAGAAATCGTTATGATTAAAGCATCAAGGGAGCAAATATAAAGTTTAGTGAAAATCCAACGGGACGTTCTAAATTGCAAAACTTGGCACTTATCTACAGTATTTTGAAAAATAACACCACCGATATTCAAACCTACCTAGGAATATCTCAAAATAACCTGCTAATCAAGTGTTCTTAGGGGAGTGGGGGCAAGAAAGCTAATATACGCACATGGCAAAAAGATCAGATGGTACGGAAAGGCATAAAAACTTGGCGCCTTCCCTTCTACCCTAATATTTCTCTGCAAAAGTAACCAGTTTCAAGTGTCTTGTACATTCTCACAGGAAAACAATTTTTTGTTTGTCAGCAAATATGTACTTAAATTTCACATGAATCAGACTATATTCTGTACCTTGCTTTTTTAGCTGCCTGTGTTTTTATGACATAACTCTGTATCAGTATATATAGAAATACCTCATGATTTTAAATGACTGTGTGGTATTCTAATGTTTGAATGTGTTACAAATGTTCAAACATTGATAGGCCCTTTAGGTTGTTTCCAATATTTTATTAAATCACATTGTGATGAATATACTTGTGCATATAATGAGTTTATATTCTACAGGATTCCTAGCAATAGAATTGCTGAATCAAGAGGGTATTTTTTATTTTCGGTTTAGTAGTTACTGCCGAACTGTCCTCTAGGAATCTTTGCCCAGTTTACTTCCACATATAATGTATGAGAATGATTATTTGCCAAACCCATGCCAATACTGGGTACTAAACTTTTGAAGTCTGATTATATGAAAGTGAATAAATGGTATCTTGCATTTAATGAAGATCTAATGCATTTTAATGAAGCAGATGGAACACATTTTCATGTTTATTGGTTACTGATATTTCCTGTGAACTGTGTAGTCATGTTCTGTTTTCTATTAGGTGGTATGCTTTTTACTGATTTGTATGAGCTATCTGTAAGCTAAGAAATTGGTCCATTGTCATGTTTAATAATATTTTCCTAAGTTTTATTTATGTAGTTAAACTTAGTCTTTACGGCTTCTGAGATTTTGCCTTGCTTAGAAAGGCTGCCTCTGCATTTAAGAATAAATTTAATGTATTTTTCCAATACTTTTAAGGTTTTTTCTCAACTTTTAAATCTTTGATTCATTTGGAATTTGTCTAGGTAGTAGGAGTGAGGAAAGGATTCAACATTTTTCTCCCTTGAATAGCTATGTATTCCAACCCCATTTATTAACTTTCCACACTGATTGGAAAAACCATCATCCTCATTCATACTGTTCAGATATGCTTCTGGGCTCTGTAGTCTGTTGCAAAAAATACCAGTCTTTTAATTATTTTAAATGGTTATACATTTTAATCTTGGGTATTGCTAGTCCATACCTCATTCTTCTTCAGGATTTTTTTCTAGTTATTCTTGCATGTTTATTTTTTCAGATAAGCTTTCATATCATTTTGTCCAAATCTTAAAATCATATTGATATTTTCCTGAAATTTTATTTTGAAAAATTTCCTATCTACAGAAAATATGAAGGAATAGTAGGATGGACACTAGTATACTTTTCATTTAGGTTCACTGTTTTTAAAATTTTACCACTGTTGCTTTTGCTCTCTCCAAATGTGCTCTTTTTCCCCCGCTCCTGATTCATTCGAGCTAAGTTGCAGACTTTATCATCACACTTCAGGACATCCCTAAATATGTCAGCGTGCCCTTCCTACAGGAGTAAGGACATTCTCCCATTTAGCCACAATTCCATTCTCACAAGTGAAAAAAGGATCAACCACCTAATGTTTCATATTCATATTTTCCCATGTATCCCCCAAATAGCTTTTATAGCTGTCCCCACCAGGGTTGACAAATTGCATTGATAAGTGTGTCTCTGTAGTCTCTTTCAACAGTTTACCACTTTTGTAAACTGGTATTTTCTAAACAATGTTTTTTAGAACTGTTTTATGGAGAAAATGGGAAGACAGTACAGAGAATTCCCACATACCCCACACTCAGTTTCCCCTATTAACATGTTAGCATGAGGCATTTGACAACGATCAGCCAATATCAATACATTCTTATTAACTAAAGTCCATACTTTATTCAGATTTCTGTTGGTTTTACCTAGTGTCCTTTTTGTGTTCTGGGATTCCGTCAAGGGGACCACATCACGTTTAGTCATCATGTCTTGGCACCTCTTGGTTGTGACGGTTTCTTAGACTTTCCTTGTTTTCGATGATCTTGACAGTTTTCAGGAGTGTTGGTCAGGTATTTTGTAGAATCTTCCTCTACTGGGATTTGTCTGATGATTTTTTGGTTATTAAATTAGTCCATACCTCATTCTTCAAGATTTTTTTAGTTATTCTTGCATGATTTTTCAAATAAGCTTTCACATCATTTTGTCCAAATCTAAAATCATATTGATATTTTCCCTGAAATTTTATTTCAGGGAAATAAAGTTGTGTGTGTTTTTGGAGGAAGACCACTAAGGATAAAGTTGTGTGTGTTTTTGGAGGAAGACCACTAAGGTAAGGTGCTATTCTCATCACATCAAGGACAAATTTATCATTACTATTGATGTTAATCTTGATCACCTGGCTGAGGTAGTGTTTGTCAGATTTCCCCAGTGTACTCTTTTTCCCCCTTTCCATACTGTACTTTTTGAAAGGAAGTCACTCTGCACAGCCCATGCTTAAGGAGTGATAATGTTATGCTGCACCTCCTTGAGGATAGAGTATCTACAGGATTGGAATTCTGCATGGGAAATGTGTTTCTTCTCCCGTATTTATTCACTTATTTTTATGAGTTTGACTCATTTTATACCTTGCTTTATCCTTTAATACTATATTTTGTTGAAATTGTTCCAGTTTCAGACATTGGTAGCATTTTCAGTGGACTCCTGTGTCCCTTTGACGTATTCCCATCATTGTCATTGTGGTTTTTTTCTTTGTTGTTGTTGTTTGTTTTTCAGCACTTCCTTTCTGGCACTACAAAGATATTTCAGGCGTGTGTTGTATATTTCCTTCCCCCAGTTCTAAAATCAGCCATTTTGCCAAGGAGCCTGGTTCCTTGAAGAATGGTATAAACCAAGGTCTGGCCACTAGGTTCGCTTATTGCTACTGATGTTTCATTGCCTCTAGGCCTTTTCAGCAGACAGATCAAGGAAATACATGTGTGCATACCAACCTATGCATTTATGCCTAAGTGTAAATATGTAACATCTGTATTTCCATTAAATGGAACGAGTTCATATTGATGTTCAATCCATTACCACATAGATTATTCTAACATCTTCCTTTGCATATCTGTAAACTTCTACTTCAACTGAGAAACATGACTCCCACCATCTGCTCTCTTCTTACTTCTTACTTGAATTGTTTAATTCCAGTATACCTGTAAAGTGGCTTCAGAATTGTTAACCCATTCCTCCACAAGAAACAACTTTATCAACTAGAGCACAGTGATTATGTAGCTTTGTTGGTTGTTCCTTTGCTGCCATTAATTTCACAGTCTCTACTCATTTTCAAAGTTACTTAGGTCAGCACCTTGGCCCTCATCTCCTTCAGTGAGATTGTTTCATAAATTTGTAATAAACTTAGATTGTTTTGTCACATTCTATATTCTATTTTGGTATTCCTCTCATCTCCCAAATGGTTTTTTAAAATGTATATATATTAAGGATCACTTTTTGTTTTTGGAAGTTCAGTGAGTTTTGATGGATCCATAATGTTATGTATCCACAATTGTATTATCATATAGAATAGTTTCATAGCCATAAAATCCCTGTGCTTCATGTATTTATCCCTCCCTCATCTTCTCCAGAGCCTCTGTTAAACACTGATGTTTTTTTTTTTTTAATTGTATTTGGGCTCTGGGGTACATGTGCATGTCCTGCATCCTGCAGGATTCTTGCATAGGTACATACATGCCATAATGGTTTGCTGTCTCCATCCCCGCCCCCGCGCCCCATCGCCTAGGTCAGGCATTTCTCCCAGTGTTATCCCTCCCCATCCTCTCCACCGCCCACCCCTGCTGTCCCTCCCCTCCCCTCCCCCTCCCCTACCCTCCCCTCCCCTCTAGCCCTGTGAGTGTTGTTCCCTTCCCTGTGCCCAAGTGTTCTCATTGTTCATCACCCGCCTATGAATGAAAAGATGCACTGTTTGGTTTTCTGTTCCTGTGTCAGTTTGCTGAGAATCACGGTTTCT